>JAJJWX010003515.1:600000-956455 GCA_023529315.1 Papaver bracteatum
GTGCCGCAGTAAAAAGTTTAAATTAAATTTCCTAAGAGTTGGCTGCATACCAGTAACTCTTGTAGGCTATATATGAAGTTGTCAATTCAACCCTGCAAGTAAAATAGATTGTACTTGGAGGATTGAACAACAAAGAAAAATCCCAGCACACGGTACGCTATACGTGGGCTACATTGAACAGTGTACCCAAGCTTCTCTTTTGTCCTGCATCATACACAATCAAATAAGGGACTATTCAAATCAAACAAGTCAAGTACTCATATTTCGTTGACAGTGACCATGAGAAACAAAAGATGTCAAGGTAGACAGAGTACTAATGAGGTTTATCAACCTTAACAACAACATCTGCAAGGAGTCGGGACATTACTAGTAGTGGTTGTACCGGCTAGTGGCTTCTGAAGATTTCCGATATACTGGTAGCTTCTTCCTCTGATATGTAGTTAATCCAGCATCTGAAAATAAACCAACATGAGTTAGACGTCATCCCTGACATAGAGAACTAAGCATATCTTACTAATATTCTAGCATGCCTATGTTGTGCATGCTGCGAAGTACCAGGGGGTAGTTGAATGATCTTTTTATGGTGACATCAATGTTGTTACGTCTGACGGTTAATACAAAAGTTGGAATTATTAAACCTATCAGCTTAATATACGTTTAATGCTCTTACAGGTACAAAATACTGAATCTGGATCCAGTAATGGAAATGAAATTGAATATCCATGGCTATCAATTTAGAAGAATATAACAAATAACACATAACAAAGCAGGGGTAAGCAGACAACAAATCTATTTTACTTACGCTATAAAATCAGCTGAACCAGATGCAGCACATAAAGCAGGCTTATCCAAGCAGAAACTCCAAACTGCACCCTTGTTCCCTTCAAATGTACCAATCCAATCACCGGTTTCTCCATTTCTTAGCATGGGGGTAGAATCTGAATCATTCACAATAACATTACTTTTCACTCGACGACATACTAACAATAGAAGATTTAGACATCATAAATTGCTGATGTCGAACCATACGATTCATAAGGAAATTAGACAGGTCCTCAAAGAGCAAAGTAATTAATCTAAAAAATAGCCTAGACCTTGTTGGTGGCTTCATCAAAAAAATAAATTACAAACTCAAACTACAGCACCATGATATTGCATCACATACACAAGTGCTCAGACATTAAACTAAACCAAGAGTCTAAATTCTTGTAACTTCATCAACAAATTTCTAATCAAAGAGCTCAAACTTAAGCGCCATAAATTTAATAGAAAATGAAGACTCGACAATCCGATGTCTCACTGGTAAAGAATATGCAGCTTCGTAGACATTCAAAGTCAAAGTACTGTATGGTCTTCTACATTAAAAAACTTGGCAACGTAAAACATTACTGAATATACAAACCAGCCCCATACTTCAATTGCGTCTCAAGAAATCATTGCCAAGTTTGATTAGTTCTCTTCTTACAATTTTCTTTTCTTCTATAATACGCTACTAAAATAAAGATATGATTAAGAAGCATGCAAATTCATAGCATTGGGGTCAAGCCCCAAGATTCCAATAACAAAAACTAAAACAAATTACACCCCACAATATTTCAAAGCATTTTCTTACTTTCTGCATAATTCCCAGAAACAACTAAATATTCAACACCCAATTAAAAAATTCTTAAGATAATCTAATTCCAAACAAGTGATGTAAATCTGCAAACTGAATGAAAGTAAAAAAAAAAAAGGAGGGGGCGTTGGAGTCGCATACCCTTGCTTGCACTGATGAGAAAATAACCATCTTGAGTAACAGGACTATAAGAGAAATCAACACTGCCCAACATTATCTTATATGCTCAATATAGGAGGTCCCTTATGACCCAAAATGATAGTCCGCTCAGTTACCTTAAAGTTGAGATAAATAATCCCTAATCCAAAAGATTAAACTACGGATTTTAGAAAAAACACCATATGTTCAAATAATGAGCAAAGCAAAGTAATTCTCTGTATATAAACAGTAAAATGAAATAAAGACACTAACATACTAAAACCATGAAATCTTGCTAGCTGTCCAAGTAACTTCTACAGTAGATTTGATACCCAGTGCTTTGGTCTTATGTGACTGTACCACTAAGAGTCATGGATTCAAAATGACAGAGCCAGGAGGGCAGATAACATTGTCATATACATGAAGATGTAACTAGAGACATATGTTATCAATAAGTAGAAGAAAAAAAATGCTGGTGAAAATAGAGAAATAAAGGTAAAAGTTAACAAGAACCTGACTTCCATTTATAAGATCAATCAACTCGAGAATTATAGTATACCCTATGGTACCAAAGTTGAAAATCTGACACGAAATCAAAACCCCATGTTATCACAGTAAACCTTAACTATCACTTCACCAAAATTAAGACAAAAATAAAAAATTGCAACTCAGGAATCACCATCACAGTTGAAGAGCCCAAAATCAACATAATAATTCTCAAACTTTAATTTGAAATAGAAAAACAAACCCCCAATTTAAGAAAAAAATAAAAAAATTGCAACTCAGAAATCACCATCACAGTTGAAGAGCCCAAAATGAACATACTAATTCTCATACTTTAATTTGAAATAGAACAACAAACCCCCAATTCCAAACTATTAAAAACTTTGAAAGGAAAATTGAAAACCCTAAATTCGACACAACAAATTAACAAGAAAAGAAGAAGAAGCTCTAATTTGAAAGAATCGACTCGTAAAAAAAAAAAAAAAAAAAAAAAAACGAAACCTCAATATATAGATATGAGATTAGTAATACTTTGTAAAAATGAAACTGAAAGAGAAACAAGATATAGTTGGGATGATTATGAGAAGAGCCTGGAAGAAGTTAGGGTTGTCGAATATATCGATTTATCGGAGGTCGTGAACAGAGCAGTGACAATGAAGGTATTCTGTGGTGTTGAGAACTGATTAAGGAATGAAAGCATGAAGGAGGATGAATTTTTTGGGTTAGGGTTTCCGTAAAAAGGGAAGGAGAGGCGGAGAAGAGATGTATTTAGGTTTCAGGTTTTCAATTTCATTTTCTCTCTCATCTAACTTTATGTATACCACCCTAGTTACACTGCGATAGAGCTGGACAACTATTGTCTTCGATACATATTTGATTGGTTCCCAAAGATTTAATGCTTATCTCCAAGCCACGTGTTACGAACAAATTCATCGGACGGTTATCCGTGTTTTAAAATTAGGCGGTGTATTTTATACTAGAGTTAGACCTGAGTCTCTCATTCGGATTAACTGAAGATGGATTTTATCTGATCTTATCATCTCGGGTTCGGATATCACTAGAGTTAGACTTGAGTTTCTCATTCGGATGAACTGAAGATGAAATTTATCAGATTTGAACATCCCAGGTTCAAAGAATACTAGGGTTGGACCTGAGTTTCTCAATCGGGCGAATTGAAAATGAAATTTATCAGATTTGAACATCCCGGGTCCAAAGATTACTAGAGTTGGACTTGCGTCTCTCGTTCGGAAGAACTGGAGACGAAATTTATCAGAATTGAACATCATAGGTTCAAATATTACTAGAGTTAGAACTTAGTTTCTTGTTCGGATGAACTGGAGGCGAAATAAATTGAAGATCACATGTTCAAAGATTACTAGAGTTAGACCCGAGTTTCCCATTTGGATGAACTGGAGACGAAATATATCAGAATTGGACATCAAAGGTTCAAAGATTACTAGAGTTAGACCTGAGTTTCTCGTTCGGATGAACTGGAGACGAAATATATCAGAATTGGACATCACATGTTCAAATACTACTAGAATTAGACCCGAGTTTCCCGTATGGATGAACTGGAGACGAAATATATCAGAATTGGACATCACATGTTCAAATACTACTAGAGTTAGACACGAGTTTCCCGTTTGGATGAACTGGAGAGGAAGTATAACATAATTGGACATCACAGGTTCAAAAACTACTAGAGTTTGACCCGAGTTTCCCGTTTGGATGAACTGGAGACGAAATATATCAGAATTGGACATCAAAGGTTCAACTACTACTACAGTTAGACCCGAGTTTCCCGTTTGGATGAACTGGAGATGAAATATATCAGAATTGGACATTACAGGTTCAAATACTACTAGAGTTAGACCCTAGTTTCCCGTTTGAATGAACTGGAGACGAAATATATCAGAATTGGACATCACAGGTTCAAATTCTACTAGAGTTAGACTCGAGTTTCCCGTTTGGATGAACTGGAGACGAAATATATCAGAATTGGACATCACAGGTTCAAATACTACTAGAGTTAGACCCGAGTTTCCCTTTTGGATGAACTGGAGACGAAATATATCAGAATTAGACATCACAGGTTCAAATACTACTAGAGTTAGACCCGAGTTTCCCGTTTGGATGAACTGGAGACGAAATATATAAGAATTGGACATCACATGTTCAAATACTATAGAGTTAGACACGAGTTTCCAGTTTGGATGAACTGGAGAGGAAATATATAAGAATTGGACATTACAGGTTCAAATACTACTAGAGTTAGACCCGAGTTTCCCGTTTGGATGAACTGGAGACGAAATATATTTAATTGGACATCACAGGTTCAAATACTATTAGAGTTAGACCCGAGTTTCCCGTATGGATGAACTGGAGACGAAATATATCAGAATTGGACATCACAGGTTTAAATACTACTAGAGTTAGACCCGAGTTTCCCGTCTGGATGAACTGGAGACGAAATATATCAGAATTGGATATCACAGGTTTAAATACTACTAGAGTTAGACCCGAGATTCCCGTTTGGATGAACTGGAGAGGAAATATAACAGAATAGGACATCACAGGTTCAAATACTACTAGAGTTAGACCCGAGTTTCCCGTTTGGATGAACATGAGACGAAATATATCAGAATTGAACATCACCGGTTCAAATACTACTAGAGTTAGACCCGAGTTTCCCGTTTGGATGAACTGGAGAGGAAATATATCTGAATTGGACATCATAGGTTCAAAGCTAACTAGAGTTAGACCTGAGTTTCTCGTTCGGATGAACTGGAGACGAAATATATCAGAATTGGACATCACAGGTTCAAATACTACTAGAGTTAGACCCGAGTTTCCCGTCTAGATGAACTGGAGACGAAATATATCAGAATTGGACATCACATGTTCAAATACTACTAGAGTTGGACCCCAGTTTCCCGTCTGGATGAACTGGAGACGGAATATATCAGAATTGGACATCACAGGTTCAAATACTACTAGAGTTAGACCCGAGTTTCCCGTTTGGATGAACTGGAGACTAAATATATCAGAATTGGACATCACAGGTTCAAATACTATAGAGTTAGACACGAGTTTCCCGTTTGGATGAACTGGAGACGAAATATATCAGAATTGGACATCACAGGTTCAAATACTATAGAGTTACACCCGAGTTTCCCGTATGGATGAACTGGAGAGGAAATATATCAGAATTGGACATCACATGTTCAAATACTACTAGAGTTAGACCCGAGTTTCCCGTTTGGATGAACTGGAGAGGAAATATATCATAATTGGACATTACAGGTTCAAATACTACTAGAGTTAGACCCGAGTTTCCCGTTTGGATGAACTGGAGAGGAAGTATAACAGAATTGGACATCACAGGTTCAAATACTACTAGAGTTAGACCCGAGTTTCCCGTTTGGATGAACTGGAGAGGAAATATATAAGAATTGGACATCACAGGTTCAAATACTACTAGAGTTAGACCCGAGTTTCCCGTTTGGATGAACTGGAGAGGAAGTATAACATAATTGGACATCACAGGTTCAAAAACTACTAGAGTTTGACCCGAGTTTCCCGTTTGGATGAACTGGAGACGAAATATATTAGAATTGGACATCAAAGGTTCAACTACTACTACAGTTAGACCCGAGTTTCCCGTTTGGATGAACTGGAGATGAAATATATCAGAATTGGACATCACAGGTTCAAATACTACTAGAGTTAGACCCGAGTTTCCCGTTTGGATGAACTGGAGACGAAATATATCAGAATTGGACATCACAGGTTCAAATTCTACTAGAGTTAGACCCGAGTTTCCCGTTTGGATGAACTGGAGACGAAATATATCAGAATTGGACATCAAAGGTTCAAATACTACTAGAGTTAGACCCGAGTTTCCCGTTTGGATGAACTGGAGACGAAATATATCAGAATTAGACATCACAGGTTCAAATACTACTAGAGTTAGACCCGAGTTTCCCGTTTGGATGAACTGGAGACGAAATATATAAGAATTGGACATCACATGTTCAAATACTATAGAGTTAGACACGAGTTTCCAGTTTGGATGAACTAGAGAGGAAATATATAAGAATTGGACATTACAGGTTCAAATACTACTAGAGTTAGACCCGAGTTTCCCGTTTGGATGAACTGGAGACGAAATATATCAGAATTGGACATCACAGGTTCAAATACTATTAGAGTTAGACCCGAGTTTCCCGTATGGATGAACTGGAGACGAAATATATCAGAATTGGACATCACAGGTTTAAATACTACTAGAGTTAGACCCGAGTTTCCCGTCTGGATGAACTGGAGACGAAATATATCAGAATTGGATATCACAGGTTTAAATACTACTAGAGTTAGACCCGAGATTCCCGTTTGGATGAACTAGAGAGGAAATATAACAGAATAGGACATCACAGGTTCAAATACTA
The DNA here is from genome assembly GCA_023529315.1 of Papaver bracteatum. NCBI lineage: Eukaryota > Viridiplantae > Streptophyta > Magnoliopsida > Ranunculales > Papaveraceae > Papaver > Papaver bracteatum. Next base: position 606,706 of record JAJJWX010003515.1, read on the forward strand.
CTAGAGTTAGACCCGAGTTTCCCGTTTGGATGAACATGAGACGAAATATATCAGAATTGAACATCACCGGTTCAAATACTACTAGAGTTAGACCCGAGTTTCCCGTTTGGATGAACTGGAGAGGAAATATATCTGAATTGGACATCATAGGTTCAAAGCTAACTAGAGTTAGACCTGAGTTTCTCGTTCGGATGAACTGGAGACGAAATATATCAGAATTGGACATCACATGTTCAAATACTACTAGAGTTAGACCCGAGTTTCCCGTCTAGATGAACTGGAGACGAAATATATCAGAATTGGACATCACATGTTCAAATACTACTAGAGTTGGACCCCAGTTTCCCGTCTGGATGAACTGGAGACGGAATATATCAGAATTGGACATCACTGGTTCAAATACTACTAGAGTTAGACCCGAGTTTCCCGTTTGGATGAACTGGAGACGAAATATATCAGAATTGGACATCACAGGTTCAAATACTATAGAGTTAGACACGAGTTTCCCGTTTGGATGAACTGGAGACGAAATATATCAGAATTGGACATCACAGGTTCAAATACTATAGAGTTACACCCGAGTTTCCCGTATGGATGAACTGGAGAGGAAATATATCAGAATTGGACATCACATGTTCAAATACTACTAGAGTTAGACCCGAGATTCCTGTTTGGATGAACTGGAGAGGAAATATATCAGAATTGGACATTACAGGTTCAAATACTACTAGAGTTAGACCCGAGATTCCCGTTTGGATGAACTGGAGAGGAAATATATCAGAATTGGACATTACAGGTTCAAATACTACTAGAGTTAGACCCGAGTTTCCTGTTTGGATGTTTGATGGAGAGGAAGTATAACATAATTGGACATCACAGGTTCAAATACTACTAGAGTTAGACCCGAGTTTCCCGTTTGGATGAACTGGAGAGGAAATATATCAGAATTGGACATCACAGGTTCAAATACTACTAGAGTTAGACCCGAGTTTCCCGTTTGGATGAACTGGAGAGGAAGTATAATAGAATTGGACATCATAGGTTCAAATACTACTAGAGTTAGACAAGAGTTTTCCGTTTGGATGAACTGGAGAGGAAATATATCATAATTGGACATTACAGGTTCAAATACTACGAGAGTTAGACCCGAGTTTCCCGTATAGATGAACTGGAGACGAAATATATCAGAATTGGACATCACATGTTCAAATACTACTAGAGTTAGACCCGAGTTTCCCGTTTGGATGAACTGGAGAAGAAGTATAACATAATTGGACATCAAAGGTTCAAATACTACTAGAGTTTGACCCGAGTTTCCCGTTTGGATGAACTGGAGACGAAATATATCAGAATTGGACATCACAGGTTCAAATACTACTAGAGTTAGACCCGAGTTTCCCGTTTGGAGGAACTAAAGATCAAATATATCAGAATTGGACATCACAGGTTCAAATACTACTAGAGTTAGACACGAGTTTCCCGTTTGGATGAACTAGAGAGGAAATATATCAGAATTGGACATTACAGGTTCAAATACTACTAGAGTTAGACCCGAGTTTCCCGTTTGGATGAACTGGAGACGAAATATATCGAATTGGACATCACAGTTCAAATACTATTAGAGTTAGACACGAAGTTTCCGTTTGGATGAACTGGAGACGAAATATATCAGAATTGGACATCACAGGTTCAAATACTACTAGAGTTAGACCCGAGTTTCCCGTTTGGATGAACTGGAGACGAAATATATCAGAATTGGACATCACATGTTCAAATACTACTAGAGTTAGACCCGAGTTTCCCGTTTGGATGAACTGGAGACGAAATATATAAGAATGGGACATCACAGGTTCAAATACTATAAAGTTAGACACGAGTTTCCCGTTTGGATGAACTGGAGAGGAAATATATCAGAATTGGACATTACAGGTTCAAATACTACTAGAGTTAGACCCGAGTTTCCCGTATGAATGATCTGAAGACAAAACATATCAGAATTGAACATCACAGGTTCAAAGATTAGTAGAATTTTTCCATATCACCCTTATTGGCAAAAAGTGCAATAAATATTATGGAGACTGTGAAAATGACCATACTACCCTGATCAGAAATAAGTAAAGTAATTCTTTTAGACTGTGAAAATGACCATATTACCCTTATTGGAAAAAAGTGCAATAAATGTTATGGAGACTGTGAGAATGACCATACTACCCTTACCAGAAATAAGTAAAGTAATTCTTACAGACTATAAAAATGACCATATTACCCTTATTAGAAAAAAGTACAATAAATATTATGGAAACTGTGAAAATGACCATACTACCCTTATCAGAAATAAGCAAAGTAATTCTTACAGACTTTGAAAGTGACCATATTACCCTTATTGGAAAAAAGTGCAATAAATATTATGGAGACTGTGAAAATGACCATACTACCCTTGCCGAAAATAAGTAAAGGAAATGTTACAGACTGTGACAAATGACAATGACCATATTACCCTTATTAGAAAAAAGTGCAATAAATATTATGGAGACTGTGAAAATGATCAAACTATCCTTATCGAAAATAAGTAAAGTAAATACTTTGAAAATGACCATATTACCCTTATTGAAAAAAAGTGCAATAAATTTTTTAGAGACATTGAAAATAACCATACTACCCTTATCAGAAATAAGTAAAGTAATTCTAACAAACTTTGAAAATGACCATATTACCCTTATTATAAAAAAGTGAAATAAATATTATGGAGACTGTGAAAATGACCATACTACCCTTATCGAAATTAAGTAAAAGAAATGTTACAGACTGTGAAAATGACCATATTACCCTTATTGTAAAAAAGTACAATAAATGTTATGGAGACTTTGAAAATGACCATACTACCCTTACCGGAAATAAGTAAAGTAATTCTTACAGACTGTAAAAATGACCATATTACCCTTATTAGAAAAAAATGCAATAAATATTAGGGAAACTGTGAAAATGACCAAACTACCCTTATCAAAAATAAGTAAAGTAAATACTTTGAAAATGACCATATTACCCTTAGTGACAAAAAGTGCAATAAATATAATGGAGACTGTGAAAATGACCATACTACCCTTATAGGAAATAAGTAAAGTAATTCTTACAGATTGTGAAAATGACCATATTACCCTTATTGGAAAAAAGTGCAATAAATATTAGGGAGAATGTGAAAATGACCATACTACCCTTATCGAAAATAATTAAGTAAATGTTATAGACTGTGAAAATGACCATATTACCCTTATTGGAAAAAGTGCAATAAATATTATGGAGACTATGAAAATGACCATACTACCCTTATCGAAAATAAGTAAAGTAATTCTTACAGACTGTAAAAATGACCATATTACCCTTATTAGAAAAAAGTGTAATAAATATTATGGAGACTGTGAAAATAACCATACTACCCTTGTTGGAAATAAGTAAAGTAATTCTTACAGACTGTGAAATTGACCATATTACCCTTATTGGAAAAAAAGTCCAATAAATATTATGGAGACTATGAAAATGACCATACTACCCTTATCAGAAATATGTAAAGTAAATATTACAGATTGTAAAAATCACCATATTTTTATGGAAATAAGTGCCATAAAAATGATCATAAATATTTATGGCACTTACTTCCAGTGAGGGTCATGGTCATTTTTATGGCACTTATTTCCAGTTAGGGTAATATGGTCATTTTTACAGCCTGTAAGATTTACTTTAATTATTTTCAATAAGGGTAGTATGGTCATTTTCACAATCTCCATAATATTTATTGCAATTTTTTTCTAATAAGGGTAACATGGTCATTTTCAAAGTCTGTAAGAATTACTTTACTTATTTCAGATAAGGGTAGTATGGTCATTTTCACAGTCTCCATAATATTTATTGCACTTTTTTCCAATAAGGGTAATATGGTCATTTTGACAGTCTGTAAGAATTACTTTACTTATTTCCGATAAGGGTAGTATGGTCATTTTCACAGTCTGCATAATATTTATTGACTTTTTCTAATAAGGGTAAAATGGTCATTTTCATAGTCTGTAAGAATTACTTTACTTATTTCTGATAAGGGTAGTATGGTCATTTACACAGTCCCAACAATATTTATTGCACTTTTTTTCAATAAGGGTAATATGGTCATTTTCAAAGTCTGTACCATTTACTTAATTATTTCCGATAAGGGTAGTATGGTCATTTTCACAGTCTGCATAATATTTATTGCACTTTTTCTAATAAGGGTAAAATGGTTATTTTCACAGTCTGTAAGAATTACTTTACTTATTTTCAATAAGGGTAGTATGGTCATTTTCACAGTCACCATAATATTTATTGCACTTTTTTCCAATAAGGGTAATATGGTCATTTTCACAATCTCTAAGAATTAATTTACTTATTTCCGATAAGGGTAGTATGGTCATTTTCACAGTCTCCAAAATATTTATTGCGCTTTTTTTCTTCAGTAAGGGTAATATGGTCATTTTCAAAGTATTTACTTTTACTTATTTTCGATAAGGGTAGTCTGGTCATTTTCACAGTCTGCATAATATTTATTGCACTTTTTTCCAATAAGGGTAATATGGTCATTTTCACAGTCCGTAATATTTAATTTACTGATTTTCAATAAGGGTATTCGGGTCATTTTCACAGTCTCCATAATATTTATTGCACTTATGTCTAAAGGGTAATATGGTAATTTTCACAGTCTTCGAAATTTTTATTGCACTTATTCCGATAAGGGTAGTTTGGTCATTTTCACATTCTTCGGAAGAAGCAGATATTTTTGTTGGGGTATTTGTCCAAGTCAAATGTCCTACAAAGTCATGGCTTGTTGACTTGGTCTTTATCCTTTTTTCTAATATTAAGAAAAATATAAAATAAAATAAAAATAATTTTTGATATTTAGAAATTAAATAAAATTGTTATTTTGTATAACTGTTGCGAAAGTAGTGACAAACAAAATTGTAAGAGTGATTAATTCGGGGTTGTTTTAGATGTGGTGGAATTTTTGGGTGGAAACATCATTACAGATTATAATTGTGATTGTCTAGATAATTGTCAACAAATATAATTGTGACTAGTAAAAAAGTTAAATATTCAGATTTATTATCACGATTACAAAATTTAGCAACAGTTGTTGCAGTTCTTATCACAGGTATATCAGTGATTGAAAAATAAACGGTGACAGGTTACACTGTGAGAAAATTCTGGTTTTGGTGTAGTGACTAGGAGACCCAAGTGGATGAGTTATAGTCTCGAGAGGGTTTACGTAGAGATCTACCTACAAAACCTACACGAAAACTTCTAAAACCATCAATCTTTGTCGGTGGAAGCGAATCCACACGTTGGGTATCCCAATCAGGCTCATCCTTGTGCATAAAGAAATCATCAGTTGTGGGAATCATATTTGCTGCCAGTGTATCAAATCCAATTGATAATTTAGTATGCTCATCTCCAGAAACAACTACAGCTCTAACTATACTGTCACCTTTGCGTGAATTACTCAGTTTAATCATGGTGGTTGCATTTGTTCCGATTGAGTTCTCACATCTTAGCCCATTGAACCGGTTATAATATTTCTTCCCTCTTCATAACAATAAAAAGTAATCTGATTAGTTCCCAATATAGACAAATTCAAAACAAACCCAAACTTATTTTTATTTATTATGAATCAGTCAGCAACTTTGTTATCACAATAAACTACTTCAGTTTCATAATACACAAAGGCACCTTTCTATCTCATGTTATACAGAATCATGTTATACAGAAATAAGTAGTAGGCGTGTTTCTATTTTAAAAATGTTAACATTTTTATTATTTTTACCCATCTTCATAGTTTCCAACAATGATGGAAAAGATGAAAAAGGTGTCAAGGATGGAAATATGGAAAAAATACAATATCAATCTCACTTAAAACTCAACGTTTAAAACCAAATATGTCTTTGTTTTTGAAACTTGCGACTGTCTTAGTAAGCACATAAAAAGAAAAATAGCAAGTCCTATAGTATATGGGTTAAAAAAAAAAAAAAAAAAAAAACAGAATTTTACATACACACGCCAAATTAATCAAATTTATACATGACAAAGCACACTGAGAGACCGAGATGGATTAATTAAGAACAATGAGTAAATAAATCCTATAAAAATCAATAAATTCAGATCCAGGGACAGGGAGAGAGAGATTTATTGTGAATGAGGGAGAGTGGTAATCATAGAGCAAGATTGGTTGAGAGAAGACGCCATGTATATAATCAATAAAGCTTGATCACTACAAAAAGTTGCAGCAGCAAATTGGAAACAGTCGGTTTCTTGTTTTGTTATAAAGTAAGAGAAATGGAAGAGAAGAGAAAAAATGTAAGGGAAGGTGGATGAAGAGGATGAGAATGGTGGTTATGACTAGGTACTGGCTTGGTTTGTTTTTTATATATGCATTCAAAGAACTTGAAATTTTTTAATCGTCCACCACCATCACGGCATCACCCACCATGAATGATTACAGAGATTTTGCTGAAAGAACTCTCCTTAATTATATTTTCAGATGTGATTCCAAGACAAGATCACTGGGTCCCACTAAATCTGATCATACAATATTTATTTAACGTTAAAATCTTCAAATTGTCTTGCTGGGAGTATGGACTGATCTGTTGATATTTTAGCGCAAATAATAAACAAATTGAGAGCAATTTCAGAGGTTGTTGGAATGGCAAGTGCACAATACTTAATAGAATATAAGAATCTAAGATAAAGATCGCTGCTTGTATTTTTTATACTTGAAGATGCAAATGGTACAGCCAGCCAGTAGATTTTGTTTTAGTTAATACTCAACGTGAGCAAGAGTACTCGATCAGCTTCATTTATATACTATTCAACTTGCATAATTTGTTCAAATAATGTTAGCGTGAAGGGTAACGGTAATAAACAACTTAATTTAAAATTTAAGCTACAAATGTTTTAAGCTAATTAGTTTTGATCAGGGCACTTAATTGCGCACCTAATAGTCAGTGCAATGCAATTAAAGTACAAACTCCTGTGGCCTTTGGACATAAAGCCTAGCTAATAATGAGTCATGATGAGTCGGGCCTTTTCCTATTCACATGCCAAAAAAATGGTGTTTGGCATGCCAGGTGGCATGCCAAACCATTTGCGCCATTATGGGGAAACAGCTGGGCGATCGAATCCCTAGTGACCGATATTGACAATATCTCCAGCGATAAATCAATATCGCCAGCGATAAATCAATATCGCTGGCGGTATTGTCAATATCGCTAGAAATTCACTATATCGTTGCCGATATAATCAATATCGCCACCGTTCAATTTTCTGACGCCTATAAATACCACATCTATACTCCCCCTTCTCAATTCTTCTTCTAAACTCTCCTCAATTCTTCTTCTGAAAAACCACTGAGTTTCTTTAAACTTTTGTTCTAAAACGATTATCTTCAACAGATATGGAGAGAAGGAGAAGAAACAAAAAAGGGAATGTATCTAGTAGTACCTCAGGCACTGGAGCAAATTTTGTTGTGGATACAAATTATGAGTTTAATAATGTTAGACTAGTAGCCAGTGAAGGTGTATTCTCTAATCACCTTTCTGCTAATGAGGGGCGATGTAACTCGATAAATCTAAGAGGTGGATGGACTGAGTTACGTACAATTTTTCAATTACTTTCTCCTGTTGTTCAAGAGAGAGTTAGAAGATATCCTTGGCGACATCTTTATCAAATACAACCAAGAAACCACAGGACTCAAGGTGTTCAAGTTATATTAGAACGATGGTGGAAGACTACAAATACGTTCTTTTTCAAGGACTTTGAATGCGGTAAGTCAGTCTTTTCTAGTAATTTAATTTTTAGATTATGTGTTTTGTTTCATAAAAATCAACAAATTCTAATTATGAATAATTATTGTTAATAGGAGTTACACCGATAGATTTATACATGTTAACCGGAATTCCATGCTAAGGGAACTTACTTCCATTTAATAGAGAAAAGTGGTTATTAGAAGAAAGATGGAAATAATTACTTCCTTTATACTCAAATGAATTAGAAGGAAATCCTACACATAGACAAATAAAAGCGTATGGGTTGAAAAGTTTTTTTAGGCGTTATGCTGTAAAAATGGGTCAAAACAGGGCATCTGGTAATCAATATTTGATCCCAGAACATTTTGAGGAGCTAGAACGTCTGTTTGTATTGTGGACACTGGTCCAATGTATGTTTGCAAATGCTAGCTCAGTAGTGTTAATTGGGTTTCTCGAAGCATTAGAAGATTTAGATCAAGCACCAACATATGATTGGGGGACTGCGATTTTATCAGAGATTTACATTGCCCTAAGTGATAACTCGACGTGTGAGAAAGATAGTTTTAATGCTTTTTGGGGAGTTCTGGAGGTAAGAACCAATATTTTTCACATTATGTATTTATTTGTCATTTTCATATGGAAAAGTTATTAACCTCCTGAATGTTATTATTTTCAGTATTGGTGGTATACATATTTTCGCGTTTCGGAACCTTGTCTTAAGAATTATACGAATGTATTTTCGATCATACGGAAGTATGATTCTGAGAATTGGGAAGCTGCACAGATTGAAGATGGTCAACATCTTGCTATTGTTCATAAGATTCAACAGTTGAGTAGAACAAGCCATAACCTAATCTCACAGCCATATGAAGCAGTACCTGAGTTCCAAGAAGAACTAGGTCAGACAATGGTAGAGTTAATCCTTAGAAGGATAGTGTTATAAAACCCTATTTATGAGAAGGGGGTTTGGTATTATGGTGAAAGACAGCTTCTTATGTTGCAAGGGAGATCAGTGATAGCTGTCAACCCTTATTTGCGTTCAGATGTTTCAGCAGACGATTACTTCAAATTGATAAGGGAAGGTCATCATTGGCAAGAAGCTAATGAATTGATCCAGGGGCCGATTGACAGAAATCAGTACCTATCTTGGTTTAAAACTATTTTCAAGCCAAATAATTCCATAAAACCGCAAAGTTTGGGGCGGATGGACATGCCAGATTTAGGTAGGTTGCCACTTGACAATGAATTTCTTCCTTCCTAACCTCCACCAGAGATGGGTGAAGTATTTTAATATCCTTCTCAAAGTTCATCGTCATATATGCCTCCATTTTCTTGGGAAGTAAATACTATCTCCAGCACATCTGGAGAGATTGTTACTTATCCAATTGTTTCTAGTGCACTTACTCGGAGTTATCCATACCTAGGGGTCAATGCTACAGAGTTGGAGTATCAGAACCAATGTAACGATTATGATGCTCTTATTAAGGAAATGCAGAGAATGCACTTGGAACAGATGAAAAGTATGAGGGAAACCATGATGTTTGACATGAGTCCCAGTGTTGGAGATGGTAGGGGATTGAGTCCCAGTATTGGAGTTGGTAGAGGATTGAGTCCCAGTGTTGGAACTGGTAGAGGAATGAGTCCAAGTGGAAGTCAGCAAAGTGGTCGAAGTCAGCAAAGTCGTCGCAGTCAGCAAAGTGGTGAAAGAAGTGAAAGATTGAGACGTCGTCATATGGAGGAGGTACCAGAAAGTTCAACCCCAAACATGGTGTTCGAAAGTCAAGCAGTACATGGTGTTCAAGAAAACATTGGCATGGATACAACTCCTACACGTATGTTTAGTCATTTGCAGCCTGACATACTGACTCCAGGTGGTGGTGTGAACATGGAAGTAGTTAGGCAAACGAATTTGTATACCCCAATTGCATCAAACTCATCAGCATTTCAACCATTCCAGCAACACTATTAACCACACCCATTCCAAGATTTGTATAATGTTCCCATATCCTGTACTCCCATTGCTTATCAAGGTTATGGTGATTCTGATGAGACTCAACCACCAAGTGAGTCTCAAACCAGCACTTTAACTAGTTTGTTGAACAAATTTATGGATCCATAAAATGCAGGCAATTGGATCTTTGGTCCGGGAGGTCCGGGAGAAAATGAATAAATAAACGGACGAGGAAAGGAGTAGTTAAAATGAGTAGTTAATTTTGTTTTTTTTCTTTTAAATGAGTAGTTAAAATGTTTTCTTTTAGTTGAAATGTGAAATGTAATTTTGTTTTTTTAGATTAATGGAAACTATCTTTTAAATTTTGTACTAGGAGTCCCTCACTCAAATTCGATTTTGTCACACGAATAGTAAATACGGTCACTGCTCTATGCCTTACTAAGAACTCATAGAGAAACTATCAGTGAGTATGAGAATTAGACCACTTTTCTCTGAGTGGGTATGTGGAAATACGCTATCATGATCCACTTAGGTTATGCACTATGCGTGGTGAAATGAATTTGAAGTTGGGTTGGAATTGTAGCCGTTAGATGAAGATCTGATGAGCGATTATCATCTTAGCAAGTGATAGCTTGACTGTCGCTGGCGACCCTAAGACCATCCAACGATTAAAAGACCATCGAGAGACCAAGACTCTATCGCTCATTGGAAACTCTGTCGTGTATGCCTATATGCCAGAAATAACATATTGGCATATGAGTTTGGCAGTTTGGCATACCCATAGTGGGTGCATATATGCCAAATATCATGTTTTGGCATGTGCATAGGAAGAGGCCTCATTCGTAGTATTTTAATTATGCAACTGTTTCTTTGGTACTGCGAGTTCTAGTGCATGTTTCCTTCATGTGGTTGGATTTTCTTTTTCCTCCTTCATCCCCCAGCATAATCCGATTATCAATCCATAAGCTTGAATATAATGATCGTATCAACTATCAATCTCACAATATATATTAAGCCTGGCCAAATTGGGGTATACCTAATGAGACAAAATTCGGGTCATTATGAAGTAAAACACAACTAGGGATGCACATGGGCGTGTATAAGCTAAAACCAACCTCGCACCCACGGACTGCGGGTTTTTTTTTTTCATAACCAACCCCGCACCCACAAACATCGGACGGGTTTTGTTACCCGCCCGCTGCGGGTAGGGCGGTTTTGGGTTTAAACCCGCTTAAACCCGCAATAATCATTCACACACACACATGTTTTACTTAAGTTCTTAATAACTTAAAAAAAACTAATATAACTACATAAGTCTTAGTGTCTTACAATAAAAACAATAACTACCTAAGTCTTGCAATAAAAACAAGTTTAACCAGACTACTTCAAGTTTTAATGAAGAAGAAGAATTGGGGAGGAAGAAGAGGAGAGGCCGAACAGAGAGAAGACTGAATGTGGGTTATCAGTTATCCTATCTACCAGTATTAGGGTTTCATAATGGACGGGTAGGATTAGATTTACCTAATGGTATATATTTTGCGGGTTTTTTGGGCGGGTATTAGATAAAACCAACCTCGCACCCACAGACAGCGGGTTTTTTTTTCCTTAACCAACCCCGCACCCACAACGTGCGGGTTTGGACAAAAAAAACCCACGGGTTTAGCGTGTACGGGCGGGTTTGGGTATCATGGGTGGGATCTTGCTTAGCCCTAAACACAACACTCCTTAACCTTTTATTTTCAAAATGGCTAATATATCCTTGTTTAATTAACACTAAAAAATCTAATTAGGTTAATTAATTGAGTTTATATTAATTAATTGAGTAGATTTAAATTTCAGGAATTATGAACTTAAGTTATAAAATTTTGTTTTTTATTGAATTTATGTGGGAAGATTTTTTATGAAGAAAATTATTTTGAGAATATTTTTTTTCAACGGAAATGAAAGCACACTACCCAGATACTTCTAAAAAGGGGATTGCAAAGCTGTTGTATGAAATCATACTCAAAATTAAAGAAGAAACCAACACTTTCATTTCTAAAAGTATGAAAGCTCGGCAAGGTCGACGAATTAATAAGATAACGACTAAGTATGGCCGGCATGGTTCTTTCTGAATAACAACGTCGACTTTATTATTTTTGACACACATGGATTGTTGTAAATGCTTCACTAGTCGGCATCTTATTGATTTCTTACCTTGCAGGCGATCTTATAGTCGGCACTTAATTAATTTCTCACCTTGCCGGCTTTGAAGTAATCTTAATTCTGGTTATACCCAACAAAAAACAGAATCTAGAAAGATGTAATTCACTTTATTCATGCAATTTTCATTATTCATGCAATCAAACTCCTTGTCGCAGGAATAACGGATGCACTTAGCACGTGCATCAAGCCTTTGAAACCAAAGGTTGTGAAATCGTAAATCGAAACTCAAATCGCTTTTCAATTTTTTTTCGAATCGAATCGTATATTGAATCGTGAATCGAAGATTCATGGTTGATTCTAAAATCGCTACATAAAACCCTATAAGTATCATTGTTCTAGATAAAATAGTCTTGATCTTTGATGTATAAGGTTATATTAAAAATATGTTGAAATAATAACAACAAAGACCGACCTGTTATAGTGGTACAGGGTCTACTATTCAAATTTCAGTCATTTTAGTCAAGAATCGTAGTCAAAGTAGGTCAAAGTCCGATTCATGGGAAAAACGATTCAAGACAACGATTTGGGAATATTTGTAGCAGATTGTGAGGTTTAAAAACCATGATTTGAACCCCTAGGAGACCCAAGTGGATGAGTTATAGTCTCTAGAGGTTTTACATAGAGATCTACCTATAAAACCTACACAAAAACTTCTAAAACCATCAATCTTTATCGGTGGAAGCGAATCTGCACGTTGGGGTATCCCAATCAGGCTCATCCTTGTGAATAAAGAAATCATCAGTTAATTTTGGGAATCATATCTGCTGCCAGTGTATCAAATCCAACTGATAATTTAGTATGCTCATCCCCAGAAACAACTACAGCTCTAACTGTACTGTCACCTTTGCGTGAATTACTCAGTCTAATCATGGTGGTTGCATTTGTTCCGATTGAGTTCTCACATCTTAGCCCATTGACCCAGTTATAATATTTCTTCCCTCTTAATAACAATAAAAAGTAATCAGATTAGTTCCCAATACAGACAAATTCAAAACAAAGCCAAACTTATTTTTATTTATTATGAATCAGTCAGCAACTTTGTTATCACAATAAACTTCTTCAATTTCATAATAGGGATAATTAGAGTTTGGTACTCAGGTTTAGACCAACACTAGGCTTTGGTCTAACATTGTCCAACGTTAGGCTTTGGTACCTTGACCGGACGTTGACCTTCGTTGACCAGGTTAAGTCCTCACTTCTGTTTAGTAATTATTAATAAGTTTATATAAAATGTAATTATTTAACTAAATTACACTAATACCCTTTACTCTACTAATATTTACACAGTAAACATTCATTGACCCTAATTCTTTCACCTTCTTCTTCCCCTCCTCCAAACCGTCGCCGCAACCACTATCAGAGAGAACAAAACAGTACCACTGGCTCATCCGCTATAAAAATCCAAAACCAGCAAACCAAAAATTTCACTTCGAAATTTCAATTTCATATTTAAACAAAAACCCATTAGATACATATTAATTTCATAAACATCGAACTACTATTTCTCGTCATCGAAATTGCCCATCATCAAAATTAAACATCAAGCATCTTTTTTTCTTCCATGTTTCCGGCCAAAATCACTGAACCATATTAACTGCATGAACAACCATATTAACTCAAGTTCGACCACCATTAATGGGGAAGAAACAAACAGTAGCAGTTACAATTTTTTTTTTTTTTTTTTGAAAACCAGTTCGAGTATCTCGGTCGTACCCTTGTTCTAAATCATCAATCTCTCAAAGAATCTCCACCATTTTTGAAACCCAAATTAGATTGTAAATCTACAGTAAGAACAGATCACTTCTTTTTCTTTCATCAAATCCAATTGAAAGCCTAATAATATTCCAACAAAAATTCCCACTCAAATCCATAAATAAACACCGCTGAATCAATTCTATTATGAAGAAATAGAAACCATAAATCCCAACCGAAATTCCAACACAAGCCCATAATTGGACCCCTGTTAAATCAGTTATTATTTTGGATTTCACACCTGAAACTGAGAGAGGAAAAAATGGAAGCCTCTCTGTGCAGTGAAGAGGAAAGATTCCTTCAATCTGTATAAAGAAGAGATGCTTTATTGATGTAAACTGGAGAATCAATGGGGGAGGTTAGGGTTTGATGTGAGACTGAAGTTGCAGTGATGAACAGAATGAAGACGGAGATTGTGTCGGGTGTGGAGCCGGAGGAAGAGTTAAGTAGCATTAGGGTTCATTGTCTCTTACATCCGAGCCGTAGACCTATTTTTTCTCTTGACCGTTTGATCTTTGAGCTACTTCAGGCTAGACTTGTAAATTTAGTATATTCACAGTTTTTTTATTTTACAAATTAATTAAAATCAGGTCATAAACAGTCCACATTAGTCAACGTTTGGTCCAGGTACCAAGCCCTAACGTTGGACAAATGTTAGACCAAAGACTAGTATTGGTCAAAACCTGGGTACCAAACACCAATTATCCCTTCATAATACACAAAGGCACCTTTCTATCTGTTATACAGAAATAAGTAGTAGGCGTGTTTCTATTTTAAGAATGTTAAATATGCAGAAATAGGCCTCGTCTGAACCGTCACTTTCATTCCTAGGCCACTTTTTTTATTTCTTGCTAGACTAGGCAAGTTAAATGGTTTCCATCCAATTTAACCATCTCGGTCAATTTATCGCGTTGACTTGTAAATATCTCGCAAAAATATCATATGAGGAGATATCACAGATGTGGTAAGATTACCAAAGTGTCCTTCACACGTGTGTCAGTCACATGTGATAAGATGTCCACCTGCCTCGATAAGATCTCCACGTGTTGCTATCTGAGAGCCCGATCTAACTATCACGATATCTCGAGGATTAATTCAACGGCCATGATATTTCTTCATTGTTAACCAATCAAATTACAAAGCAAAAGAAGAAAAACATTTTAAGACCAGCAAGCACAAATTAAAATTCTCTTGCTATTCCCATAAAATTCCTATATATTCCACAAAAAATTGAGCAAAAAAAGTAAAAAAATTCTGAATCGTTCATCGTTGTCTCACCATTTCATTGTACTGATTCAATGACTCTTGTCTCTGTAATCTCATTTCTTCATTGAATTTGTTAATAAACGCTTCAACTCTCCGATTCAAATCATCTTGACTCAATGACGGTTCTTTCTTATGACTCCTATGAAGCTTACCTGAAGATGAAATAGGAGATGAATCAGATGATTCATTATTATTATTATTACATCTTTCAGTAAATGTCTCTGATTTCTTCATCAACTTTGGTGTCAATTGATCTTGTTGATGGTGACGAGCTTCCAATGTATCCGATTTCTTCAAGTGTCGCGTTAATGGCATTGATCGTCCATCTGTAATCGTCTTCCATGTCGTCTCCAGTGTCTCATGTCTCTTCGGTTTCGTCACTCCTAATGTCTTTCCACCTGAAAATTGAACCACAAATCCGATTTAGAACCACAACATTTTCATTTATAGGAAAAATTAAACAGAAAATTTAATCAACCCGCTGATGTTGAACAAAACCTGTGTTGTTAACCAATCCAAACCAGTACAAAACAAAATCATCACGTCCATATCTGGAATGTCTAAATTGGGCAGGAGCAGGACCATCAAGTACTACTACGTTAACTTGGAGTGGGAATTTAAGAGCAGCCTGATCGACTGCCATGTATCTTAGAAATGGTCTGTTTGGACCCGTAATTACAAGATTACGCAAGTCCGTCCTCAACAACTGTTTCCTGCACAACCGGTGTAGCTGGTGTCCCAGGCCTTGCAATGGAACCTCTCCCATGCCCTCGAGTAGATATTCAATCTCTGGATGAGGAATATGTGGTTGTCGTGGTTGCAGACTTATGCTGATGGTGGCTGTTGTGGTGCGTGTTATCCTCGTGGTTCCTGTGCTGGTGTTGGTGGTGGCTCTTGTTGTTATTGTGGTATTGGTGGTGGTTGTTGAACTTATCGTGGTCGTGGTGGCGATGGTAACTGAATCACATAAACAGAAAGTAAACTCTGTTCATTAACATTTCTTAATCACATCCCCTAAACCTCCTATGCTAGCAACATCTTCATCAACAAATGGCACATATAGATCTTGAGCACCATGAACATCATGATGATGATGTGCTTCACCAACAACATCAAAATCCATTGCCGTATAAACTCAAAAAGTAACAGTAAATGTAATTTTTAAAACAAAAATGATAAATCTATATGATTCGCTAACATATATTCTAAGTTAAGATTCATTGATCTAGTACTGCTGCTGCTCTGCTGGAGCTCGTGTTCAACAATCCACTTCAGAAATCAACTAAGCTTGTATTGACGGATTTAGATCTGGTCAGAAGTAAGACACATCTGGTTGGGTCGAAATAACCGATTCAAAGGACTGTCTTGTCATTTTAAGTGCACCTAACGGTGCTAACTTTCCATCCATCACTTTTGGTCAAAACTTTCCTAATCTACCAATAAATAAAATAAGTGGCCTAGATTTGAAAAGCACCAAAAAAACAGGCCTATTTCTGTAAAAAGCCCTTATTATTTTTACCCATCTTCATAGTTTCCAACAATGATGGAAATATTGGAAAAAGATGGAAATATGGAAAAAATACAATATCAATCTCACTTAAAACTCAACGTTTAAAACCAAGTATGTCTTTGTTTTTGAAACTTGCGACTGTCTTAGTAACCACATAAAAAGAAAAATAGTAAGTCCGATAGTATATGGGTTACAAAAAAAAAAAAAAAAAAAACAGAATTTTACATACACACGCCAAATTAATCAAATTTATACATGACAAAGCACACTGAGAGACCGAGATGGATTAATTAAGAACAATAAGTAAATAAATCCTATAAAAATCAATAAATTCAGATCCAGAGACATGGAGAGAGAGATTTACTGTGAATGAGGGAGAGTGGTAATCATAGAGCAAGATTGGTTGAGAGAAGACGCCATGTATATAATCAATAAAGCCTGATCACTACAAAAAGTTGCGGCAGCAAAATGGAAACAGTCGGTTCCTTGTTTTGTTATAAAGTAAGAGAACCGGAAGGGCAGAGAAAAGATGTAAGGGAAGGTGGATGAAGAGAATGAGAATGGTGGTTATGACTAGGTACTGGTTTGGTTTGTTTTTTATATATGCATTCAAAGAGCTTGAAATTTTTTAATCATCCACCATCACCACCACCACCCACCAAAAATGATTACAGAGAGGATTTTGCTGAAAGAAATCTCCTTAATTATATTTTGAGATGTGATTCCAAGACAAGATCACACGGTCCCACTAAATCTGATCATACAACATTTATTTAACGTTAAAATCTTCAAATTGTCTTGCTGGGAGAATGGACTGATCTGTTGATATTTGAGCGCAAATAATAAACAAATTGAGAGCAATGTCAGAAGTTGTTTGGAATGGCAAGTGCATAATACTTAAAAGAATCTAAGAATCTAAGATAACTATCGATGCTTGTATTTATATCAATACTTCTTTATATAACGGGGAATGTTTATGCTGACGTGTCCTTCTCATATCAAATTTTCAGACTTTTGTCTGACGTGTCGTCACAATAACTTTCTTGAAAAAATCTAACCGATACGTCTTTTCGTTAACGGTTGTTACCCAACAAAATTGGTGAAAGATTCAACATATCTTGAGGAAAGCCAGAAAAATATTGAACCGATACATCTTTTCGTCTATGGATGTTACCTAACAAAACAGATTCCCGTACAGGTTTTTGGAATCTGGATTTACGGACACGACTTTTTTTTTTTTTTTTTTTTTATAAGGTTGATTGATAAGGAAAATGTAATAAAATTAGCCTTTTAAAGAAAGGACTAGTTCCCATTTTTGAATGTTACAAGAATATGTTATTAACTATCTATTGATCTACAGTTATTTCCTAATTGATAGACAAAACACACCCTTGAAATAATTCTACCTTCCATTTCAGGAATCACAAAGTTCTGTGCAATAACATTTTAAATCAACTAAATTAAAAATCAATCAGGGACAGATCTAAAAAGATAACTGATACATAATCAACTTTGGACCTTGCGGACTTGGATGTGATGCGTAGACTCTCTGCGCCAGATTGGTTGCATTCCACTCTGGACGAGCGTCACATGTCCTCCTTCCTCGATCAATTGTTTTTCCATCAAAAGATTCACCGCTTGAGAGAATGTTTCTTCTGCATCATCTGAAAATTTCATGTAAATGGGATGCACACCGTGATAAAGTATCAACCTCTGTTTCACTGTTTCCTCATTTGTGAAGGCAAAGATTGTTGCAGAAGGTCGATAATGGCTTAACTGTACAGCCATGGATCCCGTTCTTGTAAAGACGATGATCGGCGTTTCAAGGGTGTTCGCCATTGTGGTAGCATGAAAGGCAAACATTTCACTCATATGGCTCTTTTGGGCAATCGAATTGGGTGGAATGCTGCTGGTTGGTAGAGTTGATTCAGTCTTAAGCGCAACAGTATGCATTACTTTAACAGCTTTCAATGGATACTTTCCATGAGCTGTTTCCCCTGAGAGCATAATTGCATCAGCGCCTTCTCGTACCGCAATTGCAATATCAGAAACTTCTGCTCGTGTGGGTGTTGGATGATCTATCATGCTTTCCAACATATTTGTTGCCACAATCACTGGCTTCTGCATGCTGTGACACCTTCTAATTATCTCCTCCTGCAGTAAAGGAACTTCCTCAATTGGAAGCTCAGCTCCAAGATCACCACGAGCAACCATTGACCCATCGGATGCGGCAATAATTGACTGAAGATTTGGAATCGAATCTGCACTTTCTATTTTGGGGATCACATGTATGTCGGCATTGTTCTTTTTGAGATAATCTTTCAATTCATGGATCACTTGGGCGTCTTTAACGAAGGAAACAGCATAGAAGTCAATTTTGTTGTCCACACCAAACTTGATATCTTCCCAGTCTTTTTCTGTAATTGAAGGCAAAGTTGCACTTTTTCCACGCACATTCAAATGTCGCCTTGATTTAAGTTCTCCGCCGTCGACTACTTCACATTTGACTGTGTCTGCCGTTTTTGATTTCACGACTAATGACATCATTCCTCCATCAACAAGTAGCATATCTCCCGCTTCCACATCAGTGACAAAGTCATCATAGTTTACACTGACAGTATCCTCTGTGCACACTCCTCTGTTAATAGTAAAATTGAATTCTTGGCCCTCCTTCAACAAGATAGGCTGAGGAACATCACCACTCCTAACCTCTGGACCCTTTGTATCCAACATTATGGCGATAACCTTGTCCTCAAATTGGGCATTGTATTCTTTAACTAGATCGACAGTCTTCTGATGTGATTTATGGTCTCCATGGGACATATTTAATCGTGCTACATTCATTCCAGCTTCTGCCAATTTCCAAATCATTTCACGTGTATCTGTAGAAGGACCAATTGTACAGACAATCTTTGTTTTTCTTTGAGCGTTAATTAACGCTGTTCTGTCTTCATAGTTTGAATCCGTAGCATGAAGTCCAAAAGAAAACTTCTTTTCAACGAGATTGGGAGAGCCATTATCAGATCCTCTTATACTAGTAATATTATTAGTAGTTTCAGAAACCCTCATGGAAATAGCATTAAAAGAAGAAGCTTTATTGTTATTAGCTCCCATTCTTTTCTTAATAATACCTCCATTTGGAAATCCATTCAACTGTCTAAACCAACCTAAATCTTTATTCTCACATTTCATTGGTAGATTCATCAACTCCATGATTGCACCTCCTGCAGTCGCCATTACAGATCCAAAAACAGAGAGAATAATAGAAAGTCAGTACGGACACGACTCTTCGGTTGCTTTAATAATCATGTCGAATACCGACCATCCAATCAAATAGATACGTTGCGACAAACCATTCCTCTGCGTCCCTTTTATGGACAGACTCTTCCAAATGCTGTAGAGTGACGAGTTTTCACTCAATTTTGATGGTTTTGAAGAGGAAGAATGCACTTTTCAAGTAGTGGTGGTATAACTTCAGTTCTTTCCTGTTTTCACTCAATTTTGATGGTTTCGAGTAATCACGTGTTTTTCAAGTAGAGGTGTTGATTCGAATTCAGTTCTTTCATGGTTTCGAATCATTCTGATTCGAGTTCGAGTAAACATGTGTTTTTTAAGTAGTGGTGTTGATTCGAATTCAGTTCTTTCCATGGTTTCGAATCATTCTGATTGAAGATACAACTCATTCAAGTGATGGAAGTTTGAGAATATATATAATTTGGTGAAGGAGAAGAAAAAGATGACACTTCGAAACTTTCGTGCACCGGCTGTAGTGAGACTTCCAATAACAAACATCTTAGGTAATTAATAGAGAGGTAACCTTGAATTCAAGTCTCTTTTGATCTAATTTTTTTTTTTTAATCAGAACTTTGGAAAAACGTTTTCCTTCTTTTGGGATTTACTATTTAGTCTTTGTTTCTCTTTAGGACGGATATAGTTCTTTGCAGAGTTACCCGTCGCAATGATAAAAAGAAAAACTTCTAAAGATGAAACGGATTAAAGACGTGAAACTCAAATGTAACTCTTCAGTTTTCTCCCTTCTGTGATTGTGCCCATATATTACAGAAAAAATTTGCACCGTTATGTCATTTTGGTCAATGATCTCCCTTCCTGATAAGTCTTTCGACCATGTATCATGTATGGAATTTATTCTTGCTCTTTTAGGCAACTCTTCTTGAATAGGTACATGAAATCTATACTGAGCATTTTAAAGGTTAGCATGCATATCGTTTTTCATTCTTGAAGGCATACGTAACTTGGTTTCCGTCTAGAGGTACATGTAATTTACCAACATATATATACTAGGTTATGGTTTATGGATCTTTTTTTGGCAGCCAACTTATACTCGGAAATACCTCCACCACCCATTTACGGTGGAAATGTCTAAGGTGATGAAGGGCTACAGAATTAGGAGAACATAATAGCACTGATGGCATGCATGTCACATCAATTAAGTCAAGGTGCCGAAGTTCCCATTCGATCGCTTATATGTTGTTGCTCACCTTGGGGCGAATCTCATAATTAAGAAGCCCTCTCAGTTTCATAAACCGGAAAAGTCATTCTGCTGTTGTGCATAACAGCCAGTTAGTCGTGAACCAAATGAAATGGCACAAAATGCTATTAGTGTCCTGTTTGTGAAGGTATTGTCACAAAATGTTATTGGTATTCTGTTTGTGACAATGTTGTCAACTAATGAGTTGGTGGAAGTTGGAAGAAAAATACAGTATTGGGATAGAAAAGTGCAGTATGGGATAGAGTGACTTGGGTCCTTCATGATGACTTAAGCACTCATTATTCCCTGTTCTTGAGGTTGGTGTCAGGCTCTTCCAATGATTCATCATTACACTAAATTCATTCAAGTATATTTCTGGATTCTTGGTACGAGTAGTTGTAGGCTTTCATGTTACGATATGGAACCGTGTAAGGCAGTAATGCTTCCTAGGTGTATAAATATATTGCCTTCAAGAAGGGAAGAGACCCGAGCACACTGCCAGAATCTAGAACAAACTAGAAAAGGCACACATCTTCGCAGTTAATATAATTATTTTGGTCAAAAAGAATTATGACTACTTCCAACTATGCTCTCTGAGTATGGATATGGTTCTGTGTTGGTAATTTCATTGATCAAAATAATAGGGAAATGCTTTATTATTATGATTTGCAGTTTTGAGATTTAAGTTTGATAACGGTATCTCACTACATACATATATGGTTTCTTTTTATCGGGGCCTAAAGAATGAAACAAGTGGTAGTACATGGTAAGAGGATTACGATAGTGTATATATTTAAATGTATAAAATGGTAGCAGGACATGGTATTAGATTCAGTCTTTTCTTTGATCTATCTGTAAAATTGGATAAACTTTTGAAACCTTTAATTTTTTCAGAATTTTTATCAAATGGGTAATTGGAGATGGTAATGCGGATTGCATGGTTGTCATTAATTGCAAGATTTCACTATCCGCTATGAAGTAGTGGGTTGATTGTTGGAAGTTAAACATGGTGATTTGGTTCGTGGATCAACAAGTATAGTTGACACATTCATGGTGGATCAACATACGTTGTTGACACACTGTGGCGATATTTGGAAGTTGGCGTTTACTTGAGAAGCAAGGTGTTTTGAGTTCTATTTAGAGTTTTCTTTATGTTAGAAAAGTGTTTTTGTTTAGAGTTTTATCTTTGTTAGGAAAGTTTGCTTTGAGTGATCGTCAGGTTTGTGAGACTATAAGTAGACTATTGAGCCATAAGAATTGTACACCGAATTTGATTATCATTGTAGTCGTTTTATTGCTTCCGCGTTGTTTTCTCCTCTCTCTTGCTCGATCCTGCATTGATTCAACGTTGAATGTTCTTAAATGAATCTTTTCTGACAGTGTCGTGAACCTATTGAATTAGGAATTAACCTAAATTAAAGAGGAGTAATGGATCAGATCACATTTTAGCTTTACATATTTTGGATTTCGGAAAATGATCGACCATGCAAACTGGTGCGGTGATGAGATGGCAATGCCCCGTGCAATCTGCACGGGCTTATAGAACTTGTTAATTATATAGAAGATATATGAAGAGGCAAATGGTACAGCCAGCCAGTAGATTTTGTTTTAGTTAATATACTCAACGTGAGCAAGAGTACTCGCTCAGCTTCATTTATATATTCAACTTGCATAATTTGTTCAAATAATGTTAGCGTGAAGGGTAACGGTAATAAACAACTTAATTTAAAATTTAAGCTACAAATGTTTTAAGCTAATTAGTTTTGATCAGGGCACTTAATTGCGCACCTAATAGTCAGTGCAATGCAGTGCAAGTACAAATCCCGTAGCCTTTGGACATAAAGCCTAATAATGAGCCATTCGTACTAATCACATTGTCTTAACGGAAAATGGATTATTTGCCCAAATATTTTTAAAACATGGTTCTAATGGATGAATAAAATTTAGTATGGGTAAAATGGACACCAAAAACAATAGAAAGAATGGAAATGGATTCATCCTGCCTAACTTAATTGCGCACCTAATAGTCAGTGCAATGCAATGCAAGTACAAATCCTGTAGCCTTTGGACATAAAGCCTAATAATGAGCCATTCGTGCTAATCACATTGTCTTAACGGAAAATGGATCATTTTCCCAAATCTTTTTAAAACATGGTTCTAATGGATGAGTAAAATTTAATATGGGTGAAATGGAAACCAAAAAAAATAGCAAGAATGAAAATGGATTCATCCTGGCTAACTTAAAAAAGACCGAGGATGAAACTGGATGCATCCTGATGTAAACTAAAAATAAGAAAATGTATTTGAAAATGGGTATGATGAAACTATCATGACTATTTTTATATTTTCGTCCATTTAAATAGTATCAAATTTTACATGTCTTTTTCACCCAGGAATTATCGCTATTGGGTTAATTGACAAATTTTATGTTGTCGTCTTAACTATTCACAACCTTGCAGGCCTACGATTCAAGACAACGATTTGGGAATATTTGGAGAGAATTGCGCGGTTTAAAAACCATGATTTGAACCCCTACGAGACCCAAGTGGATGAGTTATAGTCTCGAGAGGGTTTACATAGAGATCTACCTACAAAACCTACACAAAAACTTCTAAAACCATCAATCTTTATCGGTGGAAGCGAATCTGCACGTTGGGGTTTCCCAATCAGGCTCATCCTTGTGCATAAAGAAATCATCAGTTAATTTTGGGAATCATATCTGCTGCCAGTGTATCAAATCCAACTGATAATTTAGTATGCTCATCCCCAGAAACAACTACAGCTCTAACTGTACTGTCACCTTTGCGTGAATTACTCAGTCTAATCATGGTGGTTTCCTTTGTTCCGATTGAGTTCTCACATCTTAGCCCATTGACCCAGTTATAATATTTCTTCCCCCTTCATAACAATAAAAAGTAATCAGATTAGTTCCCAATACAGAAAAATTCAAAACAAACCCAAACTTATTTTTATTTATTATGAATCAGTCAGCAACTTTGTTATCACAATAAACTACTTCAGTTTCATATTAACTATATAGAAGGATATATGAATAGGCAAATGGTACAGCCAGCCAGTAGATTTTGTTTTAGCTAATATACTCAACGTGAGCAAGAGTACTCGCTCAGCTTCATTTATATATTCAACTTGCATAATTTGTTCAAATAATGTTAGCGTGAAGGGTAACGGTAATAACAACTTAATTTAAAATTTAAGCTACAAATATTTTAAGCTAATTAGTTTTGATCAGGGCACTTAATTGCGCACCTAATAGTCAGTGCAATGCAATGCAAGTATAAATCCTGTATCCTTTGGACATAAAGCCTAATAATGAGCCATTCGTACTAATCACATTGTCTTAACGGAAAATGGATCATTTGCCCAAATATTTTTAAAACATGGTTCTAATGGATGAGTAAAATTTAGTATGGATGAAATGGACACAAAAAATAAAATAACAAGAATGAAAATGGATTCATCCTGGATAACTTAATTGCGCACCAAATAGTCAGTGCAATGCAATGCAAGTACAAATCCTGTGACCTTTGGACATAAAGCCTAATAATGAGCCATTCGTACTAATCACATTGCCTTAACGGAAAATGGATCATTTTCCTAATTACTTTTAAAACATGGTTCTAATGGATGAGTAAAATTTAGTATGGATGAAATGGACACAAATTTTTTTTTTAGGAAGAATGAAAATGGATTCATCCTGGCTAACTTAATTGCGCACCTAATAGTCAGTGCAATGCAATGCAGGTACAAATCCTGTAGCCTATGGACATAAAGCCTAATAATGAGCCATTCGTACTAATCACATTGTCTTAACGGAAAATGGGTCATTTGCCCAAATATTTTTAAAACATGGTTCTAATGGATGAGTAAAATTTAGTATGGGTGAAATAGACACCAAAAAAATAGCAAGAATGAAAATGGATTCATCCTTGCTAACTTAAAAAAAGACCTAGGATGAAACTGGCTGATGTAAACTAAAAATAAGAAAATGTATTTGAAAATAGGTATGATGAAACTATCCTGACTATTTTTATATTCTCGTCCATTTAAATAATATCAAATTTTACATGTCTTTTTCACATAGAAATTATCGCTATTGGGTTAATTGACCAATTTTGTGTTGTCGTCTTAACTATTTCAATTATGCAACTGTTTCTTTGGTACTGCTAGTGCCTGTTTCCTTCATGTGGTTGTATTTTCTTTTTCCTCCTTCATCTGCGTCGAGTTGTATCAGATGTTCACGCTTTGTGAACATTGTTTTCATTTCTCAATGAGGTCGAGAACTAAGAAGGAATTCATTTGAAGGAGTGACGAGGAAAATTCTAAACTTTCTCCGTATTATAACCATAGCTTAATTCCAAGATATTCAGTTGTAATTACCAAAAAAATATAGTAATCATCCCCCAGCATAATCAAATTAGCAATCCATAAGCTCGAATATAATGATCGTATCAACTATCAATCCCACAATATATATTAAGCCTGGCCAAATTTGGGTATACCCATATTAATTGGGGTATACCTAATGAGACAAAACCCGGGTCATTATAAAGGAAAACACAACACTCCTTAATCTTTTATTTTCAAAAGGCTAATATACCCTTGTTTAATTAAAACTAAAAAATATGATTAGGTTAATTAATTTAGTTTAGATTAATTAATTGAGCTTAATTCCAAGATATTCAGTTGCAGATTAAAACTTAATTAAAACTAAAAAATATGATTAGGTATGTTAATTTAGTTTAGAAATTACTAAAAAATATGATTAGGTTTAGTTAATTTAGTTTAGATTAATTAATTGAGCAGATTAAAACTTCTGAAATTATGAATATAACTTATGAATATTTTTTTTTATTGAACTTATTTGGGAAGATTTTTGGTGAAAAAATTGTTATGAGAATATTTTTTTCAACGGAAACAAAAGCACACTACCCAAACACTTCTAAAAAGGGGATTGCAAAGCTGTTGTATGAAATCATACTCAAAATTAAAGAAGAAATCAACACTTTCAGTTCTGAATGTATGAAAAGTCGGCAAGGTCGACGAATTAAGAAGATAACGACCAAATACTGCCGGCATGGTTCTTTCTAAATAACAATGCCGACTTTATTATTTTTGACACACATGAGATTATTGTAAATGCTTCACTAGTCGGCATCTTATTGGTTTCTTACCTTGTCGGTGATCTTATAGTCTAATTAATTTCTCACCTTGCCGGCTTTGAAGTAATCTTACAACCTTGTTGACTTTTGGTTGTACCCAACAGAAAACAGAATCTAGAAAAATGCAATTCACTTTATTCATGCAATTTTTGTTACTACATTGATTGAAACATAAAATCTATCTCCTTGTCGTAGGAATAACGGATGCACTTAGAACGTGCATCAAGCCTTTGAACCCCTAGGCGACCCTAGTGGACGAGTTATAGTCTCGTGAGGGATTACATAGAGATATACCAAAAAACCTACACAAAAAATTCTAAAACCATCAATCTTCATCGGAGGAATCCGAGTCCGATTCACCCACCATAATCTCCGGGGCATACTCCAGAATTTTAGATACCATGAAGTGATAGCTTGCATCAAATGCGGATGCTTCCCCCTTTTCCTCCAAGTAGCGCGTTTTCACGACCTCCTACTACAAAAACAAAAAACAAACTTACTTTGTTAGTGGTGTTTAATAGGAAGATCAAACAACATCGACTACATAAAATAAACCACAAAAGTACTTACAAATTGTTTAATGGACAAGTTAATGTGGCTAGCGTTCAAAATATGATGTTGGATAGCTAAATGGATGGTATTGATGAATACTTACAAATTTCTCACTATATAGATGGATGGTATCGATGAATGTGCACTGTATCGTACGTCAATCCTACTGTTTCTCATGTATAATTTGCAACTCATAATTTTTTTGAGTATGGTGAATCTTTGTTTCATGGAGTGTTTTATTTATTTGGTATCGATTTACTCATTTCCTAGGGTAACTTCTCCTGAAGCAGCCGACCGGAGATGGTGAAGTAACTAAATATATTCATAATGATGTTGCTGCCTATGACTGCAAGATCATTGAATGGTGAAAAATATCAGTTACCGTGATTCTCTATTGTTGAAGGATGCAAGATATGATGATTTCGAATTATTGCTTATGGTTGCAGCTGCATTGGTGTTACTTTGTACCATACGATTGGAAGTTGCTGCATTTAAGTACCATAGATACTGCCTGTACCTACATTAGCAATTTGTAGAGGTGAATACCTTACCTTGACCGGTAGAGTTTAAAGTTATACAATTTATGTGTCTTGTGTGAACAAGGAAGCTGGTGCTTAGGTCATAATCATTGAAATAATTGGTTATAAAATCCTTGTAATTTAGGACTTGTGGAACTTTTCTTTAGGAAATGAATCCTTTTTGTATGATTATGAATTAAATTTACAATTTTAATGAATGTAATTGACATTTTATATGAAATGAATTATTATTTTCTTTCACCAGAATTTGAATTCTCATTTGAGTTTCAGTTTAGTGCTATTTGAGTCTAAATCAGAATTATTTCAGCCTAGTCAGAATTACTGAAATCAGTCAGCCAGATCTGAGTTGTTTATTTTTATTTAAAATATAAAATAAATAAACGACGTAATACAGGTGTCGTTCGTAGTGGCATCTAAAAAGCATCCTAATTCAGAGGCAACTTGAAAGTGTCGTTCACTTAATCTACAACACTTTCAGTGGCAACTATAAAGTGTATTATTTCTCTATAATACGACACTTTTCAACTATTTTAAAACGGTTTTTTCTACTCGTGTATGATTTTTGTAACACACGAGAAGGTCATATTATGCTGCATAAAGTCGGCACGGTATTTTTTCATTAGAACGCCGACTACTATACAGTCGGCAAGGTCGTAATTTTATTACACTGCCTACCTTGGTAACTGTACCATTTCTTCTCTCATAGCCGACAGTCTTCCGGTTCACAACATTGTCGGCTCTGGTTTAGTCAGCACTGTAACTTAACAAACCATTCATTCACTGCCGACTAAATTAATGAAACTTAACATAGCTAAACAAACCATCCGTTCAACAACTAGAAATCCAACATTTTTCCAAAATAAGAAAAAATATCTTCCATAAACCTTAAAAAAATATTTGTCCAACCATTAACCTTGACATAATGTCTAACACATAAAGAAATAAACTAGAAATGCATTCATTCACGACCACGACCACTACAACCAGCACGTCCCCGTTTAGCATTTTCCCGACCATGACCACTACCACTACTACCACCATAGGTACGAGGCCTCTTTTGTTCATCATTCCTCTTGGCTTGTGCCTCCCTCTTTAGTTCAGCATTAGATTGCTGGAACATTTCGGTGGCATCCTTATTTCGGGATGTAATCTTCATGAGCTTCATGACCTTCGGTCACCTCGTCCAAAAGACTCAAATGGATTTTGTGGTCACGTCTTTCGTCCCAACGAGAAATCTCTGGTGGTGGAGCGTAATGGACGTCAATACTTTTTTGTGACGAGCTTCACCTCTCCTTAATTACCACTTTATAGAATGGATCATCACCGATATGAGGTACTTCTTAAAGGTAACCCCACTTATCGCCTTACGCATTTTGGATCGTACATTGAAAATCCTTTGGGGTAAAACAAGGGACCTTAGTAGAATGCAACATCATCTCTCCTTACGATTATACCCTCATTTCTATCATCTCGATATGAATCAATATTACATCATCCGCAATCAATTTATCCAAGGAGACTCGCATGTTGATAAGCTATTGTGGCATATCCTTCTCCTGATCACCAATAAAACTGTGTCATTGTTCTCTTGGCTTGTGACTCGCAAGCTTAGTGTTCACATTGATGTGGGAGTTAGCTTTCACCAAAGAAGGGAAGTTCTCATATATCCAAACTTATGAAAACAAAAAGTTTTTAAGAATCTTATCTTATAAGAATTTTGCAAATATAAATGATTTAGACAATAAAATTACCTTGAAGAGACATAGATTTACGTTAACTTGCTTAGTGAGTTCCCTTGAAGCCTTTGTCAACTCTGCATACAAGAAAGAAACCACTATAGTACCCCAATAATACATATGAATCTGATCAAAGGGGTGGAATAGTTGAAGATACTTTTAGTCAACCAAGTTTCCGGAACTTTCAGGGAAGATACAGTTTCCCAGGACGCAGTAACATTGATTCGCACCAAGTCCACACTTCCTTCTTCATCATAGATTCTCTGGGTCCTAGAGTATTTTTCCTTCAACATCTTCAGACTAAGATTTCTGCTTATATAACTATTCTTCTCCACAAACATAGTCTTCGACTTCTTGTCATCCCAACCAAACAAGATCTTGGTCAATTTGAAGAGATTCTCATAAGTAATGCCATCATCGAAGCCATCTTTGATTTTCTTTCCCTCAACCTCGAGGCCTAGAATTTGACGAGCATCATTTGGAGTTACCACCATCTCACCAAATAATAATAACATTGTACCAGTCTCTCCGTAGAGCCTCTCACAGAATGCAGTTACAATAACTTCGCCATATTGAATAACTGAACTCTCCACTGCAGGTCACAACCAGGATTTTTTGAAAATCACCTGCACCTCATCGCATTCCTTGTGAAGTGGCCATTTATTCATCATAGTGTTTGAAGTTTAGTGCCTCAAAATACGGATGACATGCTTGTAATCCTAAATTCCAAAAACACAAAATTAAAAGAAATAGAAACACTTAAAGCAAAGTTAAGATAGATACACTTAAATAAAAAACAAAGTTGGATTGAGGTTACTTATGATAGTATTATGGATTTCACATGCCCATAAGTTTTTGTATCCAAAAAGAACCTGTCCACCATCTTCTAGGGTCCCTAATGGAGGATGACCTGGTTTCATTTGCTTCTTCAAGTGACGGGGAGGCATGTGGGAATCGACTGGTTTAGTGATAACCCTCTTCGATCTTCCGATTGCAATTACAAGTGCATCCTGAATTTGTTGATAATTACCCGTTTCTTCTGCACCTTCTTCTTCTTCTTCAAGTATTTCACGTTGTCTATCTTTATCTTTATCTCCATCATTTTTATCACCATCACCATTACCTCCTATAGCAGGTGGCATGTATTGATCATCATCATCATGCTTGTTACATCCTCTAGCAGCCGGAGTTCTTTCAACACCATCATGATTATTACCTCTTCTACCAGATGGAATTGATTGGTCTTCATCTGGAGTTTCATCTGAATCACTTGGTTCCGTTGATGGTTGAGAATAATTCCGTTCACGGATCTTGAGCATTCATGGCTCAACGAATGCCCCTCGTTGTGTTGTAGTCAAGAGTTTGTGACCAACACGAGGAGGTCTTGAAGTAAGAGTGACACTTTTATTCTTTCCCTTTTGCAACCTAAACAAGAACAATTAAAAAAAAAAAACAGTCATCAGGGTCCACAACAAAAACCAATGCCGATTAAATAAAACTCGGAAGGGATGACTAAATCAATGCCGACTAATCAATAATCGGCAGGGAATTATTCAAATAGCATGTCGGCTGTTAAGAAAATGAACACAGGAAACAAAAGATTTTCAAACAATTAGTCAGCACGGACGAAAATCAATAGGGTGTCGACTAATTCTAAGTCGGAAGGGTTTTATTAAACTAATATCCAGGATTAAAACTCTATAGGGCTCAGGAAACTCAGGATTTTCCACACAATTAGTCGACGGGTTATAATTCTTAAGAACAAACGATTTCCAAAGCCACATTTAGCCGTCAGGGTCTTAACGTTGAATACCTTGCCGACCTTGTAGATAAAATTTATAGATATGAACAGTTGGAAAGATCTTCAACTTAAGAAGGTAACGACTAACCCTAAATATGAATATTTGGCAAGTCGTCAATGAGAGACCCTGACGTATAAGTAACCACATATTCGATTTTGCTCACCTAATTTGACATGCAAACATAAAATTGAAATACTGGAGTGAGTTTTAATAGGCCCTTAGTTTCTCAATCGCGCCATTTCTTCAATTTCAGCAGTTTCTTCTTCAACGGTTTTTTATTCCGTTTCTGTTGAACTAAGTTTGCAATTCCAAGGTTATCTAAATTAGGTTTTCTATGTGTTTGTTTCATATGATTAGCCTTTGGCGGCTCCATGTTTGAAGATTAATTGACAATGAAGTCTTTCGTAACGACGATTACGAAGAGTTAATCGGCGAGTTTCTGATTGAGGTGTGATGGAGAGGCCGGTATGGTAGAGGAGAACAAGGAAGAAGAGATGATGAAATAAATTAAAGAAATATATTATTTGGGAGTCATAGTTATATGCCCTTCTATTACCTTTCATTCGAATGCCTCCTTCATACAATAATTGAAGTATTTTTCTCTTGAATTTATGAATATGGGAATTCCCATTATCAAATAGAATTGAGTTTTTGTTAATCCATAACTCCCTCATTGTAGCACAGGCTGTTGTGAACCAAACCTCCTTAGTTAGTGGACTATGCTGATTTGCTGCATTACATACATCAGTAAATGATAATGGTCTAGTAAATGCAAAGATAGAACATAGCCAATTCCAAATTCGAATACTGAAATCACATTACCATAATGTATGCTCCATGTGGTCTTGATCTTCTTTACACACACAACATCTAGAAGGCATTTCATAACCTTTTTTTCTCGTTATTTCATCATCAATGTATACTCCTTGTAGAAGCTTCCAAAAATTACAGGATATACATGGATGTAAAAAAGGTTTCCAAATAAAAGAAGGCCATACCAGTTTCTGCTCCTTGAATCTTAGCTTCTCCACTGCCATTGCAGAAGTAAATTTACCATTTGCACTTTCATTCCAAGTCATACTATCACTACCTCTACCTATTTCAGGCATGTTATTAAATACAAAAGCAGATTGCAATTCAGTGGGAATTTTCCATTGATTACCATTTATCATTTCCCTTACTTTCCTCTTAAGATTATTTTTAACAAAATCAGAATAACCAATTTGATTAATCATTGGGACTGTTTCATACCATGAGTCAAGCCACACTGAAATTTTAGCACCATCTCCAACATTCCACTTAATGTCTTCTTTTAAAGTAGACTAAGCACATTTCAGACCAGAATAAATAGAGGATTGTTTCCATTTTTCAAACCACAAACCTTGTTTATTTTTAAACTTAGAAGCAAAGAATAAATCCCATTCATCTTGAGAATTTACCATCTTCCACATTATTTTCATAAGACAAGCCTTGTTAATGATTTCCAATCTTCTAATACCCAGACCTCCTTCATTATAAGATGTGCAAACTTTTTTACCAAGAAATGTTTTATACTTTCTCACCACACTATAACCAAGCCATAAGAAGTTTCTGATCAGTTTCTCAAATTTGATGACAGAAGCAGGCCATTTATAAACAGTCATGTTATATAATGGAATACTGCATAATACTGATTTAACAAGAACCAATCTGTCAGCAAAAGATAACACTTTACCCTTCCATTTAACTAATTAGTATTGAAACATTTCTACCACAGGACATACCATTGTTGAAGTTACGCTTCCAAGAGCTAAAATTACTCCTAAATAGTTATCAGGAAATTTAGATAATTCCATATTAACCATTTCACAGATTTTCTTTTTCCTGATTGAAGTAACACCATCTATAAAGCACTTACTTTTATCCTGATTTATTAACTGACCAGAACTAATTTCGTATTCATCAAGCAAAGTGAATACATTGTTTAATGATTTCTTAGCACCGTTGAAAAATATAAACACATCATCTGCAAAGAATAGGTGAGTTGGATGAATACCATTCTTAATTACCATTGGAAGAATTTTACCTTGATTCACTAGGTGAGAAATATTCCCACTGAGAACATCTTCCATTAGCACAAAGAGTATTGGTGATAATGGATCACCCTGCTTTAAACCTCTACCAACTGAAAAAAATCCACAAGGGCCACCATTGACCATAATAGACATTTTTGATGATTCAAATAATGTTAGCTGTAAATTACACCATGAAGAAGAAAATCCATATTTCTGTAAGACTTGAAAAAGAAATCTCTAACTTACAGAATCATAAGCTGGAGATATATCTAGTTTGAAAGAAACATTACCCCCTCTTCTTTTTCTTTTAATTTCATTAACCATCTCTGAAGAAAGTAAAACAATTTCATGAATACTCCTGCCTTTAATGTAAGCTTCTTGGTGAGGAGATATCAATTTCACCATTAGACTATTCATCCTTGTAGTGAAAATTTTAAATAGTACATTGCTCAATCCAATAGGTATGAACTGATTTGCTTTCTTTGGTCCTTGACATTTTGAAAGAAGAACTAGGAAATTGGAATTAATCCCTTTTTGTTTAAAACTTCTTTTCCAACAAAATTGAATTGTTGCCACTAACTCAGTGCAAATAATATCCCAACAAGTTCTGTAGAAGATACCTGAAAAACTATCAGGACCAAGAAAGCTCTCTGGATCCATTACAAAAATGATGTTTTTAATTTCTTCTTGGCTTGGAAGTTCTTCCCCTACACCAAAACTAGGATTTTCTTATAGTGTAACCTGTCACAGTTTATTTTTCAGTCACTGATACACCTGTGATAAGTCCTGCAACAATTATAACTATTGTTAAATTTTGTATTCGTGATAATGATTAAGAATATTAATTTTTTTTATTAGTAACAATAATATTTGCTGACAATTACAATCACAATTATAATCTAAAATGACGTTTCCACCCAAAAATTTCACTACATCTAAAACAACTCCAGATTAGTAACAGTTAGGATTTTGCTTGTCACTACTTTCGCAACATTTATACAAAATAACAATTTATTTAATTTCTAAAAATCAATATTGATTTTTTTTTCTTAATATTAGAAAACAGGATGAAGACCAAGTCAACAAGTCATGACTTTGTAGGAAATGTGACTTGGACAAATACCAACCTTTTTTCTCGATTTTGTCGACAAAACCACAACAAAAATATCTGCTTTTTCCGAAGACTGTGAAAATGAGCAGACTACCATCATCGAAATAAGTGCAATAAAAATTTCGAACACTGTGAATTAGCAACAAATTGCAACAATATTATTCACAGCGTTTCTGTAACGTGTTACAAATTGAATCAGTAACATAAATACCTTGTGACAAAAACCTGGATTTGGTGTAGTGTTCCAGCATTTCGTGATCTGAAGTAGTTATTGATAAAGGAATAACATCCAATAATTTTCTACAATATTAACCTCTTGAAATTCAAATTTCTGTTGAAAATGATGAACTAATGAATCAGCAATGAGAGTTGGAT
The DNA here is from genome assembly GCA_023529315.1 of Papaver bracteatum. Classification (NCBI taxonomy): domain Eukaryota; kingdom Viridiplantae; phylum Streptophyta; class Magnoliopsida; order Ranunculales; family Papaveraceae; genus Papaver; species Papaver bracteatum. The sequence continues at coordinate 641,045 of JAJJWX010003515.1, forward strand.
CTGTGATGATATTACCTTTACTATCTTCAAGTTCACTTATTAAGGTATTTGCTTGTCTTATCTTCATCTTGGTGTGAAAAATATGAGTGTTAGCTGCACCTTCTTGAATCCATTTATCTCTTTATTTTTGCCTTAGTAATATGTTTGCTTGCACCTCCCTACTGGCATGTTCATTCTGAGCTGTCACTCATCTTGGTGTGAAAAATATGAGTGTTTGCTTGCACCTCCCTACTACAATATTAACTTCATCAAAAGGATTGTTGTCTGAATGTTGCATTGCATCATTAACATTTTCTTCTGCTTCTTTTATTTTAACATGGACATTACCAAAAACGCTGCAGTTCCAGTTATTTAAGATTTTTTTAAAAGCTTTTAGTTTCTGCATGAAGATATAAGAAGGATCACCAGCAACAAGGTTAGACCAACATTCCTTTACTACTGATAAAAATTCAGGATGATAAATCCACATATTTCAAAAATTTCTAGGAATGTTGTGTGGTTTAGAAATATTAGAATAACCTCCCAATAATGGTACATGATATGACACTATTCTTAAGCCAACCTTATATCCCCAATCTCCATATTTTTGCAACCATTGTTGATTAAATGAACGCGCGATTGGGGATACTTATATTAATCGGGGGATAGAGGAAAAAGACAAAAACGATATTTAAATAGTAAATCAAAGTCACCCCTTATCCATGTATTTTAACTAATTCCGAATCTACCCCTCACTAATCATGTTTAGTGGTTAAATATAATTAGGTAAGTTAGTAGATTAGTTTGATAATCATTAGAATAAATCATTATCATTGAATTTGTTGATGCAACAAAATTAAATCAAGATATTTATGATCATGATATTTTAGGGGAAAAACCAACCAGGAAAGTGAACAAGCTGAATATACAAGTGCTCCTAGTCAAATATAGGTATTAATGTATTGAAATTCGATTTTTTTTCATTGAATCCGCCATTATTACGCCTGAAAAACTTAGTGTCGGCATGGTAAACATGCCGATACACAATATCCCCCAATTTTGAAATTATAAGTGTTTTTACCCTAATATTTGGGTACAATATTAACTAACCCAAGCCTTACTATCGGAGTCATTTTTTGGCCCATGCCCAGAGACCCATTTCACCGATTCATTCTTGCCAACCCGTATCCATGATCCAAATATAATATTCTAGAACACTTAGATTACTGGCAATGCAAGTGGGCACAATAGTATAAATACAGGGTAAATGAGAGGGGAGTTGAGAAATCAATTTGTAATCCAATCGAATCAATAAAATTATTCTCCTTACGGAGATTCATCTGTGGATGTAGGCACAATGCCGAACCACGTAAAATTATTTGTTTTTTTTTTTCTTCAATTTCCTTTTAACCTAATTTTACCCTAATCCTCAATAATCATCATCGAATCAACGTGTTTATGCCTAAAAGTAATTTTAGGTGCAACCATTGGCATCGACTAAGGGGATTCGAGTGAAAGAATCGTGTTTTATCATTTAGAGAGGTACGAAAGAAATTTGCACGAAGTTCCATGCAAAAATCAGCAAAGAACATGAAAGCAAAAATTTATGTGTTCGAAAAACTTTTATGTGCACTTGGAGCAGAAACATGATCGTGTTCGAGGTCCGTGGATAACAACATGATCGAGTTCGAGGTTCGTGGAGATGTAAATTGCTTAGACCCTTCAATATTTAGCCTTGCATCACTTCGCAAGCACCTAAAGCCTTACCTTGCACGTGAGCACATAAGTCTTGCTTTTATCGCAAGCATAAAACCTCGTCTTGCACGCGAGTATGAAAGACTTGCACCTTGGAAATCATAAAGTCTCGTCTCAACCACGAGCCCAATGCCCGATATTGGTCCAAAGACTCGTACTCAACACAAGCAACAGCCAGGCTGCCCGAGCATCAAGCGCTAGCCTTGTTACATTTCGAGAAAAAATCCTTGCCCCAGCCGCAAGCACACACTACATTATACTCAAGACTCGACTATCTATCGAGCGTCACAAGTCCACCACGTGGAAAAAAAGTCTCGCCTAGCACGTGAGAAAATTTTATTGCAGGTTATCACAGTTGGGGGCGTCTTTGTAATGTCTCTAATCAAGCTTGGGAACGACTGGCGAGTTACGTCATCGATGCGAAGGAAAAACAAAATTCTTAACACCCAACAATTTGGAGGTTAAGAGGGTGCGATGTTTGTACCCTAATATTTGGGTACAATATAAACTAACCCAAGCCTTACTATCAGAGTCATTTTTTGGCCCATGCCCAGAGACCCATTTCACCGATTCGTTTCCGCCAACCCGTATCCATGATCCGAATAGAAGATTCTAGAACACTTAGATTACTTGCAATGCAAGTGGGCACAATAGTATAAATACATGGTATGTTAGCCCTAATGAGAGGGGAGTCGAGAAATAAATTTGTAATCCAATCCAATCAATAAAATTATTCTCCTTAGGGAGATTCATCTGTGGATGTAGGCACAATGCCGAACCACGTAAAATTATTTGTCTTTTTATTTTCTTCAATTTCCTTTTAACCTAATTTTACCCTAATCCTCAATAATCATCATCGAATCAACATGTTTATGCCTAAAAGTAATTTTAGGTGCAAATAATAAGTACACTACCGGCACAGAAAGTTCATTATCGAGCATGCCGGTAGTGGTGCCGGCATAGTCGATTCCTATGTGAACCATGCCTATTTGAGAACAAAAACATACAGAAATCATGTCTGAAATAGCAAGTTTCGGCAGGTATTCATCCTAAAAACCATTGTTGAAGTTACACTTCCAAGAGCTAAAATTACTCATAAATAGTGTAGGAGAAAAATATACAAAGAACACGTGTCCAAAGATTAGAGAAGAAGTATCATTGTTTAGATACAACATTGTATAGGAAATAGTTCCACTTTTCTAGACCTTATCCTAACTAGTCAGCCCTAAGGGCATTATTGTGACTTGATATACATCCCTACCCTTTATAAGGGAAAGTGAGATATGTTTGTAGGGATGGCTTCTTCCTCCTCCAACGGCCGAGAGCTCTTGAACTTGTAACACCTCCATTAATGGAGTATTAATGTAACACTCCGATCATAGTAAAACACCATGGATGTAGGCTTCGTTAATGGCCGAACCACGTAAAAACCCTTGTGTTCATGTTTACTTTGGTGCACTTCATCTCTTCTTTGTTGAGTAGATCTTCATCTTGAGTGTTGGATTCAAAGTGGGTGTGGTTGTAAAATTTCTACATCTACATTCCGGCGCCGACTAAGGGGACCGAGAGTCTTCTGTAGCTTTTGTTTTTGAAGTAGTTCCTGTGAAGCTAGTACCGATCTACTGACTACTGAGTGTTGAAGTGTGAAGGGTAAATGTGGACTTCACTGAAATAAATCTATCTTCAGACAACAAACAGGCGACAAAACTAAGGGGAGAAAAATTGGAAGTTCTGTATGTGAAAGCACAGACGAGTATCGAGAGAACTTAGACCAGATTGTAAATAGTGATACCATCAACGAAGAAAAAATCAAAACAGGACAAATCTTCTTCCTTATCTTATCTTTTATTTGTCCTCAAAACATTGAGATTTGGAAGTTTCAAGCTAAAAGATTTTCCAAAACGCTTTCTTATGAAAACTGGGGTTTTGTTTTTGAACAAAAACTGATTTTTCTTTCGAAATCTTAGTTCGATTTCAGTTTTAATCGGGTATTTACTGTTAATAGATCTCGTTTCACAAAACCATCCAAACTATTTTGAAATTATTGAGTTTGGGGGAACTTCCTGATTCGTTTCAGTTGAGGTTTCTATGTCTTGAATTGAATAATACAGATGCTCTTCTCGGCTATTAACTCAATTGATTTTTTGGTGCAGCGCTTCTCTTATCCAGGATATGGATTCCATCCCTAGTCTTTATCATCGGGAATTACAGTACACTAGATTCTCCGACCAACTCCCGCAGTACGAAGCAACATTTTTGGACTTGCAGGGAATGCAGAACTTTGGAGTTTGGACGTAGCTCATCACCATATCGTCAATTTTCACCTCGGATAAATTGATCATAAAAGGAAATCAACATCGAGTTCGATTACTTTCAGTGGAATACATCTCAGGCTCAGTCACAAGAGTCAAATTAAGAACCTCATCGAATTTTGTTCATTAACTGATCAAAATTATTTAAATTATAATCAAGTTAATTGGGTATCAGCATTCAGCTTCGGGAGAAATCATCATCGGGCCAAATATTACAGTCAAATCTTGATCGGGTTACTTAAATCATGTCGATTCATAGCATCAATCTCGGGTATGGTCATCACTAAATTCTTCGATACGCCTCATGTCAATGGCCAACTCGGACCAAATCTGTTCATAGCATCAATGGGAATTGCAGCAACTCAGTTTCGTGAAATCCCACATTGGGGCAAATCAGTTAACTTACTCGGATCAAAATCATCTCGTGCCAAGTCAAATCGGAGCTAGATACATCGGCCAGTTCCGTTCATATGCAAAGCTTATCTCGGGTCAGTTCATATCGGTACAGATGCAAAGCTTATCTCAGGTCAGTTCATATCGGGACAGATGCAAAGCTTATCTCGGGTTAGTTCATATCGGGATAGATGCAAAGCTTATCTCGGGTCAGTTCATATCGGGACAGGTGAACCATGTCGAATGGGGCAATCGCTTCAGATCATCTCGGACTCAGCAACTTGGGAATATTACAATACTCACATCGGGCACTCATCTCGGGAGAGTTGAGTCGGATCGCTCTAAAAGAGCACATCTCCATCGGGTCATTTATCTATAACAGGGAATATTCTTAATACCTTATCTCTGATTTTACAAGTTATGGTTGTGAACAATGAATGCTATTTAGAACCTCTGCATATAAGTCTGGTAAAAGAATGATCGGCCTAGTTAAGTGAAACCCACATAAGAAAGCATGAGCAGTTCCGTTTCAAAATTTGAGAAAGTAAATCCGAGATGTCTAGCGTGCGAATACGAATTGCACCTGCTACCTGTAGATACGAACTACAAGTGTCAATCTTGGCTTGATATCTTGTCGTTGTAAAGTGGTACTAAATGAAAAGAATGGGAGAAGGTGATGCCTCGTTTTATAGTTTCGGAAGAGACCATCCACTATTGACTCATGTTTATCCACTATGAACCCTGGGTGCTTTATTTTTGTATTCTCATTACGGCACGATTGAGCTTGAAAGTGCATTTGGCTTCATAAAGAGATTTTAGTATAAATATGGGGATTGTCATTGTAACCATTTATAATTAGACGGTCGCAATAGCCGTTTAAATCGTTGAAACGCTTAATCCTTCAATGTGATGTCACCTTATTTGGACATGTCGTTTATCTTGATAATTTTGTGCTATTAGAATTGTACCTCAACCAGAACATCTACAACAATGACATTTAGAGAGGTCATTTTATTGTTGTAACCATTGCTTACCCGATTCGATGATTGCAGGTGCATAAATCCAATCCCGAGTATCAATTGTGAAGTGAAAGGACGATCTTTAAGCGAAGACACATACTCCAAAGGGGGGGGGGACTCTGCTCATGGAGAAGAAACAATCCTCTCTAACCAAAGTTGGAGCGTGTCTTGTAGCTGATATATACTCTCAACTGTCAACAATGAAAGATGAAAAATGATGAAGGGGAATCATTTTTGCACTCCTTCGTGTTGTCCCGTCAACTTATGGTCACTACTCCTCATTGGTTGGAGAACTGTACACACGATCAAATCGGACTCACGTCTGCTTCTTCGTATCACCATGAATCATCATCTCGGATGTGATTTTATCGGAAAGGCTCAAGATTCCACTTTCGGTCATAAATAGACATGACACCTCGACACTAGGATAACCTTCTAGAATCATGTAATTGGAAGGGAACAGATACCCAATGGAAGTTGTCAACCTCTGAGATAGTCACAAGTCGCTGCAATATTAATCACTTGTTTGCCAAGGCCAAAGGGGATCGAAGCTGACATACAGCGTCAAGAACTGTCACACAAGCCATGGCACCTGCCGGTGGAAATGAAAGCTAAGTGTCACCTTCCTAAAACACTAAAATTCACTCAATACAGCGCATATAAATAATTCGTTCATCTTGATATGTATATCATTCAAATACTAGCGAATCATCCAATCATATTTTGTGTATAATTGTAAAAACCTGCCTGAAATTACTTGGAAAACGTTAAGTACCCACTTTTTGGCCTAATTTTGGCAAAAATAAGTCACGTAGTTAGTAATACCTTTGTCGATTAGATTCGGATTAGGCAATCAGGCTTAAATTTTGCTTAGGCCTCGGGGTACTCACTTAATTGACTGGATATCGTAGAAAAATGACGATGGATCGAGCATTGACCCTTCAGTGAGATCATTTTGGAAGAATCTTGTTACGGACGATCACTTTGGATCAACTATCTTGGAGTTAACCACACTAGTCTGCTCATGGAACATCATTTCGTCTAAGGAAGCTATCCTGGAGAAAATAATTCAAATCAGAAAGCAACTCAGGCTATCATGGAGAAAATAGTTCAAATAGCTTAGATCAGTCAACTCGGAAAACAACAAAGTAGTGTCTCAGGCTGCACCTACTCGCGCCAGATCACATCGGGGCACATACGATCCTCTCGGATTCCATCCAGAAACATCTATGACCAGCATGTATCGGGCATTCATCTTTTTCGGGCGATAACTAAGAACACCTCTCTTAACCAACACATCCTGTCACACAAAAACTCGCAGTGATGCAGAAGTTCTATCATGAATGGCACCAAAAAAGTTCAGGGCAGCTCCAGATATGACAAGTCAAGGATTGCCCAGACCATCTCGAGCTTCATCTCCAGACAAGCTTGTCTCGGAACATCAAATTGGACATCACACTTTCCCTCTCTTATATTTTGGTTCCCTTTGCTTATTACTTACATGGCATACTCTAATGGATGTCACCAGGCCATAGGACTTCATTAAAATGAACTTAAGAATCCTACAAGAAACTTAGTATATCACTGTCGCGCATATCTGTGTACTTTGGTAGGTGTACAAGAGCTTCGATTAGCATGCTGCTTAATCAAACGAGATAGGGAACAAGCGGCATACTGCGTTTTAATATACACTTGCACGATATCGTAAATGTTGCCTAACATGATTTGTTTACACTTAAAATGCTACCTTATGATCCCGATCATCTACGAAGCTTTTCGTGCATTACATTCACTGGACTGGAAATTCGAAAGGTCGATAAGGAGACTCTAATCGCCCGGAGGGTGTGCACAAGGGATGCACGACAAAAATATCCGTTTCGCCTAGGTCAACAAAGTTCGTTATGATATACCAATCGAACTATGAACAACGATCAGTCATCTCGGGACGAAGCAACATCCCAAGCAGCTGCACCTACTCGTGTCAATTCATATCGGGGCATATCTATCGGTCATGAACATCACATTGAGGGTGCTGGTTGAAATCATATGAACAGTTCATCAAAGAACTCCGGAGCTCCAGTTCCGAGCATCACGATCAGTTTTCTTATCACGAGAATAAAGGGATAAGCATTTTTTAACTCAGAAACTTTGCTTTCTCAGTATAACATGCTGCAACATCCGATCGACATTGTAGATATAATAATCTATCTCACTTACTAGTATTGCTGAATACTTTAGCTTCCCAGGATGGTATACGACACAACTTAACATGATAATGCAAACGGGATTATACCTAATTGGTATGAGGATCTGAAGCATATTGTCTGGTAGTTATATTTTCTTCGCAGTTGCTAACTTGTAACTAGGATTCACATGGACCTTGAGGGGAATCAAGCGAGATACGACAGTAACATCATGGCGGGGGGATTCGGCGATACTTGGAGCGACGTGTGACTGAGATATCCCACTAGTACGTAACACTGAACATACGAGGGGCAAACGCTGCTCCGAGGATTATCACTTGAGCCACGATATTACACCAACTACGATTAATTTCAAAAGAAACAACTTGGACATACCCTCGATAGGTGGACGGTGAATCACCTCGGGTAACACCAGTATGGAGTCGATTACATCACAACAACAACCGACTGCAACTTCGGGAAATATAACGAGTATGGAAACCAAGCGGGGCTGAAATTAAACTTCTACGGAACATAGTGTGCTGCATGAAACGTACAAACGGTAAGGCGATGATATAACAATAAGGCGATGATATAGCGATGACACAACGGTAAGGCGATGATATAACCATAAGGCGATGATACAACGGTAAGGCGATGATATAACGATAAGGCGATGATATAGCGATGATACAATGGTAAGGCAATGATATAACAATAAGGCGATAATATAGCGATGATACAACAGTAAGGCGACGATATAACCCGGGGGACGCCTTGGGTTATTAATGCGACTAATGGTCATTCGTACTCGGGGAAAAGACAGTGTGGAAGTGCCGAGGTGACATACACTCGAATGGGCATTCGTACTCGGGGAAAAGCCAGTGTGGAAGTGCCGAGGTGCCTTACAGTCGCCTGGCTATTCGTACTCGGGGCAGTGGAAGTGTGCAAGTGCCGAGGTAGCCTAAGGGTTCTGGTGGTTGGAAACCAGTTCCAAAGGTTGTTTAGACGCGAGGTCTTCTCAGCTAGGTGGCCTACTTACATCTGAAAGGTCACCCCCATCGCAAGTGGGAGTGTCCACTTGCCCGATATTGGTTGGTCGATAACCGCTCGGGGAAATCGGGACTAGAATTAGGAATGACCAAGTACCCTACCACTAGACCAAAATGACGGTGATGAGATACCTCAATCGGGACATGGCATTGGGGCCCGATGACCCTCCCTATTGAGTGTGTTCGATAGACATGGAATATTATCTAATGCCTACTTTGAAGTGATTAGTATTATTACAGAAAAGCGTGTACGTTAAGACTATGAACGGTCATGCATAACTTTGGCGGTGGATTTCACTTGTCAAGGGAAGGTGGTACTTGAATGGTTCATTTGGAAACAACACCGATGAGGTCGCCCGCAGGAGCACGAGATGTATGTCGGTGTCTGGGGCAACACAATGGCGACGACGGACCTATCGGGCTATCATCGTATGAAACTTGAGTAGCGTGCACACACCGAAGTTCGCAAGTCATCAAATAACAGAGGCTGCGGGTAAACACAACAGATGCAAGAGAGAATCTTTCTTACCCTTATGTCTTCAACTTTAGACATTTTCTATTGGTATTTATCATTGCGACTCATCGGAAAACACAACAGATGCAATTAATGTTAGAAAATCGGAAAAGTGTGTAAATGATAATGTGTTTTTATTTGAAAAATTACAAGCACTAATAGGAATGGCCGAGGGAAATCCAAACTATGCAGGGTAACACAAACTGAGCTGAATATCGCATGGATGCTACATACAGGGGCACGAAATCTAGGAAGAATAACTGTCTTGGTTGAGAATTGTCAATAACAGAAGCTACGGTTCGAGATCACAAACCAAATAAATGAGGAAACGACATCACGGAGCCTCCCAAGTTTATGAATCAAACAAAGAGTGGCATCAACGAACCGTACCGTATCGACATCACTGGAAGCAAACAAGGTCATGGGAAACTATACAATCTAGTGATAAGGTCGGAAAAGGAACATATGGACTTCATCGTCAGCAGAAAAACCGAAATCCATCACTGAAAAAACAATCTAAGTATCTCTTATCTCCAAGGCTGCAGGTTGTTTTAAATAAAGGGGACGTATCATCCGTACATTTCTAATTCATTATCGGCCACTACACAATCCCGACTAACTATTCGTTCAAGCACAAACATGTGTGCTTGGTAGCTCATGTGGCAGATCCCTATCACATGCATTATTACGAACACGACATTTTGCAATTGAATATTGCCGTAACAATCCCTCTGGCTATGTCAGGTCTTAGGTATTTTGTGTGCAGATCCGGACGCATATCTTGGGTGAGAATAAAGATGTGTAAACTAAGGAAAAGAGTTAGTCTGGGTTACAATCGTTGTTTCGAGACTCCGCAAACGAATAGGGGCAAGTACGCGTACTAGGAAGGTGCAGATGGTATTACTTTGCGCAGTCCCTTCAACAAAAATTGGACAGTCGTAACACTACAAGAAAAGTTTTTTGGAAGAGCGGCGCGAGAAAACCTTCATTCAGTTGAAGCAAATCGAGGACACCAAGGTCATAAGCTGGTTCACAAGACGGCTAAGTATCATCTATCTCGAGAAACTGTCTATTATGTGCATTTCAGCGGTTATTCATTGGAGTAATCACAATGACTAAGGCGAACTCGGATATTCGGAAACTCGACATACCATGAGTGTCTTTTATAGGTGTCTTCTCACTGTGGATGAAAAATGTTTTGCTGGTTTATACCTTGAGCATGCTTAGTTAACAACATTGCGAGAAATGCTGCATCTAGAAGACCTTCTACTTCGCCTTAAGGTTAAAAGTAAACCTTCCTGGCATAACTTATACTCCACATAAAACAGTAGAAACCAACAGGTTCCCAACTAGGTGCTAGAACTACATCTTTTTTCAAGATACGTTAGACATTGAGTACACCCTCCTGATTTGTCTTTGAGAAAGCATGCTAAATTATTCGGATAACACTTGCGCTTATGTGACTAACCCAGAACGATTTTTACACCTTCGTATCGCCCTTATTTAATCTCTGAAATGTTTACGCTTTCCATAAATGACAGAACTATAAATATGAATCTTAAATAGTCGTGAGATAGTGCAGTTACAACTCCTCTTCATGAGCAGCCGGTACTCGTATTCATCTAAAGAGCTTCAACTTCGAGTTACCAAGATCTAATACCAACTGAGTTAGGCAGAGTTTGAGTACTGACCACCGAGGCGTGATCGCTACAACTTTGAACATGAAGAATGAATGGCCAGACTATCTCGGGGATAAGCAGTCCGGGAGTGCTGCACACAAAAGTCTAGGAAGTCATCTTGAAGGAAGCTTCGATGGTTACCAAGGGAGATGGATACCTCGGGGAAAAGGAAGTGATCAACACAATTACTAGCAGAGATCAGCCAGTACGATCCTACAGCATGACGATAACAATCAACAACCATTGAACCAAGAGTCGCCTTGAAACTTATCATAAGAATAGGGGAAAGTATATATACTAAAGACGCAGTTTGTATTCTTCTGCTCAGTTCCTTCAGCAACAACGTAAAGCCATGAATCCCGCGACAACGTTCATCCGATGCATCACTAGGTCGAAGTTATCAACTTACCCAAACAAAGGACACATAACAGAGGCAGGCACCACCAGATTTGTACCAGAAAGGGAAGCCAATTAAAATCAAAGAGAGCGACTCAACACCAGAATTTCCCAACATTGGAGCGATGGTCAGCAGCACCAAGAGAGCTTATCACCAAAGTTAGACACAGTTGAATAGTCTTTTCGAATCATGGACTCTCTGTATTCAGCTTTATTGAATTCAACCCGTAGAGACATTTCACACACCATCTTGAACAAGTATTAAAGTAGCTGTACCGAAGAAAACTGCTACAAGACGAGATACAAGCTTAAACCGAACCAGACGCACACCCTAGAATTTCAAATCAACCCAAGGTAGATAATTATTACAATAAGAGATACCTTAATCCGAGACGATCATCTATAACATCACGATTTGAACTCGTCTACAATATCGAGAAAATCTAGAACCGAGTAAAGAGAAGATAAGAACACGACATCAAGCGCAATTAAAGCCTACGAACCAATCGGGACCGAAATCAGTGAAGCACCTAGCCGTGAGACATACTACTCGGAATCCCATATTCAACAACTAACAGCCCGACGAAAAACCCAAGTCGCTACAATTCTATAGTCCACTAAAAATCAGTTCGGATAACACATAGTATCAGTAAGCCAAGGCCTGAAGCAAAATCAACAACAACACAGACGCAAGACCTGAAGGATTTTCTCAAGGATTTCTCTTCGATCAAACCTCAACAAAAGGGGCATAAATGTAGGAGCAAAATATACAAAGAACATGTGTCCAAAGATTAGAGAAGAAGTATCATTGGTTAGATACAACATTGTATAGGAAATAGTTCCACTTTTCTAGACCTTATCCTAACTAGTCAGCCCTAAGGGAATTATTGTAACTTGATATACATCCCTACCCTTTATAAGGGAAAGTGATATATGTTTGTAGGGATGGCTTCTTCCTCCTCCAACGGCCGAGATCTCTTGAACTTGTAACACCTCCATTAATGGAGTATTAATGTAACACTCCGATCATAGTAAAACACCGTGGATGTAGGCTTCGTTAATGGCCGAACCACGTAAAAACCCTTGTGTTCATGTTTACTTTGGTGCACTTCATCTCTTCTTTGTTGAGTAGATCTTCATCTTGAGTGTTGGATTCAAAGTGGGTGTGGTTGTAGAATTTCTACATCTACAAATAGTTATCAGGAAATTTAGATAATTCCATATTAATCATTTCACAGATTTTCTTTTTCCTGATTGAAGTAACACCATCTATAAAGCACTTACTTTTATCCTGATTTATTAACTGACCAGAACTAATTTCGTATTCATCAAGCAAAGTGAATACATTTTTTAATGATTTCTTAGCACCATTGAAAAATATAAACACATCATCTGCAAAGAATAGGTGAGTTGGATGAATACCATTCTTAATTACCATTGGAAGAATTTTACCTTGATTCACTAGGTGAGAAATATTCCCACTGAGAACATCTTCCATTAGCACAAAGAGTATTGGTGATAATGGATCACCCTGCTTTAAACCTCTACCAACTGAAAAAAATCCACAAGGGCCACCATTGACCATAACAAACATTTTTACTGATTCAAATAATGTTAGCTGCCAATTACCATAACAGACACAAAGAGTAGGGTATTCATCGTGAACACAAGCAAGGAGCGGATTGAAACTGAAACTGAAAAGTTTCAATTTATGATTCTAACAGAAACGAAGAGATAAAACAACAACAACACTTTAAATATGATTGGGTATCATGTACCTTCTCAATGAAGCCATTTATCCTTCTTATTTCTCAACAACAATTCAATTTAACTTATCTTATAGAATTTGTTAGGATTTGATTTTGATTTTGATTTTTGTTTTAAATTTTAATTTATATGGAAGGGTATTTTAGTATTTCCGCCCCCAAAAAACACCCCTTAGCGGACACTATTGGATGGGGGAGTAATTTATATCCCCCAATTAGTTTTAATATCCCCCAATCGCGTTCATTTAAAAACAACTCCATCGAGAGTACACCATATTCTGTTCTTTCCTTGTTGACAATTAGACCATGTAAACTGTAAACCAGTCTTAGGAGCTTGAATAAGTTCACAGTTGTCTAAACAAGTTGAGAAATCTAACATTGAAGATCTATTAGGAGGTTTACCACCCATTTTTTCTTGTGAAATGACTGCATTAAAATCACCCAAAGCAATCCAAGGTTTTTTCAAATCAATGATCATTTCCATTTCAGACCATAAAAATCTTCTTTGAACTTCTTTAACATAAGCATGAATTCCAGATACAAGAACATCTCCAATACTAACTGTAATCATTTGATTAGAAACAAAAATTACTTGAGGAGTTATAATATTTTTATTCCAGAATAACCATATGTTACCTTTATTGTTTGAAGAAGAGTTTTGAATCACCATACTCTGCATCCCAGCTAAGTTTAATTTCTCACAAAAAGAAGCACTGCATTTTATTTTTGGTTCTGCAATCCAAATTAAAGGACTAAACTGATTAACTAAAAACCTTAATTTATCCTGAGCCCTAGGTCTTCTCAGGCCCCTGATATTCCAATAAAATATTTTCATTTAACAGAAGGATGAGGGTTTTTTGTACCACATTTTCCTTGATATTTCCTGAAATTATACTTACTATTAGCTGGACCTTTTTTAGTTACCTTTGATGGATCAGTTGGACTTTTAGCAGAGGAAGAAGCAGTATTAGAAACCATTTCCTTTTCTACTATTTTAGACCAAGAGGTCACTTTAACAGCTTCATTAGATACTTGACCATTTTTTCCATTTACATACTTGATAGTAGAATTTTCCAAATTATCAATTCCCTTTGGTGTTGAAGTTTTTGGAACCTCCTTAATGAAAACTTCCTCTTCTATTTCAGCTTCTTCACATTCAAGAAGGCTGAATTTTCCTTTATGCAGAATATTATTTTCTGGGGTTAACTTGATAACTAGTGCTTCATGAATAGTGTTTATAATAGAATCTTCGCATGCACTTTCTGATACATTACAAATATCAAATGGAACTTGTTGATGCTTTGCTGGAGTGATTAATTGCTTTTGGTTGTTATCTCCCTCTGTATTATTAGTTGTAGTTTTATTCTTCTCAACTCTACATTCTGTAGTTAAATGACCAACAATTTTGCAATTATGACCAAATTTGGGATAAATAGGAATTGAAATATCTTGAAAGAAACCTCCAAACTTTGTACCAATCCAAATTTTTCTAGGAATAGATTGAGCAAAATCCACCTCAACCAAAACATTTGCATAATAACCAACTTCACATTTTGCAGTTTTTGTATCAATCTTAATAGAAGTTCCAATTTCCTTACAGATTTTGAAGAGTATCTCCTCCTTTCAGAATTCCAAACCTAAACCAGGTAATCTAACCCAAACTCGAGCCTTAGAAGTACGATGAGATGATGGTCTAAAATATGAAACCCAGTTTCTCACCGGTAAAACTTGATCATTAACTTCCCATAAGCCAGCTTTGATGGTCATTCGATCAACTTCATTATCAAGTTTAATGGTAAAAAAAACCCTTCCTAGTAGAATGAGTTTACATTCTCCTACTAATTTCCATTGTTGACGCAGAATAATAGCAGCATCCACAAATTTAATTTTCTGTAAATATAATCTACCGATGAGAGAAAATTTCCAAGGATTTAAACCTTCCTTAAAGAGATCATCAGGTAAATCTATTGAAGGAATTTTTGATTCAACATTGTTTTGATGTAAACATAATTTTTTTGAATGAGAATCTTCAGAACAAGTGGTTTTCGGACTAGACTCCATTCAAAACCACCCAAATTAATGAAAGATACTCATGAAAAAAGGTAGAAAACAAGAATTAAAGACGTTGATTTCAACTGAATTGTTGAAGATGAGCACATAATTTGAAATTCGATGGATGAAAAAGTCGCCGAGTCAATCGCCCGATTCGCAAAGCTTGACTCGCCCGATTTAACGACTTTTGGTGCTCCTATACAACCACCATCTACAATTTTAAATATCAGCCGTTGAAGATCAACGTTTGAAATAAAAAATTTGGATGGTGATGTTTCGTATTTCGGAACACTCTCATTTTTGGTAGGAATGTAGAGTTTTATACGAGGAACATGTCACCAAAATCTCAGCTTGAAATTCATCGTCATTTAGATTTTACAGAAAAAAAAGTGCTTCAATATGAAGATTATGTCATTATAACCATGTCAACGGATCCTACATTTAAATTAAAACTAACAAAATAAATGCTAGATTGAATGTAAAAGTTCCAGAAATAAGATCGATACGAACTCCAATATTGTTCTGGGTCCTTTTATTATATTAGGATAATAATAAATAATTGGTAAAGTGAACCTCATTCACTCTCTCAAACCGAATTTAGTAATTGGCCTTGTGTTTTTCCTCCGTCAATCTAACATTTGGGAGTTTGAAAAATTAGTAAAAGATGTAGAAGAGTGCGCACAAAATCCGACCGTCCAAACTCTACAAATGTCTTCCACAAGTCTATTGTTATTCCTGTAAAAAAATAATTCCACATCATACATTTTCCCGTAAAAACTCTACTATTACAAGCAAGTTGCCTTTCTATATTGTGAGCTATACGTGCGCCGGGATTCTCGTATAAGAAGATATCGTGATAACGTCAACCGGGGGTGTACCTTAACCATCCATCCTCCTCAACGATTACAGAACGGGAATTTAGGGACCGTTTGGGGGTGGTGGGAAGGACCAGTATAAAAACTAGGGTTCCATTCTTTAGACTGTTAAGTTCCATACAGTGAGATTCTATCTACAGAGATGACTTCAATTGGAGCTGTATCTAAGGTTTTTGCACAATCTGTTACAAAGGGTTCTTCAATCCGTCCTTCAATTCATCTTCCTTCTTCTTCAATTTCATTTCCAAGTAAGTTTATTTTACTTATTAGTTTGCTCAGATTGGTATACCCCAGTTTCATGTGATTTTGGGTGGTTTTGATGTCTGAGTGTATTGATTGATGAAATTGAGATGGTTTTGAGAGTGGGTTTTTGATATTTGTTACAGATTCGAACAAATTGAGTACGAATTTATCGATTTCTGTGGGGAAAGGACGTTCGGCATTTGTACAAACAGATGCTGTGCGTCATTTAGTTGGGTCTCTTACTAAATGTGAAGGACTTCGTTTTGCTGTGGTAACAAAATTGACTTCATTATTAGTTTTGTCCTGGATTGGCTTATCTTTTTCGGATTTGTATAAATTTGTGAGATCTTGTGGATGTTGATCTGGTCAATTGGATTTGGATTCTTTGTCTAATTTATTACAAGTACTTTAAATTGATGTCGTTGTTTTTCTGGATTTTGTCCTGTATTGATATGTGGTGTAACAGGTTGTAGCGAGATTTAATGAAGTTGTGACAAGGTTGTTGTTAGATGGAGCTTTGGATACTTTCAAGAGATATGGTGTTAAAGATGAAGATGTTGATGTATGTAATCTCTTTTAAAGATAACATTTGCTTACTGTGACTTTGTTTTGTGTATTTCTAAGCATTTGAATCATGGATTCACTGACTGTTTATGTGGTCAATCATGGCCAAAAACTACTTCCACAGCTTAGTTTATTGTTGGATTTATTAGTAGGAAGATAGGCTCAATGTTTACCAGCTTTGCTAGCTTGAGGTCTACCAATTCACTGAGGTGATGACTAATTTGTTAACATGGATCAGTTCATCAAGAGCAACATATGTTTGCACTTTGCATGTCTTGCACATTTCTTGGGATTTCATCATTTAAGAACCTCAATTTCGTAATCTGCATATAACTTATGTTTCTTAATCTTAACCTACCTTTTTCTATATTTACCTTTCAGGTTGTATGGGTTCCTGGCAGCTTTGAAATTCCTTTGGTTGCTGAAAGACTTGGGAAACTGAAAAAATACGATGCAGTTTTATGTATTGGAGCTGTGGTATGTTACTTAATCGCAAGCTTACTTCATTTTTTAGCAGATTAGGTCCTGTTCCTAGACTGTTATTAGACAAGTAGAAATACTCTCTTTACCAAATTGACACTCATGTATATATGTCTCTTTATTAGAGCTTGTATCTTTATTGTGGAACACTTGGTAATGCATGTTGAATTTGTTGAGTTTACCATGATCTATGCACCTAATATCATATCTACTGTCGGTAGGTAAGGGGTGATACTACCCACTATGACGCGGTTGCTAATTCTGCTGCTGGGGGAGTACTTTCTGCTGGACTACACTCAGGTTGGTTTTGTTATTCTTACCTTAGTGTTGACATCAACACATCTGAAGTTCTTTTGAGTTTTTCTTGATACAAGAGAAACAGCTAAGCTTCCTGCCTGTTATGTTCAGGTTGCGCAGTTTATTACAAATGAGCTGGCACGTAGTAGCTTATTGTCATTTATTTTTCTTGTACCAAATCTTAATATTAATCATTGTATATAGTTGCTCGACCCGTATGCCATGATCTCGGATGAGCAATAACTTCATCGGCTCCAAAGCTGTATCTGGTCAATGTACTTCAAAATCAATGTTTGAATGACGAGTATCAATTAGGTGTCACGATTATCGACTCTCTATGGAAACCATCATCAAGATTCATTGATATATAGGCTGTTAGATATGGGGGAGTTATCCTGAATAATAAATATCCCCTCCCCTGTTATTTCTGATGAAGCAATCATTTTCATTGAATTGACACTTATAGTATCTTTCTTGTTTAAATTACAGGGGTTCCATGTGTATTTGGTGTTCTGACAACCGAGAACATGGATCAGGTAAACTTGCAAAATATTTCTTACCTTCAGGTGGTGTTGGATGCCCACTCGTCAATTTGAACTTGTCTAAATCACTTGATCAAAGTTCAAATTGATGGTTGTCAATGTCTTCAACAGAAACAATGGGTTTCCTGTTAATCCATTTTATTCTGCCCAAGTGACTAGAATTAAATAGTTTGTTGTCTATAGCAGTTCTGAAAGGCTATTGGCCCTCACATAAGGATATTTTGCTGGTCGAATACGTGGTAGAATTGCATGTGACAATCATGCTAAAATTTTCTTTCATTCTTGTATCACCTAATCGTCCAAGACAGTCTTAAGAATTTGTTGATATTTACAGGCATTAAATCGAGCTGGTGGTAAGTCTGGAAATAAAGGATCTGAGACTGCGCTGACCGCCGTAAGTTGATATTTCAGTTCACGCTGTTTTTATTTTAGAGGGAAAATTCTTGCCGGATGTCTAATTAAAAGTTTCTTTAGGAGTTACATATTCTTGGATTTTGGAGTTGTGTTAGCGAGTCCCATAATGATCATGGTTTACTTTCTTTTCCTACAGATTGAAATGGCATCATTGTTCAAGTACGACTTAAAGCTAAAGTAATAGGGGTCTATCTTAGCTAAGGTATCAAGAACCAAGACTGCATCTCTGCCAAACCCACATCCGCAGAAATCGTATCCAAGAACCATGTGACCTTTTCCTTTCCATTGGTGACAACTTTTTCTTTTTGCTTTTATTGACGGCAACACATTCATGTCATGTTCAATGTCCTTATAGAGTGAGAGAAGTTCTGTTGGTGCCTGCAGTACCTTCACGGTTTACTTTATCCAGTGCGAATGTAGAATAATTTCAAATAAAGATTTAAATGACTGTTTCTTATTTTTGCTGTGTTATATGGTCGTAATTTTAATAATAGCTGCAATTTTGTGCTTTGTCCGCAAAAGCAAAAAAGTTGGACCTTGGAAAGTTGGGAATCAGCACCCAAGAGGAGTCCTTAGGATTATGTGCTTCCTTGGGCTTAAGGTAAAGGCTCTTCCTTGAGCACAAGGCAAAGTCTTTATTCTTTCAAAAAATGAAAAAGAAAAGTTCAAGTATCCTGGCTTCTCTTTATCTGTCAAATTGGTTCACACCAGTATTGCAGAATGAGTTCAGCCACTTTAAAAGCCCTCTATTATCACTACATAAAGTAAGTTGAGATAGATTGATTTTTGTCTCTTCTGCAAAGAGCTCCAGGGAGTCGGATACTGTGTTCATAAAAACTTCCAGTGATATAAACATGGGTTCTGAATCAAATGGTGACAGAGATGATGGTTCGGAACAGAGTGACTTCGATGATTGGCGAGGCAATGCCAGGGAAGAGCTTAACAAGTACTTGCCGCTATACAAAGCAGCACTTGAAGGTAATTGGGAAAAGGCTAAAGATTTCTTTGATAATGTTGATAAGAAAGCTGTTGCAGCCAGGATCACTTTCTCCTTGGAGACAGCATTACATGTAGCTGCAGGTGCAGGACACTTGATGTTCATGAAGAATCTTATGAAACTCTTGAAACCAAAGCAGCTTGAAATAAAGAACAAAGATGGTGAAACAGCACTTCAAAATGCTGTGATTGCTGGAAATTTTGAAGCTGTAAAAGCAATGGTGCAAAAGAACCCAAAATTGACCCTGATACCTGATAATTATGGATGGATTCCTTTGGTAAATGCATCAAAGTATGCATCAGTGAAGGAACAGAAAAAGGAGATGATCGATTATCTTTACTCAGTTACTAGAGAGAATGATGTGGACAAGCGACCGAGTGCCTTCTCCGGAAATTTGGGCGCTCAAGTAATATGCAGTATAATTGGAGCTGGATTCTATGGTAAGTGGTTGTATACATCCATCATGATAAATTTCAGTCATATTTTTTAATGTTTATTTATGTAATTGAAAGCCAGCAGAATTTCAATTGACACTTTAATGTCTTGTATCCATGGTAGATATTGCCCATGATATGGTCCAAAGGTATCCAGAGTTGGCTACAGTAACAGACAACAATGGTGTCAGTGCATTAGAAATGATGGCAGGAAGTCCCCATGCATTTCTAAGTGGAACTCAACTGACATTCTTGGAACGTCGCATCTATCCATGTCTGTGTGTGACTCTTGTTTAAATCATCCGTTTCTTTTACCATTATCATTTATTTTCTAGTTTAACTTTCTTTACTTTTGCCTGTCCATGCATGTACAATTGTGATTCAACGCCTACAAAACAGACATGGGAAATTATTGGGTTGGCAAACCAGCAGACATAGAGAAAGCTGGGGAAAGTTTGAAGGTTGGAATTCCATCAAGAGGTATATCTAGTAATGCCTTCTCAATTTTATATAGCACCAATGCAGTTAAGAAACATTTGTGATAGAATGATGCATATATAGACAGCCGCATATTTATTGTTTTCCGTTGTTCAGTCCCTTTTATCAAACAGTTATACAATAAAAAATTGATGAACGAAGAAGCTGTAGCATTGGTTAAATGTATTTGCGAAAAAATCGTCTCCTCAATGAGTAGCTCAGAAGTCGAAGAGTTTTTCCAACGTACAAACATCTTGGGCACGGCAACGAAATCTGGAACAGTTGAACTTGTAACTGAGTGTTTAGAGAATTTTCCAGATCTAGTTTGGGTTCGAATGGGAGAAGAGGGACACAATGTATTTATGAGTGCAGTTCAAGAACGACAAGAAAAGATATTCAATCTCGTGTATAAAATCAGTGGGTATAGAAAGAAGCTGGAAGCCTCAATAGACTTTAGTAACAACACTATCTTGCATTTGGCTGCAAAGTTAGAATCTCGTTCCAAACTCAGTTCAGTGTCTTGTATTGCTCTGAAGGTGCAAAGAGAGATCCAGTGGTTCAAGGTAACTTTCAGAGCTAGTCTCATGATAAACTGCACTAAATTTTAGGATGTTATCTGACTGACAACCTTTTGTGCAGGAGGTGGAGAGTATTGTGCCACCGTCACATGGATTACTAAGAAACCGTGAGGGAGATACTGCTCAAGATATATTTGAAGATAAGGAGCACAAGAAATTATTTTTTGATGGAAAGAGATGGATGACAGACACATCTCAAGCATTGGCATTTGTGTCCGCACTCATTCTTACCGTTGTTTTTGCTGCTACGTTTACGGTACCCGGTGGGACTTTCAGTGACGACAGTGATATTAACAGAGGAATCCCAATTTTCTTAAACAAAAACTCATTCTTATTGTTTGCAATATCTAATGCCGTGGCACTATTCTCTTCAACTTCATCACTTCTTATGTTCTTAGGTCTCTTAACTTCGCAGTATGAGCATGGGGATTTTCTCCGGTCTTTACCCAAAAGATTGATTATAGGTCTGGTAACCCTCTTTATCTCCATAGTTACGATGATGGTAGCTTTCTGTGCTACACTTGCTACTTACCTCGGACCTAGATTCACGTGGATTCCAATTCCCTTGTCTATGGTTGCTGCAGTTCCTGTGTGTATGTTCTTATGCACCCATCTTCCAATGTTTGTCAAAATGGTTCGTTGCACATATGGTCGCGGCATCTTCAGAAGATGAAGCAGATATATTTGTTTTTACATTTCCTTGCAGAGTTACACTTGTACGATCCATCTTTACAATAAGGTCGAGCAAAATCTTTGCGGTTTGTAAATTCCTTTCCCTTTTCTGTTGGTTTTACTATGAATTTGGATATAATTTATATGTTGTAACCAATATATGAACATTACAACATCTTAAAATATACAGAAGTACTGGAGGACAGTAAACTAACATAATCCACGGAAAAATGATCTCTTGATAAATGGCATGAACAACCCACAAACTTTAAGCTAACATACAACAGCTAAAACGGAACCACAAACTTGATCCGTTGAATTGAATGGTCTGTAGTCTTTCCTTTTGTTTTTAAAATGTCAGTAAAAGAGAGTATGGTCCTAGAACTCCAGGTGCAGGTTCTTGTTTGCTTCATGCTTGCAGGATCTTGATTTTCTGCAGATCTGGTTCCGCAACAGAAACTCCTGTGACCCATCTTTGGTACTCAATTTTGCAATCGGAACTGTTTCGGACATTTCTTTCTCAGCTCGGCTAGAATACAAGCTTAACCACGACAAGTTATTTTTGAGAGGAAAAGTCATTATGATAATTGATCTATATTGTTAATGATGATTTTGTCTGTCCATGTTATGTGTAAGGCTTCACGTATAAACTGAGATTTGATTCATAAACCCCAATTCTTCTTTGATTTTCTGTAGAAGTGAAGAAATTCAAGAAGCGGAGGAAGAGAGAAAAGGGAGGCGGCATAGATCTGAGTTTAGTTGGGACTTGGGAGTGAGAGTGGGACGTAGATTTATGCCCTACTTTTATAAGGTCATGACGGGTGTCAAACAGGCCGGGCCGGCCTGGCCTGGTCATCCATCAATGCTTAACCCTAATGATATGAACCCTTATCAAGAGATGAGAACTCAATATAACTCTTGAAGTAAATAATATCACTAAAAAGGGATTCTCACACCTTGCTTGCACTTCATTTCTGGGGTACAAGTTGCGAGTTGAACTTGGCATCAGCCTTAGAGCAAATGAATTTTAAAATGCCCTACTTATTTATTTTTTGACTAGTGAAAGAATATGATCAGAGGTGTAAATTGGGATGTGCCAACAAGAGCACAACACACTAAAATTTGAGCATAGCCCAGCCCAGCACATTACTTAGCCCAACGCGACACATCACGTTAGTTAAATGGGACGTGCTGGGTTTGACTAATTGGCACAATAGCTCAGCACAACACGCGACACGGATTAACACGTGGTACGCCACAACACAATACAAAACATGACAAAATACATCACATTTTGTGTATATTTTAATAAAAAAACCTTTATTCTAGCCAATTATTGACATTTTATTATCGTTTTGTTGACTTATTTTTCATAATAATACATATAATACCTAAATATTTGGAAAATACTTATATTGGAAAACATAAAATAAATGTACCCGGCACAGCACAACACGTTTATGTTTCTGGCACAGCCCAGCCCAGCATACCTTCTAGCACGGCACAACACGACACGTTATAATCTCCGGCACAACACAGCACGGCACATAGCACGCTAAGCACGTGATTTCGTGGGATGTGCAGTGCTGGGACGACACGTTTTACACCTCTAAATATGGTGATGACGAGCTTCAAATATTGGCTACTCTTATCATCATCAAATGACTTTAATTACCAATATATATTATAATGACAGACAAAAACATTAAATGTACTAAATTTAAGGCTAGATAATATTACTAGTACGACCTTGCCACGGTGGGAGGGAAGACCGAAGAAGAATCTGAAGATGGGGTTTGTCTGCGACTACTTGCTCCCTGTTTCAGAAAAAGTGATACTTTCACCCTGTTTCTGAAATGGAGCGAAAGTATCACTCATTCTGAAATGGAGCGAAAGTATCACTTTTTCTGAAACAGAATGTGAAAGTATCATTTTTTCAGAAACGGAAAATTAGTCGATCAATAAACCAAAATATGGTTGTAGGATGTGTTATGTATCCTTTGTGGTGGTTTGCATAATGACGATGCATTCAATTTTCAAAAATTGTGCCTAAAGTGAAAGTATCTCTTTGTTTGAAATGGTGGGTAACGTAGCGGAAGCGTAGCGTAATAACTTGGATCAAAGATCCAAAAGATAATGAAAACTAGTGTGAAATCAATAGATTCACAAAAGCTATAGGAAAACTAGAGAACAATAACTAAATAAAATATCTTTGATAAATCAAATAAGATAATAATGTGAATGTGTAGAAATTCTACAAGGATAGGCCTTCTTATATAGGCTTCACTATTTCCTAAAAGTAATAAAAATAGAAAAGGAAATCATACTAAACTAGGAAACTAGCATTTTCTAGAATAGTTCTAAAATAAGGAAAATCATGAATTAGGAAATAATACTAGAAATAGAATACGGTTTGACACTAATGTCAAACAAGGGTGACTTGGTCTAGATGTTCTACATCAGGCCCCCCTTATTGAAAAGAACTAGATCCCGAGTTTGGTGTTGGAAGAGAAATGGCATCGCCCGGAAAGTAAGGAAAGATATCCTTAACATTGAATGTGGACGAAATGTTCATATTATCTGGGAGGTCGACAACATATGCATTGTTGCTGATCTTCTTGAGAATGCGGATAGGTCCAATCTTCTTATACTTCGTCTTGTTGTAAGTACCCGTCGGAAAACGATCTTTGCTTAAGTACACCATAACCAGATCACCAACTTTGTAGGATTGAAAACGACGTCGGCGATCAGCATCTAGCTTGTACTTGGCATTAGCAACTTCCAAGTTTTTCTTTACCTTATCATGTAGCACTTGTAGAGACTCTATCATGTGATCCGCCGCAACATTAGAACTAGGAATGGGTGGTTAGGAACCTTGGAATAAACAATCTGAAAAGGTGCGTAACCTGTAGACCGATTAGGAACTGAATTATAGGCAAACTCAGCTTGAGCAAGAGATAGATCCCATTGTATCGGCTTGTCTCCGGATAAACAACGAATAAGATTCCCTAATGATCGGTTTACTACTTCAGTTTGCCCATCTGTTTGAGGGTGAGATGTGCTACTAAACTGCAGTTTGGTTTGGAGACGAGTCCAAAGTGTCTTCCAAAACCAACTTAAGAACTTAGTGTCTCGATCAGAAGTAATGGTCTTGGGAATTCCATGCAAACGGACTATCTCACGGAAGAAAATATTTGCTGTGGTTACAGCATCCATAGTCTTCTTGCAAGGAATAAAGTGTGCCATTTTTGAAAAGCGATCAACAACCACAAAAACTGAATCATGAGCTCTTTGGGTTCTTGGTAAACCTAGAACAAAATCCATTGATATATCTTCCCAAGGAGCATCCGGGCCGGGAGAGGAATGTATAACCCTTATTTTGTGCATGACCTTTACTTCGTTGACAAACCATACAACGTCGTACAAAATCATGGACATCCTTTTTGTGAGAATTCCAAAATTAACGAGTTTCCACAAGAGAAATAGTCTTATCTCGCCCAAAATAACCAGAAAGACCACTACTATGTAACTCCTTAATAAGGTGTTCACGAATGGAACCATTAGGAATGCATAAACGACTACCCTTGAAAAGAAACCCATTATGTAAAGCAAAATTGCCCGTACCTTGTTGCTTGGAAGAACATTTCTGCCATAGTAATGAAAATTCGGGATCGGTAGGATACAATTCCTTTATAGAGTCAAAAGCAATCACTTCAGCATGGACGGTAACTAGGAGCAACTCGCGAGCACTATGATTATTGAAACGGCTAAGTGCATCAGCAACTTTGTTGTTTAAACCATACTTGTGTTGAATAGAGAATGTATATTCTTGTAAGGTAGAAATCCAACTAGCATGCATTCTGTTGGATGGTGATTGATTCTGAATTTACTTGAGGGCTTGGTGATCAATATACAAGACAAAATCCTTGTGTATTAAGTAATGTCTCCATTTCCGTAGTGCACGAATCACCGCGTAGAATTCTAACTCATAAGTAGACCACTTTTGACGAGATTTTGTAAGTTTTTCACTAAGAAATTCAATAGGTTTACCTTCTTGTGATAAAACAGCACCAACTCCCAATATAGAAGCATCGGAATGTACTTCAAAAAGCTTGTTGAAATCAGGTAGTACAAGGATTGGAGCAGAAGTAAGCCTTTCTTTGAGTAATTGAAAACTTGATTCAGCTTCATTTGTCCATACAAACCTTTTATCCTTCCAACTATCAGTAATAGGGGCTGCAATATATCCGAAATCCCTTATAAATCGACGGTAAAAGGAAGCTAAACCATGAAAACTTCGAGCTTCAGAGGCTTTTTTAGGAGTAGGACAATCACGGATAGCTGCGATATTTGAATCATCTACTTGAATACCATCAGCAGAAACAACGTAACCCAAAAATGGAACCTTAGAAGTGAAAAATTGACACTTCTTTAGATTGATGAATAATTCATTCTCTTTGAGAGCATTGAAAATAGCCCATAAGTGAGAACGGTGTTCTTCTTCAGATTTAGAATAGATAAGAATGTAATCGAAATAAACCACAACAAACTTACCAATGAAGGGTTGCAAGACTTGATTCATAAGCCTCATGAATGTACTAGGAGCATTAGACAAGCCAAATGGCATGACAAGCCACTCAAAGAGACCATCTTTTGTTTTAAACGCAGTTTTCCATTCATCTCCAAGCTTAATTCTGATTTGATGATACCCACTTTTCAAATCAATTTTCGAAAATATTATGGAACTGGATAGCATGTCAAGAATATCATCTAATCTTGGAATTGGGAAACGATAACAGATTGTGATCTTGTTAACAACTCTACTATCAATACACATACGCCAAGTTCCATCCTTTTTAGGTACGAGGAGGGATGGAACAGCACAAGGGCTCAAACTAGGTTGTATGAAACCTTTAGACAACAATTCTTCCACTTGTCCTCGAAGTATATCGTGCTCCTTAGGGCTCATACGGTAGTGTGGAAGATTAGGCAAACTTGCACCAGGCATAAGATCTATTTGGTGTTGAATATTTCTCATAGGTGGCAAAGAATCAGGCATATCATATGGTAAAATGCATGCAAACTCATCTAGTAAGGATTGGACTTGAGTAGGAATAGTTGTAGGAAAGTCAGGAGTAGAAGGTTGTACAACTAAGGCATAGATCGTACCTAATTCTTGTGCATCAGCTAAGATGTCCGGGGAAACCAACATCGTAGTCTCTTCTTGTTGTAGACTTGGTTTAGGTTTCTCATAAGATGGTTGCAATATGATTCTGTTCTCATTGTACATGAATGAATATGTATTAGCTTCACCTCTATAAGTCACATCCACATCATATAGCCATGGGCGTCCAAGTAATATGTGGCAAGCACTAATATCCACAACATCACAAACCACTGTCTCATTGTAAGTCCCAATTTTAAATGATACGAGACATTGAGAATCCACATTCTTATTGTTGTTGTTGTCAATCCAACCAATAGAATATGGGTTAGGATGTGGATGAGTAGCTATTTGCAGCGTATCCACCAATTTGGATGAAACAATGTTTTGACAACTACCACTGTCAATTATCATATCATAGATTTTGTTTTGCACATGACATTGAGTGCGGAACAAAAAATTACGAGTTGGATAGTCAACTCGAGGAACAGACAATAGATTTCGAACAACAAAAGAGGAATAATCTCCCTCCTCTCCTTGCTCACAATAGGTAGGTATATCTCCGATATTTTGAGGAAACTCCTCACTTTCTTGTTCATACACATCAGCAGATTCCTCTTCAGTCATCAATGTGCGCCCACTTCGACATTGATTTGATGTATGCCCCGATTTGCTATTTACACTTATAACACTTGTTTTCAGTTGGGTATGCATAAGGATTTGGAGGTTTCGGTCTAATGGGTGGAGCATTACTAGGCTGGGTTAGAGGTGTCGGAGTCTTTGTGGTAGGTAGGTTGTGGGTAGAGGATGGTTGGGTGGTAGTAGTAGTAGTGGTAGTGGGAGAAGCACTGTGGTGGTAGGTTTGTGGGTAGGATGGTTTGGGTGGTAGTAGTAGTAGTGGGATGGGGCTACCCTGGAATGGAGAAGGTTGTTGCCTATTAGGAGAATTTTGAAATGAAGGTTTTCTAGGGTAAGAGAATGAGGATTTTGGGTATGGTTGTGGAGAAAGCATGAAAGATTCTATCTTTAGAGCGCTATTAATGACAGCATGAAGAGAAGTGTATTATTGAATAGCTAACCTTTCTTGTATACCCCAATCAAGTCCATTGATGAACCGCCCAATTGTTTGATCAACCGTCTCATTCAGCTGGTTTTGAGATAACATACGAGAAAATTCTGTTACATACTCTTGTACTGTGCGGTTGCCTTGAGGACAGTTTTGCAAACTGATGAACAAGGTTTGAACGTAGTCTGGAGGAAGAAATATTCTCTTCAACCGTTGTTTCATGGCTGTCCAAGACTGAACTGGTCGTAATCCTTGATTAGCTTGTTTTATTTGAAGATGATCCCACCATGAGGAAGCTGGTCCAATAAACTTGAAAGCAACAAGTTCTACTTGTTGATCTTCAGGTATATGCATATAAGTAAGGAAACGATCAACTGTACACAGCCAATCTAAGAAATCTTCAATGTGTAGAAGTCCATCAAACGGGGTTATATCAGCTTTGGGGCTATAGGTTTGTGGATTTCCCATGTTCCTTTGTTGGCGCGGTGGTGGAGGATAATAATATGGCTCATAATCTTCAACATCAATTGCTTGTTGTTTCGTAGAAGATTTGAACACGTTTTCAGGAGTAGAGTAATAGTTGAAATATTCATAGAATTCAAATTGTGGGGTTGTGTAAGGTGGACAGGAAGAGTATGATGGAGTGGATTGCAATGGATGATAATATGATTTATTTTGAGAGACGTAACGGATAGAAGAAGGTTGGGAAGAAGCTGGGGGGTTTGAAGGTGCGTGGTAGAGTTGGGAGGGATGGAAGTATGGGGATGTCTAAATTCATCTTGGGTTTTAGATTTTTCTCCAAGTACCTTCTTTCCTTCATCTTTCTTTCCTTCTTCTCCCATGAACTTAGCAAACATACTTTCGATCTTTTCGATTTTGTTTGTGATATTATCGAAACGTTCATCCATTACTGTGGTTAGCTTGTTTTCAATACTGATTCCCATTGCTTGCATATCAGTTTCTAGTTTCTTCTTCAAACTGATCCCTAATTCTTCAATCTTCTTATCACCCATGTTAGTGGAGGCTCTCAATCGAGGCTCTGGTACCACTTAACGTAGCGGAAGCGTAATAACTTGGATCAAAGATCCAAAAGATAATGAAAACTAGTGTGAAATCAATAGATTCACAAAATCTATAGGAAAACTAGAGAACAATAACTAAATAAAATATCTTTGATAAATCAAATAAGATAATAATGTGAATGTGTAGAAATTCTACAAGGATAGGCCTTCTTATATAGGCTTCACTATTACCTAAAAGTAATAAAACTAGAAAAGGAAATCATACTAAACTAGGAAACTAGCATGTTCTAGAATAGTTCTAAAATAAGGAAAATCATGAATTAAGAAATAATACTAGAAATAGAATACGGTTTGACACTAATGTCAAACAAGGGTGACTTGGTCTAGATGTTCTACATCAGTGGGAGTACATACGCTTTATTTATTTTTTTGAAGCATGTACATAAGTTTTATTAGTTGCAATAGAAAATTAGTTGATGCATAAACCAACATATGGCTACATAAAGTATTATATATCATTTGTGGTGGTTTGCATAATGAATATAAATTTAATTTTCTAAAATTGTTCCTAAAATGATAAACACATCCGAATTTTTCGTAAAAACTCCAAATCTGTTGTTTGTACTCATTGCGTAGATTTTTTTATAACCTTTCCAACGAGATAAAATTTGTAAAATTTCAATGTACGGATTTTAGATATGTTATATTAAAGTTTGCTTTCAAATTTTACACCTAAAAAAATAGGATACTTAAGGAGTTATAGTAATTGGACCAAAAGGAACGGACATTTTCGGATTTTCAGGTGCACACTACCAAAAAGAAATCCAATCTTTTTATGTGAATTAATCACTTACTATTTACAAAGAAGTGGTCATGTAAAGATATTCCCTCGCTTCGCTCAGTCGGTCCAAATATGAATTCAAAGATTATGTGTACAATAATTAATGTAGACATCCTCAAAGTCATCCTAAGATTTAGAGACTTTTTTTTTTTTTTTTTAGGATGTAAACACCATAGTCAACGGCTGAAAGAATTCTTAAATCATCTATGGATATTTTTTTGTCCTGGATAAATTTGGGCCTATGCCACTTAATTGGGGCCTATAGCTACATGAAAAAATAGGGTCATTAAGTAACAATTCTTAGAAACCCCTTATCCAATATATATGTTAATACCTAATATGCCCTTCTTAAATTAGTGCTAATTCGGATAATTAAATAATTTTAATCAAGTTAATCCTAAAATTAACTATGATTAATGCATAATCAACACTCGTGAATTTTTTTTTCTTCAAAAGACTCGATCCAGAATCGGTTGATGTTAGTGAATTTGTAAACCGATTGTGGGTTGGGTTTATTCCCAATGAAGATGTAAACACAGAATCAGAGTTTAATTAATACCCACATACAACGATTACAACAATCGGTGTTTATATATATCCATATAATCCGATTATAGCTTACTTTCAGAAACAAAATATTCATTACATAGTTTAGGAAATTAGCGCAATACATATATAGGATTCAGTATGGTAATTCTAGAATTTGACACATCAAATGCTCGTCAATGAACCTCCGAGCACGTCGGTACAACGTTGTATATTCTTTGTGGTGAATGAACTGATTTTCCCCATTACGAATTCTCCAAAGCCCGTTGAAACGTTCCAGCTGAAATTCAATGAATTGTTAAATGTTAGTATGTGAACTTTTGACATAGGTATAAAGATGATCGCATTACTCACTTTTTCCCTAAGAGGAGCTCGTGGATGATAGTGATACACCATATTTTTAACTTTTATCGCATTGCGCTTTTTTATGTATGGGAATCGAAAATCCAAGTCTCTCCATTTACGGTTATTGGGATTCGTGGTACGTCCGTAAAAGAACTCTTTAACTCTCTTCCAAAACATTGAATAGATTTCATTCGGACGTTCAAGGAACGTATTTGCAAACGATTTAAAGAGACACAAATCTTCAAACGGTTACCATTCCATTTTCTAGGCCGTGTCATGTGGGAGTGTCTCAAAGAAGTTTCCCTTATATAGATGAAGTCTTAACGGATCTTTTTTTTGAATTCAAAATAAATAATCGGATTTTATAAATGATTACATAGACCGATTGTGTCCTTACAAAATCTTATAAAATATGCCTCTCAATAATCAGGCTTTTGTAATACATATGTAATCCGATTCTTGGGAAAAAAAGATACAAAACTTTGCTTCACAACAATTGGATTTAATGTATGTACATATAAACCGATTCTTGGAAAAAATGCTACAGATCTTTTCTTCACAACAATCGGATTACATCTGGGGACATGTAAACCGATTCTGACAAAACAATGCCAGAATATGCATTTTTTTGTCACACATTGTAGTTGGTTATTTAATCGCGTCTTGCACAAACACAAAATTTTTTCAAAAGAAACCAGAATAAGTCATTCATAAACTAGGAATATAACCAAACATAATTCGACAACAAGTTTAAGACAAGACATAAGTTTTGACTCCATAATTAGCCATAGTTAAATACATAAACATGAATATAACCATTCATTCATGATAATCCCCACCACGACCACGACCACGTCCACCGCCACGACCACGTCCACCGCGCCTTCGTTTACTAGGTTGGGCACTGCTCGATGCACCTTCAGACATCCTTTTTGGAGGGGCTCTCTTACTCTTTTTCCTCCTCCTCCTCCTCCATCTCCCCAAACTTTTCACCAGCTTTTACATCTTCGAGATTGTTCATTAAATCGATCATCTTTTTATTGGCATTAACATTTTTCCATTCCCTGATTTCTAGCTTTACTTGGGTTATCAAGTGCCCGACTTGTCTTCTCTGTTTCAATTTCAAAGAACAAACATTCAATATATAATGCTAAAACCATTAACAAAACCGTAATTGAATAACAATACGCACCAGGAATTCGAGAGCCATATCTTTGTCCTCTATCTTGGGTCTCTCATCTACTCGTATCACTCGAGTATGCAAAACATTCAGGTAGCACGACATGTAACCCTGAATTGCATCATCATCTGTTCGAGATGGACCTTGCATAGGATATTGGTGAAAAGCTCTATCTTCCCAATAATCACATGATGGTAAAGGCTTGTGAACAATGTCAATATTAATATCATTATCATATGATTTTATTTTTTTCTCATTGATTTTGAACATCTTGTGCTCCTTTGGGATTATTTGTACGTAATCGCATTGTCTTGCGATTCTCGACGGGTTGTACATTACATATCCACTTGGGTGAAACAATGGCCCAAAATAATCACTTTTCTCTTCGCACCCAATCTTCTTTCCTTTTCGTTTTCCTTTAGCCAAATCCTCTTTATAAGGATCAAAGACAACATCTTTCGTCGTCAAGTTGTCCAATTCGCGTCTCAACTTCAGATAATCCCTTTTTTGGTTCTCCGACTTACTTATGTAGGTTTACTTGTCTCCATAATAAACATGGTCCCATTCCTTGTTCTCAAAAGACCTTTAAGAAAATATTGGGAAGTGCACATATATCCACGCCTGTAGAAAATCCATATTCCCTCCGATTTGGTTCCTTTGAGCCCTAGAAGCCTTTCTCAACTCGTTCAACGAGTGTGCAAGGATGGAAGTTCCCCAAGAGTATTCGTGAATCTTGTCAAATGGTTGCAACAGCTGGATAAAGTTGGCGCTCACATGGGAACCAGAAACGTCGGGGAAGATAACAGCTGCTAGGACGTAGAGGACATACGCATTGGCCATAGCAATAATACGTTCCGGTGTCACCTCTTGTCCCTCAGCACGAAACTTCTTTGTTCCCATGAAGTTGTCCCTCAACTTCGAGAGATAAAATATCATATTCTTTGACTTTCCTACCAACATTTGTTCCTTGGTCTTCTCCTTATCCCATTGCAACACATCCTTGGTGAACGCGTAAATCTTGTCCCACTCAAGCTCTTGCACGTACTCTTTATGCTTCAATGCTTATCCCGGTAATGAACTTCGCATCATTTGGAGTTATCGTCAGTTCTCCAAACGGAAGATGCAAAGTATATGTTTCCCCGTAATATCTATAGGCAAAGACGGAACAAAAAGGTTTTTCGTAACCAAGGTCCAAATTCTCGACCGCGGGCATCAACCTCGTTGAATTGACTAGATCGATTATTTCCGAAAGTTCTCCAACGTTTGATTCTATTGCTTGTAGTGGCCATTGCCTCATCATACTCACTGACGTTCCTAGCTTCATAAGACGAATGGTTCCTAGCTTCATAAGACGAATGGCATCCTTGTGATCCTATCAAACAAAACAAACCCGATCGACAATATTCAAAACACTACACGAATAATAATTTTTATGTTACATAGCATAAGGTTTAGGTAATTACTATTGTATGTCAAACGACGACGGCCCAACTGTATTTGTACCCCCATAATATCTATCCTCCATCACCGGGTAACCCGTGAACGGGATCCTTAGGGCCACGAGAAAACATCTTCAACAGGTCGGGAATGTGGTCCCCTTTCTTCCTCTTCTTACCATCTTTCTTACCTTGTTCTTGAGCGTCACCTCCTTGGACTTGTTATTGAACTTATCCTTCTTGGACCTGTTCTTGCACTTGTTCTTGAACTTCTCCTATCTCTTCATCACTTTCATCCTCACCTTCTTCTTCATCACTTTCACTCTCATCACTTTGTTCTTCACCACCTTTCTTGCCACCAATTTTTCTTCATCGATATCCTTTCCACTACTTTCTTCCTCACTAACTTCCTCATCACTTTGTTCTTCACCACCTCCTTGTTCAGTAGGTGTATCGAAATCAGATTCTTCATATGTTGGTTGTTCCACTTCAGTTAGTGGGTCATTGATGCTGATCCCTTTGGCTTTACTCCCCGTGGACCTTCGGTGGGAAGCATTAAAATTTTTACCGTCTTTTCGACGAGGTCCCAAAGGCTTAGGAGAAGCAAGATCATTTTTCCTCTTATATTTCTTTTCGGCTTTCTTTTGTTGGTTATCCTTGTTTGGCCTGTAGAACGATAATGGAATTGAATGCAATTTTTTTAAGTCAAGGTACACAATCGGTTTACTATATATACATATAAAATCCTATTCTCAACATAATCGGATTTTGAAAGCGTTCATGTAATCTGATTGTAACAATAAAACCAACAATCGGATTTTTTAAGTGCTAATTAAACCAGATTCCAAGAATCGGGTTTATCGATATAAATATAAAGTTTGATTATTGACTAAGCATATACGAATTTTAAGGCTACATAATCGGTATTTGTGAACACATTTGTAATCCGATTCTAACGATTTTTTTTTACGGAAACAACGGTTATCCCTACCATAACTTAATCGGGATATTCATATACTAACATTCCCCGATTACAATTCACATACAAAACAATCGGTTTTTGTGGTCAAGAACTTAAACCGTTTATAAACACAATCGGTATACAAGTACATTAACGCAATCCGATTATGTGGAACACAGAAAAATTATGATATCAAAAATTTCGATTTCTAAGCGATTGCATGTTACTAAAACCTAGTTTACAGGATTGTGTTGATAGAAAAGTACCTGATTCGACCCATTTCCTCCTCTTCTACAATACGAGAGGCTTCGGCTTCCTCAAGCAGTTCCTTCGTTTTCTTTAGAATCACTTCAACGATTCTGGGATTCTTATTACTAGGAAAATTCCTGTTAGTAGGATCTTCATTCTTGGTTGTTTCGACATTTTATAGAAGAAAGAATACGATTAATCGTTTTTGGATCGTCGATAATCCACGATGTTTTGGTTTCAAAAAAATGAAAAATGAGGGAGAAGAAGAAGAGAAGAATCGTTTTATGAGATAGAAATGAAAACTAATTTTAGTTTTAGGTTTATTATTAAGAGTTCATGGGGTAATTTAGTAATATTAGTATTTTTAGAGGGTAATTTTGGAAGTTTCAATAAATTTGGACACCCCTTATCATTGTTTGAGGTGGAAACAAAATTTCGATATGCCCCAATTTAACCAGGTTTTTTTTTCACCTTTTTGTCTTGAATAAAGAAATCTTTCATCTCACACCAGGTAATAACAATTCACCTAAGATGCGCGTCATGCCACCTTTGGAGATGCTCTTATGGTGCTAATGTTTTTTTAATGCATTAGGGAATATGTGTAATTGAGATGCAATAATGACTCATGTCATATTTAGTCTTTTCAGGAATGATTTTTTGGACACCACTGTTTTTTTTTTGGACCTTGATTTGATTAGGCCACCTACCCTATAGTCATAAGTGGTGTCTTATAAGATGGAGATAACTAGTTTACCCTTTAACTTATAATTCTACCACTTCTTCTTCTTCTATTCTACAATTTTTCTTCTTCTCTTCTTCATCAATTTATGATCATATTAACCTGATCATATACAAATCTAATCAAAATCATCAAATTTTTATCGTCGTCGATTCATTGAATTTTTATCGTCGATTGTCAATCTTTTGTAAACAAACTCATCCATAAGTATTTTTCCACAAACGTCCATTACTTCTAATTCGTTTTTGATTGAAAATTTTGAGGAGTAGTCATCAAAATAGGTTGAAAATTGAAGTTACAGTAGTCAGTTCGGTTAGGAATTTTGTGGAAAAACTTTGTCGAACTAGACGAAGTTGCTGGAAATGAAGAACAGTTCGGCTATTTCGCAAAAAAAATAATATTCCTTACCGAACTAAGGTTTGGTAACTTCGCAATTTTTTTTCCTAACCAAACTAAGGTTTGGTTACGTTGCAATTTTTTTTTTCCTAACCGAACTAAGATTTGGCAACTTCGCAATTTTTTTTTCCTAACCGAACTAAGGTTTGGTAACGTCATAATTCTTTTTTTCCCAACCTAAGGTTTGGTAACTTCGCAAGAAAAATTTCTTAACCGAACTAGGGTTTGATTACATTGCAATTTTTTTTTTCCTAACCGAACTAAGGTTTGGTAACTTCTCAAATTTTTTTCCTAACCGAACTAGGGTTTGGTTAGTTCGCAATGTTTTTTCCCCTAACCTAACTAAGGTTTGGTAACTTCGAAAAAAAATTTCCTAATCGAACTAGGGTTTGGTTACATCGCAATATTTTTTTCCTAACCGAACTAAGGTTTGGTAACTTCGCAATTTTTTCCCCTAACCGAACTATGTTTTGGCAACTGTCGCAATCTTTTTTCCTAACCGAAATAAAGTTTGGTTACGTCGCAACTTTTTTCTCCTAACCAAACTTTTCTCTGAAAACCTATATATTGATTTAATTTATTTTTTTTGATTTAATCTTATACTAATCATTAATTATGTTAACTAATGATTCAACTAATCATTACACTAACTTAATTGAAAAGGGTAATTTTGGCATTAAAATAAATATATGGATAAAGGGTGACTTAGTTTTACTTCAAATATCTTGTGAAAAAACAATGGTCCCAAAAAAAACAATGGTGCCCAAAAAACCGTTCCTTTTCAGGGGCAGAAGCCGCAGAACCAGAAACTTGACTAAGAGAAGAAGCCTAGTTTTGCTACGGCCTAGGGGTGCAAAAATTAAAATTGGTCTTGGAAGCCCAAATTCTTAAAAGTTCATGGTTTGAAGCCAGCTGGGCTACCCTACCCATGCTTTCAAGTTTCAACCGGCTCTGCCCTTGAGTATTTTTCTTGTATTTGTTTTATTTTTCTTTAGCTTTGTTGCAGTTGTCAATGAAGATGCCAAGCTCTTCTTGTATCTTCAGAACTATCAATTTTGGTGATATATTGTTTTTTGCAGTTACAAGGGTTACCGGTGAGGCTTTCAGTGACAGTGATATCCATAACAAAGGATTTGCAATATACAAAATTGGTCAAAAAGACCAAAACAGAAAATTCCTGGGTGAAATAGATTCTTAGGATTTGATACTGTTCATATAGCCAAAATTCAGAAAAATATTGTTTATATAGCCAGTTTGGATATTTCACCCAAGAAAATTAAAATAAAAAAATATGTGTTGCCTAAAATACCCCCTAACCTTTTAAACCCTTCTTTTCAAAAAGAATTTATTTCTCTCACAGCTCGTCCTCACAGCTCGTCCCTCACCTCGTCCCTCACCTGCAGAAGAATAAATTTAGAGCTCGATATTTGGTTGATCAATCATGGTGGGTTTCAATTGTTGAACCGAAGTTTAGATTAATCAACTTTCAAGTCATCTAATATCTTCAACAACCAGTAACGCAAATCAGTAAGTTTCAAGTTTCAATTAATCCAAATTTGATTTTGTTTTTGTGTAATTCTTTGTAATGCATATCTGGGTATGTCGATTTTGATGTTTCTATTTCAATTTTTGGTTTTAGTTATTGATTTTGACTATCCAGGGTTTTACTAATCGATTAATTGTTCATATCCAATAGATTGATTGTTCGTATCCAGGGTTTTACTAATTTTTGGTTTTAGTTTGTGCTTGTAAACGTGATTATTTGTTTATATCCAATCGATTGATTGTTCATCAAAGTAAATTTTGTTTAAATCTGCTGAAACAATACATAGATGTAATCCAAATTGAGTTTTTCATTGTTTTGGAAGTAAACAGAATTTGTATAATATCATCATGTCTGTGTGTTTGATTAGAGTCTTCTTACAATTTTTTCTCAGAAGAAAGTTGTAACTGGTTTCCATGATGAATATGGGTGTCACAATTGATTTTCCAGTTGTTTAAAGAAGGATGAAACTAGTTTTTTGAATTTGCTTTTTAGTCATCCTGGTTTTTTGATTTGTTCAATTGAATATCATCCATATTCATTTACATTGTTTAAATATTCCTTTTGTAGATGGATCAGCAAACTCTTTGTGTTGTTATCCGTGGTCCCGATACATGTCCATACCACGTTAATAAGAAGTCAACAATTGATGAGTTGAAGTTGTATGTGTGTTCTTATTGGAATTATATTTCGCCAGACTCAATCCAGTTTGTATTTGACAATAAGGGAATAAGTATGGTTGTTGACAGTGATGCGAATCTTCATTCTGTCATATCAATGTGTCATGTTTTTTAGTTGAGTTTCTTGGAGCTTCGTTTATTTGAACGTGTTCCTCTTCGTGCTCCTGATTTTGTTCGTGAACCTACTATGAGTGAGTTTCGTTTAGCACCAGACCCTAGAAGAGATCAGTTTGTTCATCTTCCGAGCAAAAGTTCAATGAGCGAGGTTCGTTTAGCACTAGACCCTAGC
Organism: Papaver bracteatum; assembly: GCA_023529315.1. Lineage (NCBI taxonomy): Eukaryota > Viridiplantae > Streptophyta > Magnoliopsida > Ranunculales > Papaveraceae > Papaver > Papaver bracteatum. Next base: position 679,175 of record JAJJWX010003515.1, read on the forward strand.
AGAGATCAGTTGGTTCATATTCTGAGCGGTAGTTCAATGAGTGAGTTTTGTTTAGCACCAGACCCTAGCAGAGATCAGTTTGTTAGTCCTCGTCATCTTCCGAAAAGTAGTAAACTCACTCGTATACCTACAATGACGGACTTGATTTTAGGTAACGACAATAGCTTTGATCAGTCACCCATTCCTTCCTCTCAAGAACTTATTTCGTCTCAAGATATCCATGTGTCTCAAGAACGTGCTTTCAATGGAAAGTTGGCAATTAAAAGATCTTGCAAGGCCGCTGAATGGGAGTATATTATAAAAGGTTTTGCCAAGATTTTTATGGACGACGAGATGAAGCTCATCTTGTCGTTGAGAAATATAAACATTTTTTTGGTCGTAGGGTGAGAGTGGTCAAGAGCATTCCAGAACGGTATACGGTGGAATGTTATTACAAGGAGAAATTGGAATGCAACTGGATGTTCCATACAACTCCAAAGACTTCCAATGTGAAGTGTCATTTATTCCTCAAGGCCTATAACGGGGAACATAAATGTTGTGATGGTTATAGTGACGGAATAAAGGCTGATCCGGTTACGCGAGAACTTGTCAAGAGCTTGATATTTGACCAGATCGAACAGAATCCCAACAACAAAGTCAGGGATATTGTTAAAGAATTCAAAAGTGATTATGGGTTAGAATTGAGCTACGATCAGGCGCATGACGGGAAAGAATTATGCTTGAAGGAATTTTATGGCGAGGACACTAAATCATACACTGACTTGGTTTGGTGGTGTGAAGCCATGAAGAAGAACGATCCAGGTAGTATGGCTGATTTAGTTGTTGAAGGGGGGCAGTTTAAGAGTTTGTTCTTAGCCTTTGATGCTTGCATTTCTGGTTTCGAATATTGTCGCCCGGTATTGTTCTTGGATGCAACTTTCCTAACTGGAAAATTTAGGGGTTGTCTTATGGCGGCTACTGGGAAGAATGAGAATAATGGTTAGTATTCTATTTTTAGATTTCAACTTTTGATGTCATATTATAACTTTGAATGAAATTCAGAAAAAAAAATTGTCAGATTATCACTGGATGAAACCAGTTTCATCCTTAATCATAGAGGAAGAAACTGGTTTCATTCTTTAACAATAGCAGTTTCAGTCAGTTTAATATGATTTTTTATTTTTTGTGTTTGTTTTTTTTCTGTAGGAATTTTTCCTCTGGCATACGGCATCGTATCAAAAGAAACTATTGAGAATTGGCATTGGTTCTTAGAGAAATTGAAAACTATCTTGGGTTCTCGTGTACTAACTATTATTTCGGATCGCCATGAGGGTTTGATCCAAGGTATTCGTGATGTTTTTCCAATTTTATGTCATTGTTGGTGTTACCAGCATTTGAAGAATAATGTCCGTGGGAAGACCAACAAGAAGAATGGAGAGCATGGTGCTGCGATGGATTTGTTCAAACAATGTTTCTATTCATCAATGCATGAAGGCTTTCATGAAGGTATGAAAAAGTTGAAGGATATGGGATGTGATGGTCTTAAAAAATTCTTGAGTGACCTTCCAGTGGAATGTTGGTCCAATGCACATTGTCTTGGTTGTCGTTATGGCAACATGTGTTCAAACATTGCAGAGTCGTTCAACTCTTGGATTAAGGAAGCAAAATGTATGCCTATTGCCACACTTGTTAACTGGATTAGACTTAAGATTATGGATCAGATGAGTAAAAGGAAGTTGAAGGGGGCGGCGTATAAAGGATTCATTTGTCCCAGGCTAGAGAAAAAAGTAATGGCTTTCATTCGTGCTGGTGTGCAGTGGAGAATAACTAAGTCTGGTGACATGGAGTGGGAATTTTTTGATGGAAAGCACACACATGATGTTAATATTGCGAAGTTTCATTGAAGCTATAGGTTTTGGTTTACTGAGCAGTTCCCTTGTGATCATGCTATTGCGTGTATGCATTCAAATAAGATCAATGTTTACGAGTACATTAATCCGTTTTTCAGCATTTCTAGCTTCTGTGCTTCATAAGATCGTGCTATCAAACCCACTCCCGAATACGAAAAGCCTATTGATGTTGCTACTGGAAATCTCGTGAATCCACCAACTGTCCTAGGATTAAAAAGTGGTAGGCCGAGGAAGAAGAGGATTCCAAACACTGGTAGTGCTATTTTCAAGAGACCAATTATGTGCGGTAACTACCATACTCAGGCACATCATAACAAGACGATGTGTCCTCATCCTCCTGCAAAAAAACAACATTAAGAACCTGCTTAAGAACATCTCCATCCTACATTCTGTTCAACTTTTTACCATGATAATAGTTAGTACACGATTCATTTATTAGTTTATTCTTATCTACAACCTCTTGTTGCACATTTAAGATTCATTTACCTGGAATTATATTTTCACAACTACTGTTTACCTTGGATTATTTCTTTTGTTTATAAAAACATATTTTATGGAATTATTTTTTCAAGTATTTCTCTTCAGTTTTATAGTATATATCTTATAGTCTTATGTTGATTTAGTTTAACTGTACATTCCCTTCATTGTTCACTGTAAAATTTGAATGTTTGCAAAGATTCAAATTCAATTGCATAGGATGAAACTGGGTTTCATCCAAGCCTGATTACATTCTGACAAAAAATTGTAGTTTTGTACAGGCTAGGATGTAACCGGGTTTCATCCAAGCCTGGTTACATTCTGACCAAAAAATTTCAGTTTTATATAGGCTAGGATGTAACTAGGTTTCATCCTAGCGTGGTTACATTCTGACCAAAAAAAAGTTCTTTCAACCTGCAAATTTAATCATTTCTGCCTAACATATTCAAACACAACTATCATGAAATTGAAGTATAGGAATTTTTCAGTAAAAAATTTCATATTTCAATTAATACGAATCCACGGATCACAAATGTATGTGAAGACTTAGTCCAACAAAAAAAAAGTACTTTCCAAGAGTATCTTTGCCTTGAACTACATTAATAAATCTAAACCATCTAAAAACATCAAACTTTCTAGCATCTATTCTCATCAGTTAGGATTTCATATGCGAGATTGATTCGTCTTGTGCTCATCTCCTCTCCAAGAGTATCTTTGCCTTCAAAGGAGTAACCGTTTGTCATTTCCCATTCCATGAAGTAGATAACATACATCAACGAATCAGGACTTCAAGACAAATGAATATGTAATGTCACTTTACTGATCTAAAAAAAATGTAATGTCGGTTCAAACTTCGTTTATGTTGGTATGTTATAATTTTAGTTCAAAGAGTTAATGACCTACCTTTCGAACTGTTATGGACAATCTGATTTCACGACGACATCAATCTTATCCATACTATTACTTTCTTGTTGAATTAGAAAGAGATGATTTATTCTTTCCGCCATCATTTTAGCATCCTTTAAATAATTTGAAGAACATAGGAGAGAGTTGTAGTGTGTCCAAGTTCTTCCATGAATGTCAAAGTGAAGCAATGTGAAATGTTATTTCGCGTTCATCATTGGGATGAACAAGTGTTGCGTATCGATATCAATCTTCTGCAGTTTAGCATTTATCATATCTGCAGCCTTCATCTCATCTCCCGCAATGACATCAACCTGAAGTCAAATTTGGATGAAAACCAGTTAAGTCATATTTCAAATCTGAGGGTGCAACTCAATTACATCCCATATTTAATGCTAGATGAAATCCAGTTTTTGAAGGTATCAGATGAAACCCAGTTGCATCCTATATATAATAGCTAGATGAAGCTCAGTTTTATCCTACACTAGTGAGAAAATTATGTTTCAAGCAACATATGCAAGCCAGGTACATCCTACACTAAATTAAAGTTATATGAAAATAAATGCAGACCTAAGTTCATTCATTTTAAATTGTAGTATTCAAAACGTTTACCCATGTAAGCGCGCTAAGAAAGATTGACTTTAAGTATCCTTTGGTATCACCACCTGATTGAAACAATTGTCTCCATTTTTTGATTTTGAACTCCAAAATAGTGTTCACCAATGGCTGATTGAAAACAAGTTGCTGGATGTGTTCTCCACTAATACATACACCTCCATTGGATTTCCAAACGCAGCTACTGCATTTAACCCAAGTTCGTCTAATTTCATACAAGCACATGGGTTTCATTTTTTAACATGAAATAAGAAGAGTAGAATGTAAAAAAAAAAAATAACAGCAAAATAATGCAGATATGTACCTTAACCTTCCTTTTGCAAAATACTCCTTTATTAACTGTTCTTCAGCTAGTCTTACTCCGCAACTCAAGTATTATTTCCACAACTTGTTGTTCCTTGTTAAATTCATCAACTTATCATCCTTTTGCTTCTTCTATGCACGCTCATGCTCATCCGTTACAAACTTATTCTGTCTAGTCCTTTTATATACGTTCTTCAATCTATTCCCAATTGATCCAAGTTTACTCATGACTGCCAGAGGTTCTGCTGCGATAATCTCTTTTTCGGTGATTTCTGGTGGATGAACTGGTGTTAGAGGTTCTGCTCGAGGAACTGGTGTTACAGTTTATTCTTCGGGAATATCTTCAACTTCTGAATTTGAGGCTCCATTTGTTTCACCTGCCTTTCTAGCATCTTCAGGAACATCACCCTCCACTGGTTTGCAAACCTTATCTTCACGAACAACACCCTCCACTGGTTTTTTCATCTCTTGAGTGATTTTGAGGTTGAAAAAGATCTCACCAGGTGGAGTGTAAAGAACAACATCAATAGGTGAAGCTTTCGAAGTTGAAATAGTTCCTGGTTGACGGTTGAGTTGCTCTTTCAAGGCTTCCACTTGACTTTGTAAGTCCGAGATTGTCTTATCCTTTTCTTCAGACTCAACCTCCTTTTCTTCCAACTCTGCATTCCTTGATCCTAACTCGGAATTCAAGTGATCGATAATGATGTCCTTATCAGCTAGTTCATTCTTCAACATGGAAATATAATCTTCATCTTTGTTTACTTCTTCCTCCACATCAAACAAGCATAACTGTTTTTCCTCTTCACTCCAGCTAGCAACAAAATCAACAACCTGCAAAAACGTAAACACATAAACAAAAGATGAAACTGATTTCATCATATGATAACACATGATGTAACTGGGTTTCATCCACTGATAACACATGATGTAACTTGGTAGAAAATGGGTTTCATCCATTAATAACATAAGATGTAACTAGTTTCATCCAGTTATTACAGGGGATGGAATTTTGAAAATGAATCTAAACTTAATCAGCGTAACTGGTTTCATCCAGTTATTTACCTGATTGCTTAAAAGAGTTTCAAGTTTCCCCTCAATTTCACAAGATATTTTATACAAGTCCCATCTTGCAAACCTTGGCCATGCATCACTATTGGCTTTCCTAACAATGCCTTCGATTTTCACTTGCTCAAAAATCCATAACTGCAACAACAAAAGATAAGTTAATAATCACCACATGATTCAGTTAATGAAAAAGAAAGAAAAATATATTCAAAAGATACTCACCAGTAAATAGAAGCTGCAACCATTGATAGAGTAAGGTGTCTTGTGCACAACCTTAACACTTTGCATTAGATTCTCATGGATTAAATCCGTCCAAGAGACTTTGTTAATTGTATCGATTGACTGTAGGCAGTTCAAATACCTGTAGTGGACATACATACCTCCGGTGTTTATGAAAAAGACTGTACAGAACATGAACAACAACAAAAGTATTGCCAAGTCTTCTTCTTGGCCTTCTTCATTCATAGCAGTCTGTATTCCTTCGAGGATGTACTTCTTGTGCAATTTTTCCCCAATATTCGCCTATTTACTTTTCTTCTCTTTGTCTCCGGCTTTCTTATTTTTCTTCTCTTTGGATTCACCTTTCTCTTTCTTCTTTTCATCATCCCTTCTCATTGGCTCCAAAACGTATTTGGTGTAAAATGCAGAATATTTCAACCTAGGTTCGTCCTTTGGTCCATAAAGTTTCTTATCCTTTTCACTCATACGTATTCTTTGCATTTTGAAAATAACAGCAAGATGGTTTGGATCAGTCTTGAAAACTTGATCACCAATCTTGAATGCCAACTCTTTCGGGTCAAAATTTCTTATGATGAACTCTAACGCCCTTGGAGCTTTGCTACATTCTGACTTGCCCACTTTTCCTTGTTTGATCGCCTCAATAAAGCTCCAGAATTTAGTCTTCCTTAACACAGCCTTTTGCCTTTCAGTAAATGTCAATGATTCCAGCACTTCAACCGTCGGTTTCATGTTTGATTGGAATGTTTTCTTTCCTTTCTTTTTCTCTGGATTGTCTTCATCCATTTCGGCATCCACATTTTCCACATTCTCTGTGTTATACTCACCACCCACGTCCTCATCATGCTTCTTCTTAGTTCTTCTTTCACCACCATCAATCTTCTTTCTCTTCTTGCTACTGCTTCCTGCAACAATTTGGATGAAAAACAGTTAAGTCATATTTCAAATATGTGGATGCAACTCAATTACATCCCATCTTTAATGAAAAATGAAAATCAGTTTATGCAGGTATCAGATGAAACCCACTTACATCCTACATATAATAGTTAGATGAAACCAAGTTTCTGCAGCTATCAGATGAAACCCACTTACATCCTATATATTATGGATTAAATTATGACTACAGAAATATGCAAACCATCAAACGCTTCCTAACACCAAATTAAAACCAGCGATTAGTTTAGTTTTATCGTGTTTCAATATGAATCAACTCATATTGTCTACAACCTAACTATACAGATTTCATCCATCATCTGAAATTAGTTTACATCCTAAATACACCATTACAGTATCATGTTATTAGTCTCATAATCATTAAATTTAATTCCATCAACAGATGCAAATCAGTTATATCATAACTTAAAGTTAGATGAAAAACAGTTTCAATCACCTGCTGAACATTACTACGTAACCAAATACAAACCCAATTTCATGCAATCAAACCAAAACATAACCAGATGCAATTTCATCCACAGATTAAGCAAGATGAAATCACTTTCAACATGTAATACAGATCTTCATCCACATATTTATTATAAAATCCTAGTACTCATACTACATCATCCCAGTTAGACATGTACACTGGATGAAACCAGTTCCATCCACACCAAAAAGGCACAGATTAACACTTTATGAAACCTGTTGAATCAAATACTTAAATAACCAGATGCAAACCAAAATTTAACATTGAAAATACTAAAATAACCAGATGCAAACCAATTTCATCTAACACATACTAACTGAGATGAAAATAAAACAAGCAATTCCACACAAAATGGTCCTGAAATGATAGTATGAAGAACAAATTCAAAAAATTAATCATGCAATTCTGTTAATAAGAACAAAACATAGTTAGGGTTTAAAAACTTACTAGTTTTAGGAGACATTCTGTGGATCAATTGAAACCCTAAATCTTCCAATACATTGAAATTGTATTAACCCTAATTCTCAGAAACTGATTTCCGGGTTGATGGTGTTTGACAGACGATGGATGAAACCAAATTTTCTGGTAGTGTTGATAATTGGTAACCGGTGGATGAAATTGATTTTGGGGTTTTGAATTTTGATTCAAGGCGGTGGAGGAATTTGATGGTGGAGGAGAAGATGAAGATGAAAATTCCCTTCGTTTTCAGGAGACGGTGGATAAGAAGATGAAGGAGATGGTGGAAATGAAGATGAAAACTCTCTGGGTTCAGGAGATGGTGGAAGAATTTTATGGTTTTGAAACCTTTTCTGTGAGAAGTTGAAGAAAAGGTGAAAGTTATTGTGAGAGAGGGAGAACGTGGGCGAACAGTTACAAAAGGGTATTTCCGTCTCTCCACACCAGAAAGATTAATTTGGACATTTGACCCAGACCTAATTCCTATCAGTCCATATGGACCATAAAAAGTGCCTTTTTGGCTATATGGGCCATTTTCTGTATTCAATAACTAATTTTGTGGAAGTATTCAACTTCATCCCTTTCTCAGTATGAACATGGCAATTTTCTCCAATATTTACCTAAATATGGATCTGGTAACCCTCTTCATCTCTCGAATTTCAATGATGGTAGCTTTTATGCTACGCCGCTCCGACCTAGATTCACATGGAATGCAATTCCTTGGTCTCCAGTTCCTACTATTCCTGTGGGTATGTTCTTATGCTCGCATCATCCAATTTTTGTCAAAATGGTTCGTTGCACATATGGATGCGGCATCTTCAGCAGATGAAGCTGGCCAATTGTACTTCATCTTCGGATTTCCTTAGATAGAGTTATACAATTCTTGTATGTTGGCTACATGTTTACAGTTAAGAGACTCAAATAAAACCTTTGTGTTTTGTAAAGTTCTAACCTCTTTGGGTGTACGTTTTAGCTAGGGGGTTTCATTTATCCATTATTGCACAATTTTCTTTCAAAATCTCAATACCATTTCTCGAAAAAATAGTGCAACAAAGTTATAGTTCATAATACAGAAACACAAAGTAATTAATATTCCATGGAATAATTGTTACACTATAACGAAAACTCAGTCACAGATATGATCTCAAATCTCAATGACATGAACCAAAAACTTAAGCTAATTGTTTAAGAGGGTGGTGCTCCTGATTTTGGTGGTGAGGCAGGTGGTGGTCAAGTTGCCTTCAGTATAAGATATTGATTTTATGCTCAGATATGCCTTTTCAGCAAACACCTAGTACTGGCTATGGCACCTAAAGGGTGTTAACTCCATGCAAATTTGATGCATGTGTTCAGCAAGATCATGGTCGTACTGCTTGTCCTTCCTTCGCACTTATATCTTCCCCCGGGACTGTTTCGAACCTTCCATATGAGGAGAAGTAGCAGCGGCACTAAACAAGAACAGTATGCCAACACGTTAGGTTTGAGAGGAAAAGTCATTATGACAATGAATTGATGATATTTATGTCTGATCTCTCCGGTGTATGTGTAAGTCTTCCCATACAAAACTGAGATCTGATATTCTACCATGTGAAAGTTAGAAGAAAATCATGAAGCGAACGAAGAGAGATGAGGGGCGGCAGAGATCTAAATTTAGTTGGGAGTGAAAGAGACACATATTGACACATATCTATTCCCCTACTTTTATAAGTTCATCCATCAAGAGTTGAGAACTCCATATAACACGTTGATGGAAATAAAAGGAAATTGTTACAGTTTGTTTACACTTGATTTTCAAGGAGTCAAATGGATACAAGTTGCTGCAGATCTTCCTTTTCAACAATCTTCCAATTATGGTATTAAAAACCATAAAATCAAGAAGTTGTAAGGAGCACATATGCTCGTATGCAGCACATATTTTTTATTGAAAAGAGAAACTCCTTCTCAGGAATTAGCATTTGTATCAACACTCATTCTTACCGTTGCTTTTCCAGCTGCCAGGCCGGACTTCCACCGACAGTGATATCTATACTCATTATTAGTGTTTGCGTTAGCTAATGCCGTGGAACTTCATGAATTCTTATGTTCTTAGCTCTCTTAACTTCACAGTATGAATATGACAATTTTCGGCCGTACATACTCACCTAAAATATTGATAACAAGGGCCGTGCAGGCCCGTGCAAATGCACGGGCTAGGGTCATAATCGTCATAATACTGCTTTATTTTCTGGCATGATTATTTTTGTATTCTGGAAGGATTATATGTTGTTCCAGAAATAAGATACTGTCCTTTCTCATTCTCTTGCTCTTACAGCTCCTTTAATGGTGTAAGAACGAAAATTTCTTCACCATCGTATTTCACTAAATCTTCTTTAAACCCATATTTCATGGTTGGGGAAATATTTCGAAGGAGAGAAAAATGAAAGCTCAAGGTTTCCCATGGTCCGGATTATGAAATCAAAACCCCCCAATTTAACTCTTTACTTTTTCCTCCACGAATTCGTTTCATGGATTTGCAAGGCGTCAACATTCATTGCGAAATTGCGTTGTTAAAGGTTAGATTTCGATAACTCTTCCTCAAATTTGAATGGATTTGGACTGAAACCCTATAACTTTTACTTTGTTAGTTTTGCGATTATCTCTTTCCTTCCACGATTAATAAAAAAAATTTCTTTTAAAGGTTGCAATTTTGTATGTGTGAATGGATATCTATGACCGATCCGCATAGTGACTCATAATCATGGCGCGTCACAGAATTGGTAACCTGGCAGATGGAGCTGCATGTCCGATGATGTAGCGCCAAGACGGATGATACAAGAAAGGTTACTTGGCATTGACAACATTATGCGATAATGTTGTATATCCTTATTCAGAGTTAGCCCAGCTCAAGGAAGGAATAAAGGATGAGATGAAAAGTCATGGAATGACTTTGGCATGGTTCTAAGTGTTGGCCAAGACTTAGACTATGCACATGCATCAATGGTGAGGCCAAACATGCCATTGGTGATAGTTGCTCATCAAAAGAGATGCAAGTGATGCATGAAGCATGGAGATGGAACTAACCAAGTCAAGACTCAGTTGGCATGATATTTGAATGATGGCATTCAAATGAGAAGTGTACAATGTAAGCTATAATATCGCAACATAAGCTATAATAGGGCAACGCAGGCCATAATAGCAGTAATTGGCAGAAGTGCAAGCTGATTTGCAAGTGACGATGTTGTGGGACTTGAGTTCAAGCATGCCAAGCATGCGAGAAAGTTAGAGACGGTTATAAAGTGCTTTATAACCGAGTTTGGCATATCCTAACCGTTGAGGACAGGTGTGGCGCCATTGAGCAAGCCAACACTAAATCTAGCAGTTAAAAAGTGAAACTGGCGGTTAGGGAACTGCCCATGGACAGATGGCTGTTCATGGGGTGTGCAACAGAGTTGCATACGGATTGGCCCTAGTTCTTGGCATTATAAATATCCAGAGAACCCTTGTAAACGAGTTGTTCAATAGTTTTGAGTGTTGAGGAACCATTTAGGCAGTAGAGAGTGATTGCTGGATAGGCTTAGAGAATAATCTTGTAAAGTCCATTGGTTGGACATTTTTGTATCTTCCCCTTAAGCTAATAAAAGTGAGTTTTTTGGATTATGCGTTTTGCTTTGGTTTCCTGTTGATTTGATTATACTCCCCCAATTCTATGAAGCATAAACATGGCAAGAACCTCTTTTTAGTATGGGCTACATTGTTTGGTAGAGAAAATCTGAGTAAGACTTCCGTTGCTTACTCTTGGTAGAGTTGGCTGATTGCATTGGTGCAATCTTATAAGGCTGAAATATATTGGGTGATAAGAGATCACTGAACCACTGTATTGCCGGGTTATATCTTCACGAAAAATTGCTTGGAGCATTTGAAGGTGTGACAGTACGGGTATCAGAGCACGGTTTGCTCTGTTTTGGCTTTATTTTTGGAAGATTTTCTATGTTTTGCTCGAGTTTAGTTGATAAAATTATTAGATCGTAATGGCTGGTAAGAAGAGTTCGTTGGATGCCTTAACTGATAGGGTAGTGAACTTGGAAGACAGGATTGGTGATGAGGTGCGCCATCCTAATGATGCTAATTATGATGCTATGGTGATGGCTCGCATTCAAGCATTAGACGCATATGCTGCTGATATGCTTAAGGAAAACCAGAATGCACCTAAGAAGCATAGTGATTTGGAAGGCCAAATCAATGCAGTTAAGACCATGTTCACAGGGGCCTTGAAAGAACTAACTGATGAGATCAGTGTCTTGAGGCGAATGGTGGGTATGATTGGCACAGATCAAGCTACTGTAGGTGGTAGTGGCAGTGACCTTACGAAGATTAAAGTCCCAGAACCTAAGACGTTTTCTGGCGCAAGAGATGCGAAGGCATTGGAGAATTTCATGTGGGACATGGACCAATACTTCAAGGCCGCCAGAACCACGTAAGAACAAAATGTTACTCTCGTTAGCATGTACCTGAAGGTTGATGCGAAATTATGGTGGAGAACTATCACTGATGATGACCTTACTGTTGGTCGTCCAGGCATCGTGACATGGAGTGTCATGGAAGAAGAATTGAAGAGTCAATTCTTACCAAGCAATGCTGCTTGGCTATCCAGAGAGAGCTTGCGTAAGATGAAGCATACCGGTACACCACGGGAATACGTGAAAGAGTTATCATCTCTGATGCTAGACATTCGCAACATGTCGGAGGAAGATAAGTTGTTTAATTTTACATCTGGTTTGCAGCCGTGGGCTCAGGCTGAAGTGAGAAGGCAGGGTTCCAAAGACCTACCTTCATCCATTGCAATCATGGACAACCTTGCTGATTATAAGTCAGTCAATACCTCAACTGATGCTAATAGGAAGGGCAAGGATAAGAAATACCAGAAGTGTAAGGACAAGGATAAGAAAAGTTCTGAGGCTAAGGAGAAAAGTTATCAAAGGGATGATAGTTTGGCTTCAAGGACCAACAAGGAAGGTGGGTGTTTCTTATGCAAGGGTCCTCACCTTGCGGGTGATTGTCCAAAGAAAGAAAAATTGTCCACAATAGTCACTGAGTGTAGTAGTGACAAAGAAGAAACTGATCAAGTGGAGCATGTTAATCCTATTCAACTATGCAACATAGTATCACAAACGGCAGCAGTGAAGCATGGGCTTATGGGTGCTAGCCTGGTTTATATGAAAGTTGGCATACACAATCATCGTCTCTGGGGCATGGAATACACAGGTGTGTCACATACTGTGATGAGTTTGTCGATGGCAGAGTACTTGGGTTTGGAAGTATATCAAGCTGATCAGTGCATGAAGACAGTGAATGATATAGCTAAGCCAATCAAGGGGATGGCAGTGGAGAATGTTGAAGTTGGAGCATGGCGTGGACAGATCAGTATAATGGTGATGCATCTCAATGATTTTGAGATGATCCTTGGTAACAACTTTTTCAAAAAAGTAGAGGCAACAGTGATGCCTCACCTTGGCGGGATTTTATTACAAAGTCCTAGCGCACCTTGTTTCGTGAGAGGTGTAGGGAAACTCAGTCCGGTTGATATGAAGTGTGACAAGTGGAAGGCAAGTGAGTTTGCACCAGTCCACTCGATCGAAGAAATCTTAGCTGAGATTCATATGGAATTTGGATATCCTATGGATCTTGGTATCCCTTGTTCGCCGTGACTAGTGCATGTATGAGGCAGGGGCATTGCATTGCTATTTGCAAGTGCCTGAACCTGCAAGGTTGCTGAAGTATGGGGACTTTGGCATATTATCTGTTTGTTGTTTCTGTTTTCAAGTTAAAGTTGGGTGTTGCTGATCTTATAGTCTTAAAAGACCGCACACTTTAGTTGGTGTATTTGCTTTCAGTGAGGCAGAGTGTTGGCCAGTGGTGTAAAAGGGAAGGAGTCCCTAAGTTTCTTATGTAAGGCTAGTGTAATGAATGGAGGTGGTGTTTAAGCAAAAACCTTGTCTCTTTTTGCTTAATGTAAAACTAGTTCATTGGGGAAGAACTACAAGTATACTTAGCCAAAGTATACAATAAGAAACGTTGAAAGCAAAATCAAGCAAAGAAGTAGAGTTGGTGGCATATGCGAGTTTGATGATGGGAGAGTTACGTAGAAGTGCGACAGTATTTGGCAGTGATATCATGGAGTAACGCATCAAGAATGAAGATGTAAGTCCATCAAGCATATGAGTTAAGAGTAACTCATAGTTAGGAAGAACATGATGTTATTTTTCCGCTACATTAAAGCGTAGCAGTTTGAAGGAACAAGTGAGGCCTTGTTAGTTTCAAAGGCACGTGAAGAGGAAACTTGGCTCGGTGGGCGAGTCGGTCTAATGTTAGGGGTATCCTAAGTCATGGCTAATGTCATGCATTTTAGTCGAGTTTGCAAGAGAGTGTTGCAACATGATTGAAGGACACTTAGTCTACAGTAAGGCCTGCTGAATTGCAAGAATGCAATGTCAGTCGGAGATAAAGGCAAGTAAGCTAAGTTATACATATCACCCAGATATGTTGGCTATTTGAAGTGTACACTGAGGCACGGAATGGCTTGGAAGAAAATTTGTATGCAGATGCAATGATCTTAGCAACAGATTGGAAGTAGCATTTGGGTGTTGAGATGTGAATGAAGAAGAGATTGAAGCATAGTCGACAATGCGACAATGAAGCTGGAATTTACAGGCTCAATGTCAAGGCAAACAAACTAAGTGGTGGCGTAAAGTACTAGGCAGAAAAAGTTTTGGCAAAGTTTAAGGCCAAACATAAGTGCTGATTCTGAGAATGGCTCAGATGCGTACAAGGCCAAGGAAAGTTCAGTAGAGACTGAACTGATGTTGCGTTCAACGAGTATGTTGAACAGATTGGGTGGGGGAGGTCTATGACCCGTCCGCATAGTGACACATAATCATGGCGCGTCACGGAATTGGTAACCTGGCAGATGGAGTTGCATGTCCGACGATGTAGCGCCAAGACGGCTGAGACAAGAAAGGTTACTTGGCATTGAAAACATTATGCGATAGTGTTGTATATCCTTATTCAGAGTTAGCCCAGCTCAAGGAAGGAATAAAGGATGAGATGCAAAGTCATGGAATGACTTTGGCATGGTTCTAAGTGTTGGACAAGACTTGGATTATGCACATGCATCAATGGTGAGGCCAAACACGCCATTGGTGATAGTTGCTCGTCAAAATAGATGCAAGTGATGCATATGAAGCATGGAGATGGAACTAACCAAGTAAAGACTCATGATATTTGAATGATGGCATTCAAATGAGAAGTGTACAATGTAAGCTATAATAACGCAACACAAGCTATAAGCGCAACACATGCCATAATAGTAGTAATTGGCAGAAGTGCAAGCTGAGTTGCAAGTGGCGATGTTGTGGGAATTGAGTTCAAGCATGAAAATCATTCGAGAAAGTTAGAGATGGTTATAAAGTGCTTTATAACCGAGTTTGGCATATCCTAACCGTTGAGGACAGGTGTGGCGCCATTTAGCAAGCCAACACTAAAGCTAGCAGTTAAAAAGTGAAAATAACGGTTAGGGAACTGCCCATGGACATATGGATGTTCATGGGGCGTGCAACAAAGTTGTATACAGATTGGTCCTGGTTTTTGGCATTATAAATAGCCAGAGAACCCTTGTAAACAAGTTGTTCAATAGTTTTGAGTGTTGAGGAACCATTTAGGCAATAGAGAGTGATTGCTGCATAGGCTTAAAGAATAAGATTGTAAAGTCCATTGGTTGGACGTTTTTGTATCTTCCCCTTAAGCTAATAAAAGTGAGTTTGTTGGCTTATGCGTTTGTCTTTGGTTTCCTGTTGATTTGATTATACTCCCCCAATTCTGTGAAGCATAAACATGGCAAGAACCTCTTTGTAGTATGGGCTATATTGTTTGGTAGAGAAAATCTGAGTAAGACTTCCGTTGCATACTCTTGGTAGAGTTGGATGATTGCATTGGTGCAATCTTATAAGGCTGAAATACATTGGGTGATAAGAGATCACTGAACCACTGTATTGTCAGGTTATATCTTCGCGAAAAATTTCTTGGAGCATTTGAAGGTGTGACAATATCTTAGGCTGCGTTTAATTGCGCACTAAAAGTTAGTGCCTGTTTGGCAATGCAATGGAAATTTGTATAAGTGATGTATCGGGCATGAAGTAGAATTAGTTTGGATATATCGTGAACCTGTGACTGTTCAAAGAAATAGTTAATTTGTATGATTAAAGTTAACTATTTTATTTTTCTAAAGGTTGGTACTTTGCAGTAGAGTTCTAATTGCTTGAATATCCTTGGTATGGTGAGAATTATGTTTGTGTTATTGTCAAAAATGTGTATCCAGAAAACAACGACATGGGAATGTAAGCTTTATCTGGAATCGTATTTTTTTGAACACACTAAAGTTAATATTTTTATTGTTGCCATATTCATTATTGCTCAACTCCATCCCCAACAACTGATCCTGCACAATTAGTTGTCCTTTTCCGAACATATTTTGGGTCATTTTCGTTCGTGTTAGATTTCCTATTTCGTTCTGGAAAGAATGAGAATTCCAATTAGGTTCTCAATTAGCTAATATATTGATTCTTGCTACATTATCATAAGTTTATTTGTATCCAACAATTAATCACGCAAAATGAGACGTTTTTTTTCTGGAACTTCTTTTCAGTGATGGTGATTCCTTTTTTATTTTGTTATTAACTCCTTTCAGTACCAATTTTTTTATTTTCTTATTACCCCTTGAAGAAACCAAATCTAATATATTGATTCGCTACCAATTTTTTCTTTGTAGGTAATCCATCAGGGCTAACATTCAATTGGGTTGGCACTTGTACAGTCGTTTCATCCAAGGCGACAACATCTTGGAAAATAAAAGTAAGATTTATTTCCCTTGCATTACTTGAAAAAAAGTATGAAATTGTATCACTTCACTAATGTATATATATATATATATATGTACCTCTTATGGCTTGACGCAAATTTTGTTGATTGTCAGACTATTGTTGTCTCCCTTGAAATCATGCTCTTGAAGACAGATTGAATTCCAATTAGATTCTTTAGTAGAGTTGATACATTTTCTTCTCCTTCTTCCTGCAAATAAATTTTAAAGTGACATCCTTATCTTCATTATTTTTTGATTTTAGAGTGAATACATTGTTCAGTTGCGTAATATAATATGAGTAACTTGAAATTTCTTTACCTGTTGTATGTTTTTTTTTTTTGACAAAAAAGGTTAAAGATTTATTGATAGGAAAAAAGAGAAATACAAGAAGAGAGGCGCCTAGGCGCAAAGAGAAGGCAATAGCCGACCCTCACAAGCTGCAAATAAAACATAAACAAATGCTCAACTACACAAGACTAGCCAAAGCACACACCAAAACCTAGAATTTCTTCTTGGGTATAGGGGTTCTTTTCCCTTTACCCAAGTCCTCGGTGCTAGGACCCAATTCCTTGATTTGTTTCAAGGAATGGATAGAAACAATCTCTCCAAGAATGTTGTTAACCTCGGTTTCTTTACCTCCACGAGGAAGACAAAGCAGAGAACTAAAATTCGTACGTTTGTCCATGTTTTCTTCTTTAGACATTGGTTTCAACCTACTGACCTCTTCAACCGGCTTTACCTTTGCGACATCCAAGACCTCATTATCTGTCTCGTATTATGATTCTTCATTATAATCTTCACCCTATCTACTTCAGGGTCATCTTCCAAATTTTCTGGCATCTTCTGTTGAGCTTCCAGAGATTTGGTCTCCTCTAATTCCATATCATCACTTGAAAAGTCCATACCATGAGCAGACTCCGGGATTTCCACAATAGTTTCAGATTTAGAGTGAAAAACACTATAAGCATTTTTTGTGGTGTTGTTTCATTTTTTTCCAACTTTTTTCTTCTTTGGATGTTCCCAATTTTCAACTGGAACCTCACTTGTATCAATCAACCGAGAGATTTGAGTATCTCTTGAGTTAACAATCAATTCTACATTGTTTTGAGCAACTAAAACTTCAACTTCCGGAATAACAGGTGGGTTTTCCTTAGGCTTAGGAATGAAGCTACATTTGGCATATGAATTCCCAAATATCTTACAGTGAGAACATGCATCAGGTTGCAAAGGATACTCTGCCTTCACTACCAGTTTTATATCATCCACTTGAATTGGTAGTTCAACTGGGAACTCACAATCAACTGTAACTTCGACCAAAGCCCTGGAATATGACATCCTAGTCTTCATCGTTGTTGGGGTATCAGTCATAATCGGAGTACCAACAATACTTTCAATCCTAGATATCCCTAATTTATTCCAAAGATAAAGAGGAACCTGACTGAGATTCATCCAAACCGGAACAGAGGTAATAGCATCAATGTTTTTCTCAAAAGTAATGGACCATGGACGAATCAGAAAGAGTTTCTTAGTTATGAAAACTGAACCCAATTCTAAAACTTTAATCCTGTCTTCTTCTTGAGAAAATTTGAACAAAAAAGCCTGTTCTCCATGAATAGTCATGGAGAAATATCCTTTCAATTTCCACTGAGCAATTAAAGATTCTTTCACAAAGGGAAATTGAAGTTTCTTTCCAAAAAAATAACCTAATACCCAACTACATAAGTTTCACAATCAAAAAAGTGAGTTTTGAGTTCACCTGAATTAAAGACTGCTGTAGCAACTCCATCAATTTCCTTTGCTTCCTCAAAAGCAAGTTTTGTTGAAGACATATCCTGAAGATTGTTGATACCTAAGCAACCAGAATAGCTTAAGACTGATTTTGATTGATTTGAAATTGAGAGAGATTTTGGATCTGAGATTGAATTTGAAGTATTAACCCCTAATAAAGGAGGAAAATCTCCTAACCCAATGTTAATCTCAGCTAAAGGAGAGGATTAGAAGAATCTGCAGCCGGAATAGAGCAGGAAGATGGAACTGAGGAAGAATCATGGCAAGATGCCATGGAAAGCAAGGGAAAAAAACTCAGGAAAAAATTCGTCTCTAACTCTCTTGCCACGTCATCAGACGAAGAAAGAGAAAAGTTCCTACTACTCTCTTTTCTCTTTTATCTGTTGTATGTTGCTCAGTATGGAAACAGGGTATTTGATTAGCGATTGTGCCACTTCATCAAATGCTATAACTTGTATTAAATCCGTATGGTCTTGTATGTTTAGTTTTATTCGGTACCTTATAACTGACTTTGGGAATTTTTTGTCACACTTCTTGACATGAATCGTATTGCCAACCATCCGACAATAATGCATCAATGACTGTTGCTGTGATATAGTAGACATTTCCCTACATAACATAGTATATATGATTACTTCATAGGTATTTTATCTACTACCCATGAATGACAATATCTTAAATAGAATTTACTTTTTACCTTATTTTCTGGATCTTCCAATTCTTTGTAAATATCCTTCACAGTTTTTTGATGTTGTATTATATCTTTTTGATTAGGCACCGCATCTTTCATTTGTGTTTCAAATAGTTCAATGTCCGGATTTTTCAAATGCAGAGCGCTGGAAAACCCTTCTTATCAATGGTTGTTTCACTGGTCAACCGCTTAGGATAGAGCTCGGAATATTTATCTGTAACATGCATTGTGAATCTGGATTAGCGGTTCTACACGGTTTGTGAATCATGTATTGGCTAACAATCTCAAATGCAAGCGGTTATTTTTTCTCATCAGGTAATTCTGCACTTATAATGTTTCTATATCTGATGGTGTCACTGGCTTGTCATTTTCGTGTAAGAATAGCAATGCGGGAGGCCTCTATTCTGAAACTCGATTGTATAAATTGATATATCATATATGTTAAATTAAAAAAATTAATAATACTTATTGAAAGTCTAAGATGAAACAAATATGATATTGGTTAGTATTAGTCTGACCTGCTTTTAACTGTCCGAAATGCTTGTTTTTGCATAAGTCATTCATCATTTGGTTGAGTTTAATTTTGAAAACTCGAGCGACAATATCAGGTCTGTCTTGAGCCTTTTGGAATATTTGTATCTCTCTCCACTTTGGGTTGCATGTGAATGTAATGAATGGATCTGGTGGTCCATCCCATCTACAAATTTCCATAGTATCTTGATAATCTTGTGCCAGTAAATGATGAAGGCAAAACCAATCTTCCTATTGCTTTAGCTATGTGGCCAGATCTTACCGCATCTTTTATCCCTCTATAGTTCTCAACTCTTAAGAACTTTTGGCTTCTTCTCACATAACCCAATCTCTCTTCTTCAAGGCATGCATAAGCATCCACTACGAATTATTGGAACAAATGATCTCCCAGAAGTAATGTTTGCCCTTCATTATGCCTCTGTTGTAACCTAAAAGCATAATATTCCCGAAGAGTTAATTTTGTTATTTTACCTATTTTGGCTGCATGTTGGATGTCTGTTTGGTATCCATCTTCAGCAAATGGAAACAACGCCGGATACTGCATAGCCATATAACTCGGATGAAATTGACTTATTCTTTTGAATCCTGTTTTCTCGTTCTCAACGATGATGTCTCTTTCTATAAGTGCAGCTATCTCTTTTGAAGTAGGCAAATTATGCTGTCTTCCCTCTGCCTGGCAGTCTCCAAGGAGTTTAATTCGCAGTCTATCTGAGGAATTGGCATCATATCTATATCTTGCCATCCTAAACACTTTCGCTATTTCATTGAACTCATCAAACATGGCGACCATCTCTGTAACTAATTCAGGTTCGAAATCCCTTTTTTTTTTCTTTTCCGAGTGCACTCATTCTGCAAGGAACTTCATTTTCAGTATCATATATATATGGTTGTGCTCCCATTTCGGGCAGCAAACTTCCCATTATGTGGTAGTTTTTCCCACTTATGTTAAAAGCGTATGGTGCACGGGCACGACCATTATTGATCTTCTTGCTCACTTTTGTTCCCATTGAAGTGTAAGCAAACATAGAATTATATGCCGTAATTTTATTCCTGAAGTGTCTAGATCTGTTTCCTCCTTGGCCAGTAGATTCTGTAACAATGTTGGTGGATATCGATATAACGGCAGCTGCACTTTACCATTCAGGTTCATTACATGTTTGAGATTTATTATTTCTCTCCTCGTACCAAACAATTGCATAACATTTATGGCATGTATGTGTTGGAGGTCCAAAGTTCCAAACCCTGTTTAATGATTCTTTATATAAAGAATTTGATTGTTAATACGCAGAATTAACTTCATTTGAAGAATACATAATCGGGAAACAGTCACATCTTCTAGCAGATAGTGTCTCCTTGTTTTTTAATCTTGTTTGACTTGATTCTCCTTCTGTCAGAATAATGTAATTCGATTGATTAAATGCCGTTATAATATTATTTTGCAATCTAGTGTTATAAGATGATCATTGGCTCACCTGTTGCTTTGGAATTCAATTTTTGGTTCCCAGTTGTCCTTGATTTGATTTTGCAAATGGCTGAGTTTGATTTGTCCTCGTAGAATTTTGTTGAGTGGTTGCTTCTGTTTTGGTCCCGGAACACTTTTTCTAAGCAGATAGATAATTTTTTTCCTTTTTGCTCTGGCATCGTCTGCAGGCATTTGGTCGAGTGTCTCCATGGCGCACTTTCTCTTGACTCTCGCCACGATCTGATGTTGTTGGTTATGTCTATCCATTGAACTAACTGTAGAGGAAGAAGAAACCTAATGAATCGTGTATGTAGTGATTCTAATCTGCCAAGAGAACAAACGGTAGAGGAAGAAGAAACTATTTCTAATGTTGGTTTGTTATAGTGATGGGCAAGTTTTTTATACTAATTGACCAAGAGGTAGTGTCTTTCCGTTTACTTTCAAACACAATGACCAACAGTTGGAAACGTCAGGATTAAGAGGTTTCAGGAAAGTAATTAGTAAAGTAACCAATCGGTCTAATTAAGATCGTTTCTCTTCGGAAAAGTAACATATCAGATTCAGTACTTTCCACGTGGCTTATTTTAATTGGAAAAAATATGAGGAATTGTTTGGGAGACGCCACATCAGCCAAACTAATGTGAGGATTTTTTTGGAGCCGCCACATCAGCCAAACTATCCTCCTTTATATTAAGAAGAATTGAAAAGTCTTGTAACCCTCTTCATCTCCACAATTCGAAATCTAAATACCAATATATCAACATTACAATATCTGAGAATTATACAGAAAAATACTAAAGCAAACAACATTTCAATACAATAATTGATCAACATATCAACCTTCTGTAACCAATATATCAACATTAATACCTTCCTAAAATATAAATACATAAATTGCACAACAAAGCAAACAAAATTTCAATAGATATGTAATCAATTCACAGTTACACACAATGATCTTAAATCTTAACGGCATGAACAACCCGAAACTTGAGCTAACTTACAACAGCTAAAATCGAATGGTCGATCTGTAATGTGAGTGAGATCGTGGATTTCCCTAGACCTTCTGGTTCTGGTGATGAGTGACGTATAGATCCAACTTGTTGGCATCAATATACATCTTGATGTCAGCAGATCTGCCTTTTCGCAACATACTTCCAGACTCCTTACAAATTTGATGGAAAAATGATTACATTATAACATGGACAAAGTTATACATACGATCTCATGATGCATAGCATGAACAACCACAAACTTAAGGTTAGTTAGAACAGCTAAAACTGAAACACAAATTTGATATGTTTAATTGAATGGTCTGTAGGTCTTGATTCTCTGCAGATCTGGTTTTGCAAACGGCGTCCTTCTACCCATCCTTTGTACTCAATTTTGCAATTGGAACTGTTTCAGACATCACATTTTCAGCTCCGGGTAGAATACAAGCTGAGCCGAAACAAGTTGCTTTTGAGAGGAAAAGTCATTATGACAATGGATCTGTTGTGGATGATGATCATTTTGACTTCCCCTGGTATGTGTAAGGCTTCACATATAAAACTGAGATCTGATTCATAAACCCCAATTCTTCTTCGATTTGTTATAGAAGTGAAGAAATCATGAGAGCAGAGAAAAATGAGAAACGGCGCAGAGTTCAGTTTAATTGGAAGGTAGAGAGAGAGACATAGATTTATGCCCTACTTTTATAAGGTCATCCATCAAGCTTAACCCTAATGATATGAGCCCTTATCATGAGAGGAGAACTCAATATAAAAATTGGTGGAAATTGTTGGGGGAGGCTTACGAAATCCGAGCCGCTATGCGCAATACGAAACCTACACGAGCAATGAAACACAATGCGGAAATACACGAACTATGACTATATAGAAGCAATCACACAACACCGGCAATTACGTGGAAAAACCCCTCCAAGGTGAAGGGTAAAAAACCACGGGCAAATCTTCCACTATAACAATAATGGGTTACACACAATTCTCCCAAATTTGGGGATAACAACAACCTCAAGGTGCCTATAGCACTTGGATATCAATTTGCCTAATTACACTCACCCCTAAGGATGGATCAACAATTCATTCATATATAATATGAGATTCACTATCAATTTAAGAACAAGAAGTGATTTGAGATACTTACTACTAGGGTTTGACAAACCCTAGATTTTTCCCCCTTTGAAGAGATGTGGAAATTGATCAATCAATTCTCCACCACAACAACCAAAAGATCCTTCAACAAGAACCCTTTCTTCTCCTCTTCAAGATGCTTCAATCTCACCCAAAATTGGTGATTTAAAATCTCTACCTCACTTGCTCTCTTTCTCTTCTTCCTCTCTTTCTCTTTCTTCTCTAAAACAAAGAAGAAGCTCGACTTATGTTCTCCTGATGCCTTTTGCTCTTTAAACCCAAAAACAAGGCATCTTCTATCTTCCTCCTCCCATTGGTTAAGGGGACACCAATTGTTTTGGCCATAAGGAGGGATAGCCCAACAATCTCCCCCTCAGGACTTATGGCAAGGTGCCCGTCACCACCATACCTGCCCTGCTGCATAAATACACATGCTTGTATTTTGGTAGCGACTTTGTCATCATATCAGAACCGTTTTCATCTGTATGGATGTTCTCAATATACAAGACCTTCTCCTCGAGAACTTCTTGTATCCACTGATACCTAATATTGATGTGCTTGGACCTCGAGTGAAAAATCGAATTCTTGCTGAGATGGATGGCACTCTGGCTGTCACAGTAAACGATGAACCTCTGTTGCTTCACACCGAGTTCTCTAACAAACCTCTTCATCCATATCATCTCCTTGCAACTCTCTGTAGCTGCAATGTACTCTGCCTCTATAGTAGACAATGCCACACATTTTTGTAACTTGGATTGCCAAGACACGGCTCCCCCTGCATAGGTAAATAAGTAACCCGATGTAGACTTGAGACTGTCTTGAGCACCTGCCAAATCAACTGTGTAACCAACTAACTCGGCTTGTCACCTCCATAGCACAAACACATATTAGAAGTACCCTCAAATACCGTAGTATCCATTTCACTGCTTCCCAATGCTCCATAGCAGGATTTGATAGAAATCTGCTTACCACTCCAACTGCATGAGCTATATCCGGCCTTGTACACACCATTGCATACATCAAACTACCAACTGCGGACGCATAAGGAATTTTCTCCATCTTCCGTTTCTCAACATCATTCACAGGACATTGATCACGAGATAACTTAAAATGGTTTGCAAGTGGACAACTTACCGGCTCAGCCTTGTCCATGTTGAATCTTTGCAACACCTTCTCAATGTAGATTTCTTGTGATAACCACAGCTTCCTCGCTTTCCTATCACGAGTGATCTCCATGCCAAGAATACGCTTTGCTGCACCCAAGTCTTTCATAGAAAAAGACTTGCTCAGATCTGACTTCAACCTGTCAATCTTTTTCTTATCTTTGCCAACAATAAGCATGTCATCAACATATAGCAAAAGAGTAAGAAAATCACCATCAACAAATTTTTGAATGAATACACAATGATCTGAAGCCGTCCTCTTGTACCCATGTTCCTTCATGAACGATTCAAACTTCTTGTACCATCTTCTTGGAGCTTGCTTCAAACCATAAAGACTCTTCTTTAGCTTACACACCATGTGCTCTTTGCCTTTGACTTCAAAACCCTCGGGTTGTGCCATATACACATCTTCCTCCAACTCACCGTGAATAAATGCTGTCTTGACATCTAGTTGTTCTATCTCAAGATCCAAACTAGCGGCTATTGCCAAGACAACCCGAATAGAAGAAAATCTCACCACCGGTGATAAAATCTTGTCAAAGTCAACACCCTTTCTCTGCTCATAACCCTTCACAACTAAGCGTGCTTTGTACCTTGGTTGTGAGTTACCATCTTCAGTCTTGATTCTATACACCCACTTGTTCTTGAATTTTTCTGGTTCTCAGGCTTGTCAACCAAATCAAAAGTGTCATTCTCATCTAAAGAGCCAACCTCTTCTTTCATGGATTTCAACCACTTCTGACTTTCAGGAACACTGAGAGATTCTTCATAAGACTCTGGTTCACCTGCATCTGTGAGCATCACATACTCATGTGGTGGATATTTTGTTGAAGGTAATCTGGTCCTGCTGGATCTTCTCAACTCAGCTTCTGGTTGTTGTTGTTGCTGCACTTCTTGCTCAACATCACCCACTGGAACATCTTCATGAGCTTCATCTTCATTTCCATTACCATCAACATCATCATCATGTTGTTCAAGAGTAGGAACAACTGGATTTGGATCCAAGGTCATATCATCTTGAAGCTTTGGCATCTCAATCTTCTCAAAGTCTTCAATTGTCTGGTCTTCAAGGAATATTGCATCCCTACTTCTGATAACCTTCTTCTCAACTGGATCCCAAAATCTGTAACCAAACTTCTCTGTTCCATAGCCTAGGAACACACACTGCTTTGCTTTGTCGTCAAGCTTTGATCTCTGATATTTTGGGATATGAATAAATGACGTGCAACCAAACACTTTCAAGTGATCATAAGTAGGCTCTTTGTCTCTCCATACCTTTTCTGATACTTCTCCATCTAGCGGTCTTGAAGGAGATCGATTGATTAAATACACAGCAGTATTCATTGCTTCACCCCAGAAATGCTTATGCAACTTGGAATGAGATAACATGCACCTTATTCTCTCAAGAATAGTGCGATTCATCCTCTCTGCAACACCATTATGTTGTGGAGTCTTTGGCACTGATTGTTCATGACGTATACCCATGCTCTTGCAATACACTTCAAGTGGCCCAATGTACTCTCCCCCGTTTTCAGAATGAAGGCACTTCAAGGTTCTACCTGTTTCTCTTTCCACCATGCTGTGAAACATCTTGAACACAGGAACAACATCATCTTTGGTCTTGATTGCATATGACCAAACCTTCCTTGAAGCATCATCTATGAAAGTAACAAAATAAACAGCACCACCAAGTGTTTTGACCCTTAAAGGTCCACATACATCAGAATGAACAAGATCAATAATACCAGAATTGCGCTTGGGTAAAGCTTTATGAAAAGAGACTCTAGTTTGTTTACCAACTAAACAATGAGTACACTTACCCAATTGCATACCTTTGGCATTTGGCAAAACTTGTCTTTTGGTGAGGATTTGAATTCCCTTCTCACTAAGATGACCAAGTCTTCTATGCCACAGCTCGGAGATTGAATCTTTGTCAACAACATTCAACTCACCTTTCAACACCTTCACTTGTGTCTTGTACAATGTGCCACACTTCTTGCCTCTTGCAATAACCATGGAGCCCTTGCTTAGCTTCCATTTTCCATCACCCAAGTGATTGTTGTACCCTTCATCATCTAACACTCCTGGTGACATTAGATTCAAACGAAGATCTGGTACATGTCACACATTTCTGAGAACCAACGTACAGCCAACACTGGTCTCAACCTTCACATCACCCATTCCTACAATTTTTCGCAACACCACTGTTGCCCATTCTGACTGACCCAAAGTCACCAGCCTTGTAGGAGGTAAATACATCTTCATGAGGAGTAGCATGATAAGATGCACCTGAATCAACTATCCATTCTGAATCAGAACCTGCAAAACTAACACAAACATCATTACAATCTGAGAATACAATGATATCATCATTTGTCACAGTAGCTGCAACACCATTGTCTTGGTTATCATTTCCTTTCCCCTTCTTATGTTCTTGCTTCGGCTTCCTGCATTCATTTGAATAATGACCTCTCGTATGACAGTTCCAACATTCAACTTCCTTTCTGGACTTTGATTTACCCCTTGACTTGCTACGGCCAACTTGTCTTCTGTCTTTTCTTCTACCCCGATTTTCTGTCACAAGAGCTTCTGAATGAGATGAGTCTAGTGACCTTCTTCTAACTTCTTCACTAAACAAACTGCTAGTTGCAACAGTCATGTTCAACTTCTTGTCTGGAGCAGAATAACTGAGACAATTCCTCAATGGCTCCCAACTGTCTGGTAAAGTATTTAGCAACAAATAAGCTTGAACCTCTTCAGGAATTTTGAGGTCCATAGATGTAAGCTGATTCATGATCCCCTTCATTTCATTTAAATGTTGCGCCATTGAACTCCCTTCCTTGTAACACAGCTTTCCAAGCTTTTTGAATAGAAGAGATTTTTCACAAGGAGACTGCTGATCATATATCTCCTCTAACTTGGTCCACAAAGGATATGCTAGTGTCTCACTAGCCACATGATGAAAAATGCTATCATCAATCCACTGACGAATATAACCAACTGCTTTTCGATTAGTAACCTTCCAATCTTCTGCACTTGTCGCCTCAGGCCTTACTCCCTTACTCTCTATTGGACCATAGAGATATTTACAATATAACTAGTCTTCCATCTTCGCCTTCCATATGACAAAGTTCTCACCGGTCAAATTGACCATTCTATTACTAGTGCTAGCTTCCGCCATTGCACAGGATTAGCTCAACCCAAAAGCTCTGATACCACTTGTTGGGGGAGGCTTTCGAAATCCGAGCCGCTATGCGCAATACGAAACCTACACGAGCAATGAAACACAATGCGGAAATACACGAACTATGAATATATAGAAGCAATCACACAACACCGGCAATTACGTGGAAAAACCCCTCCAAGGTGAAGGGTAAAAAACCACGGGCAAATCTTCCACTATAACAATAATGGGTTACACACAATTCTCCCAAATTTGGGGATAACAACAACCTCAAGGTGCCTATAGCACTTGGATATCAATTTGCCTAATTACACTCACCCCTAAGGATGGATCAACAATTCATTCATATATAATATGAGATTCACTATCAATTTAAGAACAAGAAGTGATTTGAGATACTTACTACTAGGGTTTGACAAACCCTAGATTTTTCCCCATTTGAAGAGATGTGGAAATTGATCAATCAATTCTCCACCACAACAACCAAAAGATCCTTCAACAAGAACCCTTTTTTCTCCTCTTCAAGATGCTTCAATCTCACCAAAAATTGGTGGTTTAAACTCTCTACCTCACTTGCTCTCTTTCTCTTCTTCCTCTCTTTCTCTTTCTTCTCTAAAACAAAGAAGAAGCTCGACTTATGTTCTCCTGATGCCTTTTTCTCTTTAAACCCAAAAACAAGGCATCTTTTATCTTCCTCCTCCCATTGGTTAAGGGGACACCAATTGTTTGGGCCATAAGGAGGGATAGCCCAACAGAAATAATATCAGGTCACAGTGACACAAGTAAAAAAGATTAAATGTGAAATTATTAAGGTGAAGATTATGTGTATGGTAATTATCTAGACATCCTCAAAGTCATCCTTTTATTTTAGATTTTTTTTTCTTTTTCTTTTTGAGGATGTAAGAGCAGTTCCTATGGCAATGGCCAAATATCAAAATTTGTTCATCCACATGGATGAACAAACTCCATTCTCCACTATGGGAAACATGGCAAAATGAAAAAATCTGATATTTTAGAGTCTCACTAGTGATTTTATTAATATAAACTAATAAGAGTTGGGTCCCACTAATAATTTAATTTATATAAACTAATAAGAGTTGGGCCCCACAAATGATTTTATTTATATAAACAAAAAAGTTATAAATATTAAAATGTTTTTTTAATAGTTAAAAAACAAAAAAAGTGATGTGTGTTTAACTGTTTGTTGTGGGCGACATCTCTGCTGTCTCCAGCGACATCTCTGCTGACTCCCGACATCCTGCCGACTCGACATCTTCACGAGCACCCGTCATTGCACTAGATGCGCGCCTACTGGAATGTCTCAGTGTTCAAATGAACATATTTGTTCATTTGAACATCCATTTTCTTGGTTTGTTCATCCCATAGTAGGAGCAAAATGAACAAACTCTGAGTTTGTTCATCCCATAGGAATTTCCCTAAACATCCTAGTCATGATTATCTATGATTATTAAAACATTGATAAATCAATGTAAAGAAATCTTAACTAACATAAAAGATTTGATGGCTCAAGTTCTTTTTTTTCCTCACATTCTTGAATTAAGAAATCTTTGATCTCACATCCACTAATTAAGAAATGTTATGGCGCTAGCGGTTTTTTTAACGATTTTTTGGGAACCACCCATTTTTTTTTTGGGACCATGATTTGATTAGGCGAACCTCTCTATATTTATAAGGGTGTCCAAAAGTTAGGAAAATATACTAATTTATCCTTTATCCTAATTTAAATTAAAACTAACCTAATAGCCCCTAAACCTAGTCATTTATATCCAATCTAAATAAATCCTTAACCAATAATTATAAACAAAAACGTGAAAAAGATGAGAGGCAATGGAAAATTTTAGTGTTGAAAAACAAAAATTATTTTATTTTTCTTCCCCTTTTTATGTGACGTTACTCCTTAAATTGAAAAACCCATTAGTTTTAATTCATTTTGATCGAAAAATTTGAGTAGAAATCATCAAAACGGGGTTTAAATGGAAGTTATAGTAGCTTGTTCCGTTAGGAATAGTTTAAAAATACCAAGTTTGCAAACCGAGCATTCTGAAACCAAGAGCACAAAGAACACTTCGGCTATTACGATTATTTTTCTAGTAACCAAATTCCTGTGTAGAACCATAAATGCTAAGTTCGGTTGGTTCGCAAAAAAAAGAAATACTAACCCAACTTCTCTTTGAAAACCAACATATTTATTAATTCATAGTTCTTTTTTTACCGATCAAAAAAAAATAAAAAAAAATTGCACATTCAGATGGCTGGTGATTTTTTCGTTTTCAGATTTCCTTAAAGATTTATACACTATACAGTTCTTGTATTTAGGCTACATGATTACACTCAATCAAAACCTTTGCATTTTTTAAATATTTAACCTCTTTTCTGTTACTTAGGAATTAGGAAGGATGTAATTTTTAGCCGGGGTTTTTCGTTCATCCATTAATGCACCATGAACAGTTATTGTGATTCTGTATAAAAATGTATAAACCATCTTAAAATATAAAACAGAAACACAGTAAAATTAACTAACATTCCATGGAAAATTTGTTACACTTCTAACAATAACACACAGATACGAATTTGATCTCAAATCTCAATGGCATGAACAACAAAAAACTGAAGATAATTGTTTAAGAGGGTGGTGCTCCCGGTTTTGGTGGTGATGCAAGTTGGCCTGAGTATAAGATTTCGATTTTCTCCTTAGATATCCCTTATCAATTTACCTAAACTTACGGTCTTAGCACATAAATTGGCTTGAACTCCCTACAAATTTGATGCCTGTTCTCAATAGCAATGTTGTTGGCGTATTTATAGTCTCGGCCTTCACACCTATTTTGCTGTTGTGACCGTTTCAAAGTTTTCACATGAGGAGAAGTAGCAGCTTCACTACCCAAGATATAGTGAGAGGACAAGCTAGTTTTGAGAGGAAAAGTCATTATGACAATGGATTGATGATCTACTCATGGGTTCCCATAGAAAACTGAGATCTGATTCATAAACCCCCATTCTTCCATTTGTGAGTGAAAAGAAAATCATGAAGCAGAGAAAGAGAGATGAGAGGCGGCACAGATCTAAGTTGAGTTGGGTGTGAGTGAAATAGAAACTAATCTATGCCCTACTTTTATAAGGTCATGCCTAACCTTAATGGGGAGCCCTTATAGAACTCAATACAACACTAGGCGGAAATGGTATTATAATCAAAAGGAATTATCACATCTGGCTAACACTACTTCAGCGGAGTAAAATCAGTTGTATTCAGCTTGGTAGCCGAGTCATAAAATCCCCGGGCCGCGTGTAAAATAATATTGGTTTTTGGATTTTTTTCACATAAACTAAATGTTTCCAATTAGACCAATCAAAACCTTGTGTTTTATAAAATTCTTTACCTATTTTCTGCTGGTTTACTTGGAATCTAGGAGTTGTTGGCATCAATTTAACCTGTGACTGCAGCTAATAAAGGATTAGCTGGGGGGTTCATTCATCCCTAGTGTTTCTTCCTAAATCTAAATACCAGTGAAATCCAAAATATCTACATCACAACCAACTGAGAATGTAAATACATAAACTACGAAATGAAGCAAACAACATTCGATAGATATTTAATTAATTCATTTAATTTGTCTTCATCAGCTATTTAATAAATTCATGGTTACAGGACACAGTTACAATGATCTCAAATCTCAATGGCATGAAAAACACAAACATGCAGTTTTCATAGATCTTCTAGTTCTGGTGGTGAGTCAGATGGAGATCCATATTTTCACATCTTGATTTTGTGCAGATCTGCTTTTACTCCATGTTATGGCACATCAACAAATTTTATACAATACCACTGTTTGCTTGTCCTATCCCTAGAACTATATTTGCAATACAGACTTTCCATCACGATCAGCACCGGCAGCACTATTAGAGAAAAATATGAGAAGTTGCTTTTGAGAGGAAAAGTCATTATGACTGATGATGATTGTATGATCTATGTATGGTATGTATAATAAGGCTTCTCATACTAAACTAAGATTTCGTTAATTTGTATGTGACAAGGAATCATGAAGCAGAGAGAAAGATCTATGTATGCCCTAATGGGATGAGCCCTTAACAAGATCTGAGAACTCAGTATAACACTTTATGGAAATAGAACTGTATAAAAAAAGGATATTCTCTCACACACTGTTAACACTTGACTTTAGCTGAGTAAGTTGGAAAATGAATACCATTCCTTTTTACCCCATTTTTATATGCAAAATGCACCAAAAATGTACATTAAATTTTTTCCACATCACGAATATTTTGATCACATAGTTGGAAAAATTTACAATTATCTCAGAAAATTAAATACACAGAGTTTTGCTGAATTGCTAACTGAAAGCCGCCGCACCTGACCTAAAGAAAGTTTAATGGAACATTCAAATACAAAAGCGCCTCTCAAAAGTTTGCTTCAATTTCTGCGGCTATGTGCTTATGCTCTTGGTCAAAATGGTTCAATGCCGCACATTCCAATAATCCTTATGACTTTATGGGAAACGTGCCGTGCTAGAAGGCGTGATGGTCTGGGCTGTGCCAGAAAAATAAACGTGTTGTGCCGTGCTGTGCTGTGCCGGTCACATTTATTTTATATTTCCAATATAAATGGTTTCCAAATATATAGGCACTATATGTAATATTATGAAAATAAGTCTACAAAACGATGATGAAATGTCAATAATTGGCTAGAATAAAGGCGTTTTATTGAAATATACACAAAATGTGATGTATTGTGCCATGTTTTGTACTATTTTATACACATTATGAAGTGCTTTCTTAACGTCCCGTGATGTGCCGTGCCACGTGATAATTCGTGCCGCGTGTTGTGCTGGGCTACTGTGCTAATCAGTCAAACCCAGCACATCCCATTTAACTAATGTGCTGTGCTGGGCTAAGTCACGTGCTGGGCTGGGCTGTGCTCAAATTTTAATGTGCTGTGCTGGGCTGTGCTCGTGATGGCACGGCGCCACAGCCCATTTTACACCTCTAGGAACATTCATGAAAAAAATATTTAACCCGCTTTGAATTTTCTGAGACGCAAATGCTTGATGGCATAGTTGGCCAAATTTACATTTCGCTTATATTAGGTAAGTAAAATACAGATTTTTGTCATATGCTGAATTTCTAGCTGTACGGTCCAGATATCCTAACTAGAACTACAAAATTTGGAACAATGGCGACAAAGTGTTTAGAGACTTTTTCAGTGGGATTCATGTATGCAGTTCAATAACGGCAAGTAAAGATTTGGAATCTTGTATGTAAGTTCAATGGGTATTAGAAGATGTTGGAAGCCTCATTATCTCCCATGTGGTGTCCGAGTTAGATTCTCGTCCCCAACTCAGTTCAATCTTGAACAAATAACATTCTGGATAGGGGTAGAAAGTTTGGTATCACAGGCACACAATTTCAAAGAGAAAACATTGGTAGAAATACCTCTCAAGACGTATTTGAAGATGAAAACCACAAACAATTATTTACTCATTGTGAGAAATGGATTTCAGTGGAAAGACATGGATGACAGATACATCTCAAGAATAACCACAAACTTAAGCAATTTTGTTTTAGAGGGTGGTACTCCTGGCTCTGGTGGTAAGGAGGATGGAGATCCAAGTTAGCTTCAATATAAGTTCTAGATTTTAAAGATCTGCCTTTTCAATGGCCTTCCAGTTCCAGTTATGTCACTCCAGTGAACAGCAGATGCATCAGTAACCATTGTGAAACGTGAAATGATTCAAGAAATTAGAGGAACCAACGCAAAACTTCCTTGGCATCAATTTAACCTGTGATTGCACCCAAGGAAGGAGTATATCCTTCATTGGGTGAGTTTCCATTCACCCATCAGTACCCCGTGTTTCTTTCTAATTCTAAGTACCATTCTCTGATATGAACATCTGGAGGTCATTCTGAGAATACAACTACATAAATTGCACAATAAAGCTAACAACATTCCAATAAATTCATGGATAAACTATGTGATAAGGACACAGTTACAATTTAGTTTTGAGAGGAAAAGTCATTATGACAATGGATCCATTGTTGATGATGAATATATGATATATCCATGGTATGTGTAAGGCTTCCCATATAAAACTAAGATTCAATTCGTGAACCTTCATTCTTCCATCTGTGAGTGAAAAGAAAATCATGAAGCAAAGAAAGAGGAGGCACAGATGTAAGTTTAGTTGGGAGTGAAAGAGACACAGATCTATAAGTGCTCTACTTTTATAAGGTCATCATCATGCTTAACCCTAATGGGGAGCCTTATCATGAGCTGAGAACTCAATATAACACTAGATGGAACTAGTATCATAAAAGTGGATACACGTAGCACTCATTTGTGTTCAACTTGGTAGCCGAGTCATAAAATCACCGGGGCGTGAAATGACAACATTCTTAATAAATAAATAAATAAATAAGGAGATTGTTAAAATGGATGAGGTAATATGCCTAATTTTTAATTTTTAATTCTAATGGCGCGCCACCATGCTGGCCTTCCCTATGCGGCTACCAAAATGAAAGCGTGCGATGATCAACGGCTACCTTTCCTCTTGAGATGCAAAATCTCGACCGTCGAAGGTCACCAAGCTAGCAAGTCTCCCAAGCTCGACTTTCCAGGAAACAACAATATGCTACATGTTTTCTACAAAATCATTCGAGATATCAACACATATCACAAACTGGGGGATCCTCTTTGGGTACTAATTTGGCGGTTTACAGTGTGCGGCGTACACTACGCCCGTCATAAGGAAATTTCATAAGGATGAGGCGGTTAGTAAATACAGGGAGTTAATGGTGAATTGCTCCTTTTTATGGAATATCAATTCCATGCATTGACGGTGAAGAAAATCATGAAGCAGAGAAAGTTACGAGAGACGGCACACAATTCGGTTTATTTGTGAGTGAAACAGAAACTAGTTTATGCCCTAGATTTATAAGGTCATCCATCCGTCCATCATTCTTTTTTTTTTTTTTTTTTTTATTTAAGCAAAGGCCTAAAACAAGGCTAAAGGTCAGCTTCAACTGCTGGAGCTAGCCAAGCAGGAGGCATAGACCAAAACATAGATGTTTTTTTTAATTTTTCCCAAATGGCCAACTCATGAGCCACCGAGTTACAAGTTCTAGGTTGAAAGGAAAAAATACAAGAGATTAAAGAGGAAGAAAAAAACTGAATGTCTTTGAAGATGGCATTAGTTTTGGAATCCCCCTCGAAAAGTCCTGAAGAGAATTGTTCCACTAGATGTTGAGCATCACTTTCAATAATGAGGTGTGTAAGCTTCTATTCCACAGGTTTCTTGAGAGCTCCCCAGATTGCTCTAGCTTCAGCTTCTTCTACAGATAAAACTTCAAAGACCATAGCAGCACAGAGAGAAGCTTTACTAGTATGATCTCTCATCACAAAACCTGCACCATTGTTTCCAGATATATCATCATAGGAACCATCAATATTACATTTGATCCAACCAGTCATAGGGGGCATCCATTTATGGTTCAGGTTGATAGGGGTAGGACAAGGAGCTACAACAGTGTTCTTCCTAGTTAAAAGCATAGCTTTGGCTCTTTCTAAGACAGACTTATGAGGTTCAGACAAGTTTTGAAAGACCAATTTATTTCTACTAGTCCAAATAGACCATAAAATAGCAACAAAGACCTGTTGATCATCTTCAGATAACCTGGAGTTAGAGTCCAACAACCAGAAAACAAGCCATTGTTGAAAAAACATTTGAGTAAAAAAAGAAGTATTTATGCAGAACTTAGATAGAAACCAAACTTTATAGGCAAAAGGACAAAGCACCAAAGCATGCATAATGGTTTCTAGGGGATCACAGCACCTGGTACAAGCAACAGAATGCATGGGCATTCTGGTATGAAGAACAGTTCTAGCTGGTAGAGCATTTTTAGCAGCCTTCCAAAGAAAAAGTTGAATTCTGTGAGGAACTCTAATTTTCCAAATGTGTAACCAAAGAGTCTTATAAGGAGAGGGATAGGAGCCTCTGAGTCCCAAATAAGCAGATTTTGAAGAAAATTTCTCATTCTTCGAAAGGTCCCAAGCCCTCCTGTCAGGAGTGCAAAGCTGACTTAAGGGAATAGTGACAATCTTCTTAACATAAGCATCGTCAAAATGAGTAACAAGTCTAGAGACAATCCAAGTTCTAGAAGTATTGTCAATGAAATAATCAACAGTCAAGCTAGGGTTAAGAGGGGTACCAGGTTTAGGAGAGGCAGACCCTAAGGAAGGTATCCATTTATCATACCAAGGGTTGATAAATTTCCCATCTCCAACAATCCAAGAAAAAAAAAGGTTTTATCAACTCTTTTATAGCATGAAGGAATTTCTAGGTCCAAGAGCAATTGGAGGGACACTTAGCATTAAGAAAATCAGTTCTAGGAAAATATTTGATTTTTAAAATTTTTGCTAACATACAATCAGGGTTTTCAATAATTTTCCAAGCATTTCTAGCAAGCATAGCCAAATTGTTTAACTCAGCTTTTCTGAACCCCAAGCCACCTTCAGATTTTGGTGATCAAAGAGTATCCCACCCCAAAAGATGTAGTTTTCTATCTTTGGGATCTAAGGATTCTCCCCACCAAAACTTGCAGATATGGGCATCCATCAATCTGCAAAGGTATTTGGGGATAAGAAAAGCACCCATTTGATAGAGAGGGATAGACTGGCCAATATGTTTAACCAGAGTGGTTCTAGTAGCCTGATAAATAAGTTTATGTAACCAAACAGTAATCCTAGCATCCACTGCTTGTAAAATACTCATGTGAGTTTGAATTTTAGAAGACTGAAAAACAGTTGGGGTACCCAGATATTTCTCACCCAAGTCTCTGCTTTGGATATCCAGTATGTTGGTTAACATAGCTTTCCTACCAAATCTCCTCTTAAAAGCACAAGGATAAGGTGTAGTGGTTATAATTGAGTTTAGGTGTTGGAAATAGGGAACGATGGTGTAATTATGAAAGGAAAGGGTAGAAACAGACACAAGGCTTTTACTCAGCGTAAGATAATAATGGTTCTTAGGGTTAAAGGTGCACGCATGAGTTTGCATGGGCGAAGAGAACGAAGCGATTTGATGATTAACCAACTGCCATAAATGACAGTTAATGATGGAAATTACGCCTTTAAAAGATGGGTTTTGAAGGTGATTAAGAAACTCATTAGTTTTTTTACTGGAAAGGGAAAGATTTGGGCAGAGATTGAGAGATGGCAAAATCAAGTAGTTCTGTTTCCATAAACCCCTCCATATCAGATCATTATGGTTAGGTAGCAACACTGTTAAGTAAATTAAGTGTTGATGAATTGCAACAGTTAAAGATTGATGTTCATGCCGAATTAGATCGTCATGAAGCGGTTCAACAATGCCATAAGGAAGAGGAATATCGCAAGAAAAGAGATGCACAACGGAAGGAAATGATGTACGCTGAATGGGTACCTCAATATTTGAAAAGACGAGAAAGGGAGGATGGTGAATGTGAAGCAAATAAGGAGGAGGAAGCTGAACAGAAGGACAAGGGACCTCGATATGGGAGAGAAACTGATAGAGATACCGAATCACCTAATGGATTTGATGCTGATGGATAGGGTGGGGAAGAAATGGGGACCATCGACTTGGATATTAATTATGAGGATAGTAGTGAGGAGATGGCTGTAGATCGACTTGAGTATGACGATGAGCATCTAAGTGCTCGATTTGAAAAAGAGATTGCCAGTCCAAAAAAGTACTCTCGGACCATGAATGAAGGGGAGCAGTTTTCATTAATTGTGAGTGCCCGAGTTCCTTATTCAGATGAAGAGTCAGATTCCAATGGTACATCTCCAGCGACATCAAGCAGCGAAGATAGTGAACAGTGAATGGAGGGAGGGTATCAAGATGTGTGGTGGATGCCACAAATTTACCAGGAGGAGCCAACTTTTTTGGTTGTTTGAAAATCTTGAAAATGATTAGCAAATTTTTTGTGAAAAGACTCCTCTGGTGATTTCCTTGACTACCCGACTTCTTGAAGCTAAGATTGTAGGTGATGGACAATTTCTTGCTATTTGTTTTTCTCTTTTCATAGTTGGATATTTTGTTATGGTGTTTAGGTTTCAGGTCTTCTGAAATATTTGAAGCATACTTGGAATAGGTAGTGTTAATGGGGTATGTGTTGAAAGATTGTTGTTTTACAGTTTTAGTGGTGTTTATGTAAATGGGTTGTTGTTGATGAACTGTTTGTTGGGTCTTAGGTTCTTGATTTGTAATGGTGCTGAACAAGGTGTAATTGTGTCTGGGAATGTTGGTACTTAGAACACGATCTTTAGAGATGTTGCTGGAAACTTTGTTTTTTCTATTTGCGATGCTCCGATAGAAATTGTTCTTAGTTTTGATGTAAATTGAAGTAACTTTTTGTTCTTCTCTGGTAATGGACTTGATTAGATAACTCAATAGACTGCATAGAATGTAGTTCGCAATGATCAGAGCAAGATAAATGGTGTACAAATTTGTCTCTTCTGTAAACATTAAAGCAAGAACACAGACTAGAGAGAAGCTGAGTTAAGAGGCCGATTTGCAGAGAAAAACCGGAGGAGAGAGGCTCCTATTTTACTTCAATCCTATTCCATCTACAACACTATTGATGTCCGTGTTCCTATTGATAATATCCGTCCATCATTCTTAACCCTAATGGGAGGAAACCTTATCAATTCAATACAACACTTGTGGAAATAACATCATTAAAAGGGATTCTCACACCTTGTTTACACTAGTTTTGAGAGGAAAAGTCATTATTAAAATAGATAAAAATGAGAAAAAAAATCATTCAAATACTGCACCCACTACATTAGGAGGCATACTTCTTATTTTGTCTACCGTGCATTCGTAGGATAAAAATAATATATTACCTACCGATTATGTAAGGGCAATTTTGCATTAAGAAATATGCGAGATAAGGGGTAACTCACTTTACGTTTCGGTGGCCCTATTTTGTTTTATTGTTGACCCCTAAATCCTTTTTGTTGGCCCCTAAAAATGCCAGGTTTATTATCATTGACTAAGCTCAGACTTTTTTTTTCTTCTTCTTATTTCCAAGTGTTTTAAGGCCCCTTCCTATGGGTGTGGCAAATCAATAGATTTTCCATTTAAGCACCCACTATGGAGGGGGCAAACTAGCAAACTCACCTGGCTAAGTGGCAAATTTGCCACTTAGCCAGGTCAGATGGAGCTTCTACCTACCGGTGTAGACTAGACCGGTAGGTCCAGTCTTGACCTACAGGTGTAAACTACACCTCCACCGGTCTAAACTCCACCTCTTAATACTTTTATATTACTTTATAATGGTCCCATCAAATATATTAAAACCCTATAAATACCCCACATATATACACAAATAATATTTTTATTAACAAGGGTCCCACTTATCATATCAAATATATTATTTTATCTAATATTTGCCAGTTTTACCTAATATTTGCCAGTTTACCATAGTGGGGAAATTAGTTTGCCATGCCACATGGCATGGAAAAACAACTTATTTTCCAGTTACCATAGGAACCGGCCTAAGCATGTAAAATTCAAAAATTTACTTTCGTACGTGTAACGCGTTGCTTGCTTGGGTGAAACAAAATGCATGGTATATGAAATTCAGTGTTCCTTTGGATGATGTAAAATTTGCAATTGTACATTTTGTTTGCACATATGATTTTTTTCTTTTTTTTTTTTGCCCGCCACCGCCATGTTTGTTTTTATCATTGTCGGCACCCATTGTTGTGGCAGTAATCTAGTATAGAGGAGGGTATGTTGTTGTTTTTCTCTCTGTTTTAATTTTCTCCAACATTTCATTAGTTCTCTAGTTATCAATTCAATTTTAATTGATACAGTTCACCTTAATTTTTTTTTCTTCTATTCACAGTTGGGAGTACTATCAATTACCTATCAGTTACATGTGAACACTTATAACATTTTTACATGAAAGTTACATGTTTTTTTTTTGTGCACATACCTGCAAACAAAAAAGGAAAAAAATTGAGCGACAGGAAAAGGAACGAAATATAAACTGACCAATACCATTACATAAAGCCACCCTTAGAACATGGGTACATCTAGATAGGGCTTATAATATATCTTGTCATAACTTATAAATCACACAAACTTTTAGAAACTTGTTTTGAGGCATAATTTTCCTAAGTTTGGCTGAAAAGTTATCATTTGAACCTAGGAAAAAACATAGTTTGGCTCAAAATTTGAGTGTACCGTGACAATGAACTACATCAAAATTGTTCACTCACAAATTGTGTGGGGTCCGCCCTTTAAATGAAACACGAGGTGTAATTTTTAAAGGTTTTAAAGTTGTCCATCTTGACGAGTACAATTTTTGTTTACACTCCTGTAACTAGTGTATGTTTAACATATTCTTTTGATTGATTATTTAACTGATGGCCCCATTACCTGTCATGTTTAGAATCTTGACCCCCATTACATAACTCTCTAAGTTAAATGAATGGTAGAGATTGAAATGTTTCGCGCACTCTCGTTAAGGAGTGTGCAAAAATTCGAACTCCATCTTGACGTTTTGGCAAGAATTTTTGTTCTACGCCACGGTTCCAGACGGTCCCACCAGCTGTGTAGTTTGGGACAGACCATAGGGTTCAACCCGTCGTCTTTAGATCGGGAAAAATTGGTGTTTTGGTTGAGACAAGTGGGGTCTTTTGATCCGGCACAATTTGTTGGTTTTATTTCAAAATTTTAGTTAATTGTAGCATTATGTTTCTTATTCATTTATTTTATTTATTTTTCTCTTTTTTGAAGAAAAAGTGGCTCACAAAGTTGGTCCAAGACCCCATATTATGTTAGTTGTTACACTAGTACAACCGTTACCACGGTGGGAGGGCCAACCGAACATTCGTCTTGTTTCAGAAAAAAATGATAGTTTTCACCTTGTTTCAGAAAAAATGATACTTATGCTCAGTTTCAGAAAATATGATACTCTCGCTCCGTTTCAAAAGAGTGATACCTTCGTCCTGTTTCAGAAAAAGTGATACATTCGTCATGTTTCAGAAAATATATTGTCATAATCTCATTCGATAAAAAAAAAATCTATTTGTAGATACTTATAAGTTACCGGAAAGTGTTATTTTTCCTTGCATCTCAAATTTCTCCAACATTTCAATGGCTTTTAGTATAGCTTAACTTTGTTTTTTCTTGCCATTTTAGTGGGTTATCCCGCATGTCATAATCCGCGTGAGACCCGGTGCCCAAAACCTCATCCAGAGCCGATCCTGAGACTGAAAGGGCCCTGTGAAAACTTGATT
Source organism: Papaver bracteatum (assembly GCA_023529315.1). Classification (NCBI taxonomy): domain Eukaryota; kingdom Viridiplantae; phylum Streptophyta; class Magnoliopsida; order Ranunculales; family Papaveraceae; genus Papaver; species Papaver bracteatum. The sequence continues at coordinate 719,705 of JAJJWX010003515.1, forward strand.
ACAGGGCCTTTTATAAGGTTAACAAAAAAAATTCAAAAACTTCGTAACAACGATAAACAAAAACAAGAGATTTTTTTTTTTTTTTGCATCTTACTATCAAGAACAAAAATATGCTAAGATAATTTTTGAACATGTAGCCATTTACACTAACATCACATGAAAATCCAATGGTTGTTATTGATTCAAATGTATGGTTCCGATTTAATATGTCTCGTTTTTCCTTTTCAAAAATCCAACGAGAACTTTATTTCAAGAATAGTAAAAACCAATTGTGATATAAATTCTAAATATACAACGTCAGTCGGTAAGCGTAGTAGTTTAACTGGGATGAATAGGTGTCGAACACATACAAGATGCAATGCTAGGTTCTGAGTCTTGTCTTAGCAAAGATCTTTTCATGTTTTTCTTAGCAAAAATGTAAAATGAAACACAAGTGTGATTGGGATGAGCTTTGCTATTTGTATTTGGAGTGTGGCCTTGGCATGAAAAGGCCCTAGGCAGTGTTGGGCCATGTGCGGTCGCACACCCTGCACTGCCTCGGAACCGGCTCTGACCTCATCCGGAACACAGTCCTCGGTCAGTTTATCAAAGTTGAGGCCAATTTGCACCGTATCAGTATGTATGAGAAAAAAAATGCAGAGTAGAAACCAACAACATCCTTGGCCAACCCCTTCCAGGTTCTTTGCATTTTTGCTAAAGAATGTTAATTGTCTAAGTATTCCAGGGGTGGTCAACCACTTGAATTGCGGACACCAACTTCAAGTGTAAAGAAGGTGTGAGAACTCTTTGATTTGGTAAGTGCAGATATGTTAGGGTTTCCTCTCGGATGTGCCTCTATTAGGAAAGATACGTGATATCTTTAAGTTATGTTTATCTTAGGTTATGTTTATCTTAGGAAATCTAAGATACGTGATATCTTTGGAAATCTGTCTTGTAGGCCAAGACATAGATTATATAAATAACCCAATTGAATGAATGGAAAACCTAAGACTTTTCGAGAACTTGACATGGTATCAGAGCCAGTTTAAAACCCTAACCTATTTTTTTCAAGTTCTCTTCATAAGATGGGGGAAGGTGATGATACAGAGTCCTCGAAAGGAACAAAAGGAAAAGATATAGCTTATGATTTTCCGAAGAAAAATCTGGTATATCATCTTGGATCAAGTGATGGTCCTGGTATTCTAATTACTCCAATTTCTTTAAAAGGAACAAACTATGATGAATGGGCTAGAGCCATTAGAAGGTCTTTGATAGCTAAACGAAAATTTGGGTTTGTTGATGGTTCTGTTAAAGATCCTACAGACCCTGAACAGTTGGAAGATTGGATCGCAGTACACTCAATGGTGGTTTCATGGATTAATAACACGATGGATTCTTCAATCAGATCCACATTAGGATATTATGATGACGCGAGTATTCTATGGACACACTTAAAGAAGAGGTTTTATGTTGTCAGTGGCCCAAGAATCTGTCAACTCAAATCTTCTTTGAGTGAGTGCAAACAAGAAAAGTCTTAGAGTGTTGCTGTTTATTATGGACGCTTAAACAAAATCTGGGATGAGCTAGTAACATATATGAAAATTCCACAATGCAAGTGTGGTCTTTGTACCTGTAACATTGCAACTCAGCTGACTAACTTTCGAGAAGAAGATTATCTTCACTATTTTTTGATTGGCCTGGATGGTATATATAACTCACTGTGTGAACAATTGTTAGCACGGGAACCTTTACCAACTATTGATGTTGCGTACCAAGCTGTGGTGAACTCTGGAAGGTTGCGAATGGGAGATGGTTTACTATCTAAAGATACACAGGATAATGTGATGGCGTTTAAAGTGCAGCCTACTCAGACAACAACTTCAAGCACTTATGATGCTACAAAGTTTTGTAAGCACTGTAATAGAGTTGGACATTCTGAATATGGGTGTTTCCAAATCATAGGTTACCCTGAGTGGTGGAGTGAACGATCCCGTGGCAGCAGTGGTGGAAGATGAGTTGGCAGAGGCGGCAGAACCGGTGGTAGAGGCCGTGGTAATTATGCATCGGGCAAAGGTTATGGCACTACCAATATGGTACATGCTAATAATCTGAATGTACCAGAAGCACAGTCGTACAATGGTTCTACAACTACATATGGACCTGGCCTGGATGGAGTAACAGCGACACAGCTACAACAAGTGCTAGATGTTTTGAGTACAAACAAATCTAAACTATAATTGCAAGGTAAACAAAATCATACTTCCTGGATTGTAGATACAGGGGCTACGAATCATGTTACATGTAACATTACCGACATGATAGAAGTAAAAGAAATTACGGCATGCTCAGTAGGCTTTCCAGATGGGAAATATGCGAATTCTGATAAAATAGGAACAGTGATTCTTCCTGGTGGTTTGAAACTTCACAATGTTCTTTATGTTCCTCAAATAACATGTAATTTGATCTCGGTCACACAGATGATCGATGATTTATCATGTGTTATGCAATGTACTAATAGTTTATGTCTTATATAGGACCAGATTTGTGAGGAAGGTGATTGGAGTAGGTGAGAGACATGGTGGACTATATCTGTTTCGTGGTGTTCCTTTAGTTAAAGTACTTGCAGTTCGGGGAGATTCTTACGAGTTATGGCATCAAATAATGGGACATCCAGCAGAGAAAGTATTACAAAAGATACCAGTTGTGCGTAGGTTAGTTAAGAAAAATAATAATGCTTGTGATATATGTCCAAGAGCAAAACATCGTCGAAGTAGTTTTCCTAATAGTCATAGTAAAGATAGCTGTTTGTTTGAGTTAGTTCATTTGGATTTATGGGGTCCTTACAAGACACCCTCGTCTTGTGGAGCTCATTATTTTTTAACAATAGTTGATGATTTTTCAAGAGGTGTGTGGATTTATTTGATCAAGAATAAAACTGAAGTTAAATTAGTATTTCTAAATTTCCTTGCCCTTATTAAACGTCAATTTAACAAGGAAAACAAAAATATTAGAAGTGACAATGGAACAAAATTTAATGCTTTGCGTAGCTATTTTCAGGCTAATGGAATAATTTTTGAAACGTCTTTTGTTGGCACACCTCAACGAAATGGGAGAGTTGAGAGAAAACATCAACATATAATGAATGTTGTGAGAGCTTTGACATTTCAAGCTAATTTTCCAATATAATTATGGGGGGGGAGTGTGCATTGACTGCAGCATACTTGATTAATCGAACACCAACACCTATACTCAATAACAAGACTCCGTATGAAATTATGTTTGGAAAGTTACCTCCATATGATCAGTTGAAAATGTTTGGATGTTTGTGTTATGTGCATAATCAAAATAGTAAAGGAGATAAATTTGCAATTCGTGGAAGAAGATGTGTATTTCTTGGCTATCCATTTGGTAAAAAGGCATGGCAAGTGTATGACTTGGACACAAAACAATTTTTGGTGTCAAGAGATGTAGATTTTTATGAACATCAGTTTCCATATATGAAGAATGTTGAGGAATCCAATAATATTGCACCTTCATGTATGGAAACGTATGTGTTGTCATTAAGAGAGTGATGATGAGGATGGAGAAGAAGAATGATTTGTGTTCTCGTTATCCAAGTTAATATTGCGTCTCCTAGAGAAGTTATTGAAACAGCACTTGAGAGATGAGAACAACAAAGAAGTGATGAAACACATCTTGGTATGGAATGTACAATAGAGGATTTGCAAAGAAGTCCTCAAGAACGTCATGAGGAGACTAAACAGGATGATACATCTAATAAAACTTGGTGAAGTTATGAGAAAATAACGAGTCATTAGTGACCTTGAAGGTAAAGGAAAACGTCATAAAATTTCTTCAAGCAGAATGACAAGGTTTTGTGGCACCTTCATGTGTGAATATTCTACCTTCCACTCAACCTACACAATCATCATCCTCAAGAACGTCATGAGGAGACTAAACAGGATTATCCTTTGGCGGTCAGGAACTAAATTAAATATTATGTTAGTACGCTTTATCCTTTGGCATATTATGTTAGTTGTGATCGTTTTTCCGCTATGCATCAAAAATATCTTGCAGCTATAATGGCTGGAAATGAGACCAAGAGCTTCAAAGAAGCTATGAAGCATCCAGGTTGGCGAAAAGCCGTGAAAGAGGAAATAAGAGATCTTGAAGAACAAGGAACGTGGGAATTAGAAGAATTACCACATGGTAAGAAGGCATTAGGAAGTAAATGGATTTATACTGAGAAGTATGATGAACATGGGAACTTAATTCGTCTAAAATCAAGATTGGTAATATTTGGTAATCATCAAATTGAAAGATTAGATTATAATGAAACTTTTGCGCCAGTGGCAAAGATGATAACAGTTCGTACTTTTCTAGATGTTGCAGCAATTAAGAATTGGGAAGTGCATCAAATGGATGTCCATAATGCGTTTCTTCATGGTGATTTAGAGGAACAAGTGTATATGAAGATACCTCCAGGGTTTGCCAAAGGAAATTCTAATATGGTTTGTAGAATAAAAAAATCATTATATGGTCTAAAACAGGCGCCTAGATGTTGGTTTGCAAAGTTATCCACAGCCTAGAAGAAATATGGTTTCAAACAATCATATTCAGATTACTCACTCTTTACTCTGACGAAGGGAAAAATGCAACTTAGTGTCTTGGTTTATGTGGATGATCTGATTGTGGCAGGTAATGATCTTGTTGGACTTCATAATTTTAATGATTACCTGGGAAAGTGTTTTAAGATGAAATATTTGAAAAAATTGAAGTAATTTTTAGGATTGGAGGTGGCTCGTAGCAAACAAGGTTTCTATATCTGCCAGAGGAAATATGCATTAGATATCATAACCAAGACATGATTATTGGGGGATAAACCTGCAGAGTTCCCAATGGAGACGAATCATCGACTGGAGTTGGCAAAGGGAAAAATTCTTGAAGATGTGGAAAAATATAGAAGATTGGTTGGTCATCTGATTTATTTGTCAGTTACAAGACCAGATCTGGCTTATTCAGTACACATTTTGTCACAGTTTATGCAACAACCAATATTGGAGCATTGGGAAGCAGCACTTCGTGTAGTCAGATATTTGAAGAAGAGTCCCGGCCAAGGAATTTTGCTGCGTTCTGATAGTAGTCTTGATTTAAAATGATGGGGTGATTCAGATTGGGCGAGCTGTCCATTGACTAGACGTTCTTTGACAGGATGGTTTGTTCTTCTTGGTCTTTCTCCTATTTCTTGGAAGACTAAAAAGCAACACACGGTGTCACGTTCCTCAGCAGAAGCTGAATACAGATCTATGGCGGCAGTGACATGTGAATTGAAGTGGTTGAAACAGTTACTTGTTGATTTGGGAGTTTATCATACTCATGGGATGAATCTCTTTTGTGATAGTCAATCAACATTATATATTGCTCAGAATCTAGTGTTTCATGAGCGAACGAAACATATAGAAGTTGATTGTCATCTGGTTAGAGATGCGATCATAAGGAAGATTATATCACCCTCCTACACTCCTACAACAGTGCAATTGGCTGATATCTTCACAAAGGCTCTAGGGAAAGCTCAGTTTCAGCTTCTTTTGTCCAAGATGGGCATTTGTGATCTGCATGCTCCATCTTGAGGGAGGGTATTAGGAAAGATAGGTGATATATTTAAGTTATGTTTATCTTAGGGTATGTTTATCTTAGGAAATCTAAGTTATGTTTATCTTAGGAAATCTAAGATACTTGATATCTTTGGAAATCTGTCCTGTAGGCCAAGACATAGATTGTATAAATAACCCAATTGAATGAATGGAAAACCTAAGACTTGTCGAGAACTTGACAGGCTCACACTATAAATAAGAATAGGATAGGTAGATAGACCTATGAGAATATGTTTTTCTTCCTCGTTGCCGTTTTCCCTTCATACATCTCTCTGGTTTCGATCTCCAAAAATATTATCAATTTGGTTCTTCTGTTCAATCAGGGAAGGATGACATGATTTGGATCTCAAACGCATAGGCACAATCAAAGTATGTTATAATGACTTCTCCTCTCAAAATCAAACAAGAAGAAATTGATTTTGATTAATCCAAAGCAAAGGATCATCCGGAAATGAAATTTGTGAAATTTGTCAAAACCAAAGAACGAAGAAACTAATTTCAATTAATCTTGAAAGATTTCTTCTTGTGTTTTTCTTGTCCTAGCTAAATTTGGGCAAGGAGGGTGATCATCCAGCTGAAATCTGTGAAATTCTTTTCAGGTAGGAAGGTCTTGTGATCATCCGGTTAATCAGCTGTCTCATCAGTATCCAAGATCATCCACTTCCTATTTTAACTCCTTGATGGAAGTGTTACGATTGACAGTGAGATCTTTGCATATGCTTTAGGGTGAATTACTTTTTCTATAAGAGGAGAGAAGCAAGCTTGTTTATAAGTTTGGGAATATCCTTATCAAGAAATCAAAATATGATATTTAATTGGCATTAAAGATGATATGGTCCTCCGATTGAAGCTGAAATGGAAAAAGATACTCCACTGACAATCTCCAGCAAGCATTGTTGCTTCTTTTTGCTTTTGAGAGTCTTTAATCAATAATTTGTATGTAACGTCGTTCCTTTTCATTTGGTGCAATGGAGTGTGTGTGAGAATCTTGTAAATTTTCTTGTTTCCATATACGTTTTTGACTATTTTGGTGCGTGTTGATTTGGCACTTTGATTGGTGAATTGGTATAAGCTTAGTCCTACAAACTTACATTTAGTAGTATCTTACAGATTCGTTCCCTGGACTTGGCGTATTGTTATCTTAGTGATAACCGTTTGGTACGCACCAATTGGGACCTGGAATTGAAGTAAAACAATTTTTACCCTCTTGATTTCGCAATTTTCAATAGTTTCTTATTTTTTGTTGCCTATGAATCTAACTTATTCCTAGTCACATTTTCTGTAACTTGGCATATTTAGGCAAAACGAAAGAGTTTTTTTACAATGCTGCAATTTCCGTAACTATGGTGTCATACAACACTTAAGCTTTCCGCAATTCTTGATTTCCTTGGTGTTTTTTTCCATCAATTCTTTGTAGCTTTTCTTCTTCTTCATGTTGTCTCTGATTTTTCATATTGCCAGATCCATCAAAAATATTACAGTTGCATTTTGGCACTTTGACTTTCACGACAGAATCAAGTATGTCTTCCTGTGGTCATAATGACTTATCCTCTCAAAACCAAAGAAGAAAAATCGATTTCAATGACACGTAAGAGATCGGTTTTGGTGTTTGCATTCTCTTGGTGGATATGAAAAATTAGGGAAATTACCAGAATTCGTTCAAGTGATATTTTCAAGCAGAACCTCTTAAGGTATCTTCAACGTATTTTGCTTTCTTTACATAAAAAGAGCTGTTAATTAGTAGGATTTGTCTATGGATCTTTTTAGATTTGATATTTAAGATCGGGATTTGTACAGGGATTCTTAATAGTTTTGGAGAAATTCTTTCTTCTACAGCTTCATTTACAATTTTACAGCTATGAACTTAGTGTTTTTTGTTTTAATTGTGGTATAGGGATCTTAAACATATTAAACATCTACAAAATAAAGACATAAACAACAAAGACAAAGAAAGACAAAGATAACAAAGGATTCTTAAATGAAAATAAAGGTGAAGCTGCAATACAAGTTACTCAAAACTCACAAAATCACTGCGTAATTGCAAATAATAAGGCTGAAGCTGAAATGACAACGGTCTTAATTCATTCATGTAAATTTACTTTAGTGGGATTAATCATTTGTTTCTTGCTGTTGGACACTGTATGGTTGGTATGCAACACAAATTGTTTCCATTCTTTTTATCATGTCAAAGAGAGAATAAGAGCTTATAACATGTATTGTGGTGCTTCTTTTGATCAATTGTTTCCTGTCACATTTAATGTGATTGTGCAACATATACAATGTCTCTCTTCATACTATACCATATGTGATTGTTTCTGTGAATGTGAAATTTTTTCCTTGTTCAACATGTCTCTGAAATTTTACTATGTAGCTTTCACCATCCTCTACCCTCTACTAGATCCAACAAGTGACAAAATTATTGCAAATGTATAACCCACCCTACAAATAAGAGACTAGAGTGATTGATTTAGCAAGCACAAAATTTTCAAGCACCATTGGTTTGTCGATTGAACTGCGATAGTTGTTGAATTGACTTTTTGCCAGAGAGAAGTGAATCCAAACCAAGAGTGATCGACATGGTTTGTTTTCTTGACTCTCTTGACATCATGAAGTTGCTTTTTCCGCTTCCCAAAATTGTTTTCCCATCGCATGTGTCATTCCTATTATTTGCACCACTGAAAGACAGGTTGAAGCTGCGATTCCCAGTAAAATAATATAGCAATTTGTATGCGGAAAATGGATCATAGGACTACAATTTGAATTCTGCCGCAACACAGGCAAAGAAAGTCGTGATACCACCAAGTAGGCATGAAAAAAGTTTATATAAAAATATAAATTTCTCTGTTAAAAATTCAGAAAAGAATTAAATAGACTGATGACATATACATATAAGCTTTCTCAATATTAACAAAAATACGTCAATCTAATACATGAAATGATGAGAGGCTTTTATGCACAAAATGTGATCTCAACAAAATGCGGACAAATTCTCTACCTTATTCTATTAAAGGTGTGATTGAGCCCGATGAATTTATTCAACATCAGCGAATTTTATGGCTTGTGATTGGTTCAACGGAAGTATATTACATACACAAATAATAAGTGAGGTAGAGACGCTGAAAATATTCCATTGATTTTTCTTCCCGGGATATTTCACTGGATTCTACACGATATTCATAGAACCATTAGCTAACCGTACCATAACAACAACCATGTTCCAAGCATTTGCGCTTAAAAAATGTAAGGATTCTTTTTTCAGTAATAACCAACTTTAAGTGGAAAAACTGTGTGAGACATATATATATACTGGACTGGAGTGCTACGATTATTGAGCTCTTAGACTTGATAAGGGCAGACATGTTAGGGTTTTCTTTAGCATATGCCTTACTATATATAAGAATAAGATGTCTAGATAGACAGATCTATGGGACTGTTTTGTTTCTGCCGTTTTCTCCTCATATCTGTTCTGGATTCGATCTCCAAAAACTCTAATCAGCTTCATTCAATCATGGCATATGATGTTGATCTTGATTGCATATGCATAATCAATTATGTCTTCTATGTCATAATGACTTTTCCTCTCATAAACAAACAAGAAGAAATTATCATGAAGAAATTATCATTGTGACTTTGTACTCCCTGATTACTGGTTAAAGATAGCAGTGTGTTTCTTCTGTTAAGGTGTCCTCCAGTTGAAGCTGAAATAGAAAAAGTTACTCACAAGTTAATGAACAGTCTTGGACTCTTGGTACTCTTGAGAGTCTTTTATCAATAGTTTGTATGTATGTAATGTTTTTGTTGTGGATTTTTTTTTTTTTTTAATTTCTGAAACTTCTTTACAACTTTTCTTCTTTCATGTTGCTCTGATGTTTCATTTTGCTAGATCCGTCAAAATTATTGCAATTGCATAGCTAATTAACCTTGTAATAAATAATACAATAATAAAAAATAACCTGATTTAGCAGGCATAGAATTTTCCACTACCATTTGGCTTATCAATTGAACTGTGATTGTTCCAAATCTCCCAAAACAGATCACTTCTATATCTTCTATTTAGTTTTTTTGCTAAGTCCAACTTCTATACATTCTAACTAAATGAGAATTAATGACTTATTATCTCATAACCAAGCAAGAAGAAATTGATTTCAATTGATCCTGCGGGATCCAAACTTATTTTTTGGGAGATCCAATCTGGCTTTTTGCTTTTCCTAGCACAATATGATTTACTATCAGGAGCTTGAAAAAATAAAGATTTTTTCCCGTCTGAAGATGCTTTAGTAGAATCACGATCAGCTTTTCGAATTTGGGCCAAGTTTAATCAGCTGTATCATCAGAATCCAAGTTCAATCCAAGTGAAAAATTCAAGGAATCTGGTTGGGGTTTATCATTGGATCAATAACTGAAATTATAATGACTTTTCCTCTCAAGATTAAGATGGTCCTCCAATTTAAGCTGAAATGGAAGAATTTGCATTTTGCTTTTGGGATGTCTTATAAACAATTTGTATTTTGTTTTTGAAAGTCATAAACTTTAGCAGGCATGCAATTGTCAATGTACCATTTTCTTTATCGATTAAAATGTTGCTTGATCTTAAATTGACTTAATTTCCAAAAGAGTCCACTCCTTAGGGGTAGAGATGTAAATTGGAATGTGCCAGCACGAGCACAGCACGCTAAAATTTGAGCCCAGCCCAGCCCAGCACGTGACTTAGCTCAGCACGACACAACGCGTGACTTAGCCCAGCACGGCACAACACGTTAGTTAAATGGGACGTGCTGGGTTTGACTAATTGGCACAGTAGCACATCACAGCACGCGGCAAGGATAAGCACGTGGCCCGGCCCAGCCCAGCACGTTAAGAAAGCACGTCATAACATGTACAAATACACTATATAACAAGGCATAATATATCACATTTTTTGTAAATTTCACAAAAGAGTCACTATTCTAGCTAGTTTTTAACATTTTATGCTAGCTTATTTATAACGACACATATAATACCTTAATATTTGAAAAATATATTTCAATATCGTTGTTATAATGTGGTCACCTATATTTAACTAGAACATTAATTTACATGACAATAATCCAATTTTATATTTGATGGGCTATTTCTTTTTATTGAATAAACTTGTGTTGATGGTGGTCTTTAGTTTAGGGTTAAAATCGTAAAACGCTAAACCCTAGCAGACATTTAAAACAAGCATTTACTAGGCGCATTAAAAGATGTTAATATGTCCCTAATAATTACCAGGGTATATTTTTTCAAATTAGGGTTACGGCAAACCAAACCCTACTTCCCCCGCGTGCCAATGGAAAATCATGTCAGCCACGCCTAGCCCAAGCTAGCCGCGCCACGCCAATCGCACCGTGCCATGGCCCTAGATATGCTAGCCGCATCACTGTGCCAATGTCAAATCATGCCAGCCACACCCTACCGCGCCAAAGCATGCCAACCATGCTAGCCGCACCTCGCGTGCCAATGGAAAATCATGCCAGCCACGCCTATCCCAACCTAGCCGCACCATGCCAATCGCACCGTGCCATGGCCCTATCTATGCTAGCCGCATCTCGTGTGCCAATAGAAAATCATTCCATCCACACCCTACCGCGCCAAAGCATGCCAATCATGCTAGCCGCACCCCGCGTGCCAATGGAAAATCATGTCAGCCACTCCTAGCCCAAGCTAGCCGCGCCATGCCAATCGCATCGTGCCATGGCCCTAGCTATGCTAGACGCATCACGTGTGCCAATGGAAAATCATGCCATCCACACCCTACCGCACCAAAGCATGCCAACCATGCCAGGTGCCAATGGAAAATCATGCCAGCCACGCCTATCCCAAGATATTCGCTCCATGCCAATCGCACCGTGCCTTGGCCCTAGCTATGCTAGCCGCATCTCGTGTGTCAATGGAAAATCATGCCATCCACACCCTACCGCGCCAAAGCATGCCAATCATGCTTGCCGCACCCCGCGTGCCAATGACAAATCATGCCAGCCACGCCTAGCCCAAGATAGCCGCGCCATGCCAATCGCACTGTTCCATGGCTCTATATATGCTAGCCGCATCTCGTGTGCCAATGGAAAATCATGCCAGCCACACCCTACCGCGCCAAAGCATGCCAACCATGCTAGCCGCACAATGCGTGCCAATGGAAAATCATGCCAGCCACACCTTACCGCGCCAAAGCATGCCAACCATGCTAGCCGCACAATGCGTGCCAATGGAAAATCATGCCATCCACGCCTAGCCCAAGCTAGCCACACCATGCCAATCGCACCGAGCCATGGCCCTAGATATGCTAGCCGCATCTCGTGCGCCAATGGAAAATCATGCCAGCCACACCCTACCACGCCAAATCATGCCAACCATGCTAGTCGCACCCCGCGTGCCAATGGAAAATCATGCCATCCACACCTAGCCATAGCTAGCCGCGCCATGCCAAGGCTCTAGCTATGCTAGCCGCACCCCGCGTGCTAATCGAAAATTATGCCAGCCACGCCTAGCCCAAGCTAGCCGCGCCATGCCAATCGCACCATGCCATGGCCCTAGCCATGCTTGCCACGTCTCGTGTGCCAATGGAAAATCATGCCAGCCACACCTAGCCTGAGCTAGTCGCGCCATGCCTTAGCCCTAGCCACTCCATGCACTCATGGAAAACCTTTGGCCCCATATGCCAAACCACACCAAAGAATGCCATGCTACGAAAAGGCATGCCATGATAGCCTGGTCATGCCACCGTCTCTCACGAAATCTTCATGAGTTTTTCTTTCAGGCTTTTTTCCCTCCCGAACGAGGTCAAAACCTAAATCCCCCCGCATAATGAGATAGGAAATTCTTTTCCGGTTTATTTGAGGGGCGGACCATCAAAATCTGAGTCCGTACTAGAGTTCTGTAGCGGTTCTAGTGAAGGGAACCAATTAGGGTTTCTAAACCAAATTGAAGCCAGGCACCCATCAACGGTTTCCCTTCAATACTAGGAGCAAATCATGGACGTATAAAGTCTCCTCATGACTTTATCTCTAGCCTGGTCACGTACCTAGCCAAGCTAGCCGCGACATTCCTCTCCATGGCCCCTCATGCCGCGCCACCATACTGGCCTTCCCCATGCGACTACCAAATTGAAGCCACGGGCCCATCCACGGTTTCCCTTCAATCCCAGGAGCAAATCCTAGCCGTAAAAAGTCTCCTAATGACTATAGCCCTAGCTTGGTCATGTACCTAGCCAAGCTAGCCGCGCCACCATACTGGCCTTCCCCATGCGACTACCAAATTGAAGTTAGGTGCCCATCACCGGTTGCCCTTCAGTCCCAGGAGCAAATCCTGGCCGTCTAAAAGTCCCCTCACGACCTTAGACCCGAAACCATAGCTTGGTCACACACCTAGTCCAGGCTAGTCACGCCATGCGCCCATGGAAAACCCTTGGCTCCTCACGCCAAGTCTAAACACACCCTGGCCGTGCCACCCTATTGGACCTCACTACGCGGCTACCAAAACAAAGGCGTGCAACGATCAATGGTTGCCCCTCCTCTCAAGATGCAACATCTCGACCGTCGAAGGTCACCTGGCTAGCAAGTTCCCCAAGATCAACTTTCCAAGCCACAACAACGTTTTACATGTTTTCCAAAAAAAATCGAGACATCAACACAAACAGGGGGATTCTCTTTGGGTATTGGTTTGGTGGTCTACAGCGTGCGGCATACACTACGCCCCTCATAAGGAAGTGTCATAAGGGTGAGGCGCCTAGTAAATATGAGAGTTATGTGGGAAACGTTCATGGGACATAAAGCTGTGAGTTAACAAACTTTATGAACATCAATTCCATAACGTTAACAGTTTCATGAAAATCAATTTCATGCGTTAGCCACTTTATGAGACATCAAATCCATGCATACGATTACCACCTCCTCCCATTTATATTCCACTTCATATGCTTTCTTGGGTTCAGTCTATTTTGCAGCAGCATTGCAAACACTTACAGTTCTATCTGTGATTGGACCAAAAGCGTCCCATTCCGTATACCTTCATCATTAAGAGACCGTTTCTTAAACCCTAGGACCTTCTGAAAACAAAAAACAGAATCCAGATAAGAGCAATATTAGTAACGATCAGAAATTACTACATATTAATCTCGTAAACACAGTCCTGGAGAATCATTATGTTTCACATGGGATGCATTATTATGATTAGAAGAAGAGCTGACGGTTTCACATTTGTCAGTTTTGTGGCTTGGTTCTGTAATGAAAGAGTTTGGCCTTACAGTATTCAACACATAGAAAAACCAATGCTTCTGCATCCACTACTGACAGTCATCGCTTCAAATTGGTAGCCTTTTCTTAGACTAAGAATGAAAGCACTATGTATTGAATAAACCAACCTTGAGTCAGTATATATCTAAGTGTGAAGCAAATGAAAGAACAAGAAGATAATGGTACTTACCTTTGTTTTTGAGAGGAAAAATCATAACGGGATTTTATGTATGAGGTTCTTTTCTCCATTCCTGCACATCAAATCAAATAAATTTCAGCAGATACAAGGAGAGATATGATAAAAACGAAAAATTATTTAAGCTTTAATTCTTGATCTCAACCAGAATACAATACCAGCAATGGCCAAGTTTTGGGGGAAATTCGTAGTGATTGTACGGACTAGGACTTTGAAAAGGAAGCTATGTTTTGTATTCATCAATATAAACCAAAAAACCCAATGAAATATGGACTGTGATTCATTTACCATCCTTCTGCAGCCATCCACGAAGAATTATGGTTTATTAGAAGATAGCAACTACCCACGGATGTTCAAGTTTTAGTTATTTAGTTATCTGTTTTTCCAACCCAAGTTTTATCCTAGTGGATCATGCGCAACTACATAACTAAGACCCAAGACGAAAAAAACAATAAACCTAACTGAGAAACATAAAAGAAAAACCTGGCGAATTTAGGGGCAAACCAAACCGATTTAGGGGCCAGACTAAAAGACAAAAAAAGGTCACCCAAGCGTAAAAAGGGGTCATCCCTTAACCGATTAAGTCGTATTGGTGAAACTACCCTTACACATTCGGAAGTTAAAGACCAAAATGATCTTCCGAATGTAGTGGTTCAATCCTCGACGTGCCAAGGCTCGATCATGGTTCGGTGGTGGTTCCATGGTGGTCAGTGCATATGGTTTGGAGTTTTTGGCCACTTTACATTCAGAGGTTATATCCTTAACTTATCTTCCGAATGTAAAAATTCAAAAAAATACAAATTATGAGTTTTTTCGAAAATCAGAATTTTGGGCCACTTTACATTCGGAAGTAAGAGTTTTTACTTATCTTCCGATTGTAACAATAAGGATATATTCGGCTTGACAAACTCTCGAATGTATATTTGCCCAAAATTCTGAATTTCGAAAAACACTAATCTTTGGAGATTTTGTAATTGTTACATTCGGAAGATAAGTAAAAGCTTTTACTCCCGAATATATGTTGGCTAACCTTCTACAATGTCCCTTGGAACCGCCTAGATCCATGGCGTGGTTGGTTTTGAACCTGTCATATTCAGAGGATAAGTCATTTGCATAAACCTCCGAATATACGATGGCCCCAAAATTAGAATTTGGGAAAAATGAAGATTTTTCTGGTTTTGAACGTGCAATAATCGGAAGATATTCCATAAACCTAGACCTCTGAATGTGTGTTGGATAACCTTCTACAATGTCCCTTGGAACCGCGTAGAGCCATGGCGTGGTTGGTTTTAAACCTGTCATATTTGGAGGTTAAGTCATTTGCATAAACCTCCGAATATACGATGGCCCCAAAATTAGAATTTGGGAAAAATGAAGATTTTTCTGGTTTTGAACGTGCAATAATCGAAAGATATTCCATAAACATAGACCTCCGAATGTGTGTTGGCTAACCTTCTACAATGTCCCTTGGAACCTCCTAGAGACATGGCGTGGTTGGTTTTGAACCTGTCATATTCGGAGGATAAGCCATTTGCATAAACCTCCGAATATATGATGGCCCCAAAATTAGAATTTGGGAAAAATGAAGATTTTTCTGGTTTTGAACGTGCAGTAATCGGAAGATATTTCATAAACCTAGACCTCCGAATGTGTGTTGGCTAACCTTCAAAATGGCTGTTTTGAACGTGCTCGAAATTGGGTTACTGTGCTGGAAGTGGACTGATTAGAACAAAAAAAATAGGTTTTGAATGTGTGTTGGCTACCCCCCCCCGGATAGTGACAACAATATGCTCCCGAATACACAACATTCGGAAGATAATTTTGGCCCTTAACTTCCGAATGTGTGAGGGTAGTTTCGCCAATACGGATTAATCGGTTAAGGGATGACCCCTTTTTACGTTTGGGTGACCTTTTTTGTCTTTTAGTATGACCCCTAAATCCGTTTGGTTGGCCCCTAAATTCGCCAGGAAGAAAAAGAAAAAACAATCAATTTCATCTTATTGTTCCAGTTACCTACGAAAAATAAAAGTGATGGAGAAGCTAATGCTATCAAATCTAGTCGTAAAGATAGGGAAGGATTTAATGTCAATCAATGGTGCAGTTAAAGCATGCTGTTTCACTATTGGAAGTTCGAAGAGTAGATGAAATGAGTAGATTGACGTGATACAACCAGTACAAGTAAAGTTGAGAGTGGTGATGTTTGTGCATACAACAGAAATAATTTTTTTTTTTTTTCTGTAATCGTTATATAACTTATATGATTATCATGTCAGACTGAACTAGCCTACGCTAAAATGATCTACCTTCAGCTTAAATCTGTGTAATTTTATTTGATCATGACAAAGTATACTTGTGCCTACCACGATGTTTGCCAATGTAAATGCGAATATATTCATTTTGCAGTATACCTATTTGACCACATAAGAAACCAAAGTATGCATCTAATGTTTCACAGAAACATCACTTCTATTTGGGTTCTTAGATGCTTATAGAGTGGGTTTAAAGTTTCAAATTCATCACTAACTTGCCACAATTGCAGCAACTCAACTTCTAACTAGAATTAACAGAACCTTTTTACACAAATATCACTTCCATTTGGGTTCTCAAATGCCCCATTAATCATAAAAATATTTGTGGAATGGGATTAATGTTCAAAATTTATCTACAACATGCTATATTGGCGCCAAGTAGGGTGCATATATAGTGGTTTCAATAACTGCAGCAACTCAACTTCTAACTAGAATGAATAGATCCTAAAGACCCAACAATTGCAGTAACTCAACAACAATTACAGAGAAATAAAGACCTGCTCTGAAACGTTCGGACAGCTAGAAACCTGGAATGCAAGCCACATAGGTCTGTATGTACAAAACCTGTTGCATGATCTTCACCATAATAGCATAGTTTCGAGAAAATAAAAAGCTTAGCTATGATGCGCCTTGTGCCCAAAGAACTGCCCTATTACTGAAGTACAGAGTGCCGATGAAAAGCAGAGTAGCACACTGAAATGGTGGGGTCTTTACTAGTTCAGAAAGACCACAAAAGAGATGAACTATAGGCTCTATAAGAATCCAATACATGAGAAGAAATTGTAACATATCTATACACGATGTACAGCTACAAAAGCACAAAGAGAAAATGCAGACGTACTGGAAAAACAATTACAAACAAAAAATATATGTAACAAGCAGGAGAGCGTTGATACCTGGGACGTGTACATCTTTGAAATTCCCTTGAAGTGAAGGCTTGGTATTAGGCTCAATCAACATATTATCTGTCAACTCCAGGGGATCCATATTTAGAAACAACGACCCCACCATCAGTTTTGCTGCCAACAAATTCATTTTGTAACCCTCTTAAAGATTGATTTTCTTCTTCCACACTTAAGACCCGTGTCTCTAACTCCGAAAACTTTTTCTACCAACTCTCCATTTAATCTTCTGCTGTTCTGAGTCTCTCAGTTATCATTCCATTTCCATGACTACCTCTTCCAAGTAAGAAACTTTGTCCTGTGCCGTCTTCTCTCTTTCTGATATAAGCAGTCCTTTCAATTATTAGATCCAAAATTTGTTTTGCATTCCACTACGTATAGTTCTGTACTCTATAAGCTAACTTTCTCAACAAACCATTTTCAACATTTCATTCTTCAATTCTTTACCCAAATCTATTTCATAATTCAGCGACACGCTAGCTTGAACCTCCAATTCCATACAGTTTCTCTCTAAAACTCCAAACTCATCATGTGCTCTCTTAATGAGTAGATAGAAGTGATATAACCAGTACAAGTAAAGTAGAGAACGGTAATGTCATTGTATAAGACGAAAATATGATGATGATCATAAAAGTGTTTTTCGTTCTCTGTAATCACTATATGATTATCATGTCAGGCTAAACTAGCCGACGCTCAAATGATCTACGATGTTGTAAGATACAATTACCAAGTATATCCCCACCGTCTACTACCATTTTTTCCAATATAAATGGAATATATTCGTTCATTATGCAGTATACATATAGACGTCATAACAAACCGAAGCATGTATCCAATATTTTAGACAAATCTCACTTCTATTCGGGTTCTGGAATGTCCCATTAATCACAAAAGTATTTAGACAAATCTCACTTCTATTTGGGTTCTGTAATGTCCCATTAATCACAAAAATATCCGTAGAATGGGTTTAAACTTTAAAGTTTAAAATTCATCAACAGTATGCCATATTGGCGCCAGGTAAGGTGCTTATATGGATGTAGCAACAATTGCAGCAACTCACCTTCTAACTAGAATAATGGAAACTTTTTAGTTTTTGCAGGGAATTAAGGACCCACTCTAAAATGTTTGTATAGCTAGACACCTGGAATTCAAGCCACAAAGGTCTGTGAATAAAAACACTGTTGCTTGGCAGTCACAAGAAAATAAAAAGGTTAGCTATGATGTGCATTGAGTTAAAATTTATACTCTTATCAAGAACTTAGAAACCTTGATAATATTTTTCGGAGATATACGAGCATCGTGGTGTTGCTCGTATAGAGCTCCTAGAGCTCTAGTAGTGAAGGGTGGAAGCAAGAACTTTGTAACTTGAACTTTGTATTGATTGATTCTTGCTACCTTACTTACTTACAAATGAATACAACATGCCTATTTATAGGCTACAAAAGAAGAAGAGAACTATGCCTATGGAGGCTAACAACTATGCCTTTGGAGGCTAACAACTATGCCTATGGAGGCTTACCAAACCAACTACTAGACAATCTAGTATTCTTGTTTGATTTTTCTAACCCTAGAACACTCATTTTACACATGTTAATTGTCTAATATTGACTCTAGACATCCTAGATATTTCTAGGTTTTTGTTGTTTCTTCTTCTCTTCTTCTTTTGTTCCGGTCATGCTTTTGTTGCGAAAACCTTCACACTTCTTTGATTTTTTTTTTTAAGATTCTCTCACAATCTTTCATTTCGTCAAGCTTCTGCCACAAGCTCTAACTATTTTTCTTCTTGTTATTTGATGTTACAAATTTGCCACTTTATCCAGATTTGCCACATTTCTTTAGATTCGTAACAGATTTGCCACGCTATGACATAATTGTCACACTTTGGTTTGTACGTATTTAAACAAACACCTGTAAACCCATTTAGACTTCATTTGGACATTACAAATTAGGTAATTCCAACACTCCCCCCGTAATTTGTAATGGCTCTGTTTTTTTTTTTTTGATATTCACCCAATCTCCGTTTGCGGCTCTTATCTCCTCATGCTTGCTTCGCTCATGAGTAAACTCTTTATGTTTGCCGCCATTGCATCACCGTTTTTTTTTTATTATTTTTTTGTTCTTCTTCTTATCACGAGTATGATATAGTATCTCATGACAAACATGCCATGCTTTTCTTCGACAATTGAGGAAGCAATCTGTTGCTCTTACCCTCAATATTCTTTTTTTTTTTCTTCCCGATTTGAGGAAACAACCACTTATTGTTCTTACCCTCAAACCCTTCTCTGATCACTTATTAGGAAGTGACCCTTTCTTCTTCTCTTTTATCTTGTTTTTTTGTTTCATGGAGACCCCTTTTTTTTTTTTCATGGAGACCCCATTTCTTCTCTTTTAGTATTTCTTGCTCATTTAGTATGTCTCCTAACTTCTGCGTGCAAGCCTCTACAAATTCAACATTTTTGAAATGTCGATATTACAAAAGCTTTGTCTTGTAGTAGCAGTAGTTTTTCTTCTTCCGGTGGATACATGTCCACCGGCCGTGTCAAGTAGAAACTTGATGTTGTCGTGACAAACATGGCTTTCTTGCCATTTTTTTCTCTCAAAACCGAGTAGGTCGTCTCATTGAGGCTCTCTTCCCACAATATGAGGAGGCATTCGTTGTTGACGTTTTCATGATATCGGCTTCTAAAAATCTTGAACGATTGTGGAGGCAATCCTTGGTGCACTCTTCCCACAATTGTTTTTAGAATTTTGTAAACAATTTGAGGAGGAAAATTATTGCTCTCTTCCCTCAAACTTGTCTTCTGGTCACTTATCAAAAAGTGATTTCTTTTTTTCTTCTCTACTTTTCTTTTTCCACATGGAGGCGTTTTTGCTCCTGTGAAGGTAGGATTTTTTTTTTTTTTTTTTTTGACAGTTGGAATGGTTGAAATCTTCTTATTGGTGTTTGCATCTTCTCCTTCTTAAACTTCATATCTTCTCAACTCGAAAGCTTTGAAACCCATCAATTCGTAGCGGAAACTTTTACGCCCATTTCGGATCGAACGAGCTCTGATACCAAGTTAAAATTTATACTCTTATCAAGAACTTAGAAACCTTGATAATATTTTTCGGAGATATACGAGCATCGTGGTGTTGCTCGTATAGAGCTCCTAGAGCTCTAGTAGTGAAGGGTGGAAGCAAGGACTTTGTAACTTGAACTTTGTATTGATTGATTCTTGCTACCTTACTTACTTACAAATGAATACAACATGCCTATTTATAGGCTACAAAAGAAGAAGAGAACTATGCCTATGGAGGCTAACAACTATGCCTTTGGAGGCTAACAACTATGCCTATGGAGGCTTACCAAACCAACTACTAGACAATCTAGTATTCTTGTTTGATTTGTCTAACCCTAGAACACTCATTTTACACATGTTAATTGTCTAATATTGACTCTACACATCCTAGATATTTCTAGGTTAGTCTAGATAGGTGTGAACTCTTGACTAAGTTGGTGTTGAATATTCAACACATTGCGCGGAAAGAACTGCCCTGTGTTACTATCAAAAGCAGAGTAGGCACACAATTTGTCCTGAAGGGAAAATTTGTGTGCCTTGAAAAGTATAGGAAATCGAATTTGGCCCCTTGGCACCAAAGTCATCTTTCCCCAAAACCACTTTGGCCTTCCCTATAACAAAAATCAAAAAAATAGCACATTTAAACTAAATGCCTCCTCTTGATTTGCTATTTCTCTTTTAAGACAGGATCAAGTTTGACACTAGGGCATGCGTATCGGGAAAGAGATTCAATAATGGAGAGACCGGCAGAGAATTTAATTGAAAATTTTCTTGCTATAATCAACCAACTGCAATTACCGAAAAAAATGCAAACATAATAAAGATATGAGTTATCAATTTGTCCAGGAATTCCATAAAGTGTAGCTAATCGATTAACTTGGGAGTGCCCTTGCAGATATTATTGAAAACCTAACTTGCTCATGTTATCTCTTTTTCTTGTTTCAATTTCCTCCAACATTTCAATTTCCATTTGTGTTATCAATTTTAGGTTACACCGTCACTTAAACAAAGGACATCAATGCTATACACCTTTTAGTTTCTTTTTCTTTTTAAGGAATAACATTCATGTATATCTAAACATGAATGAATGAAGTTAATATTGCCAGCAAACTCAACTTACATGAAAAATAAGTACTTATGATTACACATGCAAAACATGCGCGTGATAAACAAATTACTAGTGTTCCAAATTAAAAACTGAGAGACTTAAAGTTGACAAGCCAGGAGAGCTAATAACAATAGCCTATAGCCTAGAGACCAATATGGTTCCCAAATTCTCTAAAATCCAAATACGTCTCAAACTCTTGCAACCCTTTAGACAACATCAAGATGACTCTATAGGGCCAGGAGGCTAACTCTAAGTATTTGTTTTTCAGTAAACTTTTTTCTGGACTTGTGTGATTTCACCTAATCAAGTTTTTGTCGACTGCTTTTTGTTTGGTAGTTTCTTAGCTAGTGTAATTTACTCATTTTATTAATTTTGTTAATCTGGATCTTGAACCTCGTACTTCAGTGTTTTAGTATTTTAACAATTGTACTACTTCATCAATGGGAACAGTGGGGGGTCGCTCCCAAACCAAAAGACATAAAATTGTGCAATCAATCTGGACCTCGTAAAGTCCTTCCTAATATTTGCTCAATTTTTCTTTTGAGTTTCATAGCTGTCTTGATAAATGTTTTGGAAACGCACTGTGGGAAACTAAAGGGGCAAAAATAAAATCGAATCATTGTGCGTATTTCAGCCTTAACAAATGTGCACTGCTCAGGATGATCCCAAGTGGACTTGGTGAGGCTATTAAGGTCAGCTTCCCTAAATGAATTACTATTTCTACACTATTTATATAAGACATCTATTTCTGCATGTCATAATGACTTTTACTTTCAAAAACAAATAAGAAGAAATTGATTTCGATTCATGTTGAGGCATCTGTTGACGATTTCCTTTGCACTTCAGTCAAGAAAGGAAAGATGGCACATAGTTTAGATCTTGAATTCATATGAAGGATTCCGCCTGTCATAATGACTTATCGTCTCAAAAACACATTAGAAGAATGGTTTTAAGGAACCGAAAGAGATCCCATTTGATGCTTGCTATCACATAATTAGGAAACCAAGCTTCTCGGACTTTTCCAAGTGATGGGTTCATGTTTTTTGAAATCTTAATTTGTTTTTGGGGGATTTTTTCTTCACTTTTTACAGCTTTAATCGTAATTTTGGCATCTATTAACTTACTTGGTGATGTTAGAATGTTCCCCTTTTTTCAATTGTGTTAGGATAAATGGAGTTAGTCAAATATCTTTAATATTGATAGGTTCTTAGTAGGATTGTTTCCCTTTTTTCAATTTCTTTGGCCTCTATCTTATAATGCTATTGCTCACTATTTCTCTTGCACGTGTCATTTCTATATATGGTGGATTGTTTAGCACCTAGTGTTCTCACCGACAAAACAAGGGATATATATATGTAGTTTGCTGATCTTGAAGTGTTTGGCAGTAATCTCTTTGCTTTACTGTGAATCCCAGATATCTTGTGAATTTTGATGTTCA
This sequence comes from Papaver bracteatum, assembly GCA_023529315.1. Taxonomy (NCBI): domain Eukaryota; kingdom Viridiplantae; phylum Streptophyta; class Magnoliopsida; order Ranunculales; family Papaveraceae; genus Papaver; species Papaver bracteatum. Next base: position 742,602 of record JAJJWX010003515.1, read on the forward strand.
CCTTTTGTGAACTTTGTGTATAAACTTGTCCCTAAATTGAATCAAGACTACCTAGCATTCCAGACATCTTGTGAATTTTGATGTTCCATGCAAATGACTGTTTCAAGATATATGCATTGTCTGTTTCATACTTTAGTTTTTCATTGGCAAAGAAATCAACACTCTTTGTATATAAACGTGGCCCTCAATTGAATCAAGACTACCTACAATTCCTGGAAACACTAATTCAGGCCAACTCCGATTCCAATGTCAAACCCAATCTCTGGAGACCTAGTTGATTCGCCCATCTTGACCACCAAGAGCATTGGAAGCACTCAGCCTCGATTCAAAATCCCTCATCCTTCCAATATGTTACTATTGAAAAGAAGTTCTTTCGACTCTCTACCCATAAAGCTCGATACTCTGATGTAATTCTTATAAAAGAATTCTCATCTTCATCGTCTATGCAAGGCGAGATTTCTTTATCTCTTGCTTCTCACCTAAAAAAGCTTATTACAATTGTTTCTGAAAATGGTGATTCATCAGCCCGTACTTGGAAATACGATGACAATCGAGTCTGGATGGTGATTAGAAGAGTTACTAATAACAAAGGATCTTACCTGCATATCATCCTTGATCAACATATCATAAAAATTGATCCAGTCTTCTTTTTCATTCCAGCCGGAGAAAATAATATTGGATGGAAAAAATTTGGTTCTGCACTCTCAAATCTCATTCAACATATTCACTATTCTCGTAACCCACATCTCAATCCTAAAGTTTCCTTTATGCCTTCAACACCCAGAACTAACACCACATCAAAGAGATGGTCTGATGTTGCTAAATTTAACAATCAATATCGAAACAAGAAAAACCAGTCTACCATCAATGATTCTTCCCACAAACCCATTCCTCGACCCCATCAACGGAGAAAAGGTTTTCAATATGATTATGTTTCCCCTTTCCTCTGTGATTCTTTTGCTCCTAAGGTTCATGCTCATGCTCGGCGCCGTAATCATCACTCAGTTGTGGAAATACATCATGTCAATGGTAATGATAATCTGGGTTGCTGGGAAAAAGCTGTAGTCGTCTCAGCTTCTAAGGCAGTTAGCTCATGGGAAGGTATAGGCAAAGCTATTAGCAACAGATTTAAGACCAAAGAAAATTTTGATCTTATGCCTATCAACCAAAATCAATCTCTCGTCTACGTAACTGCGTCTGTCGACATTGACAGTGAAGATTGGAATTTTCAGTTTAGTTACGATGATTGTATAGTCAGTGTGTTTGCATGGAAGCAAAAATTTCTCCAATTAAAAAATCCATACTCACATAAAGATTTCCATGTTTGCTTTACTGGGGTTCCATATCAATACTGGTCTGTAGATGTTTTCCAAGCTCTAGCCAAGTCTTGCGGGGATTTACTAGTCATTGACAAGCATTCTCTTGATCTTAGTGACATGTCAGTCATAAGAATGAAAATCAGAAATGTTCTGGGCATTAATGCAATTCCAAGATTCATCGAGCTACATACAAAATATGGAATTTTTGGGGTCAATGTTCTTATCAAGGACTTCAATGAATTTTCATGCCCAGCAATGTCTAAAATCTCTATTCCACCGGCTGAGGACATATCTGAAGACTCATCTGAGTGTTCATCTTCTCAAACTCATCATCAGGAAATTTTGACTAGGAAAAGACGTAGATTCCAAAAATGTTGGTCAAATCCCCCGACAAGAAAAAGGCAAAAGAAGAATCCAGCTCATTCTGCACCTCTTCCCAGTATCTCTTTTTCGGCATCCTCTTCCTCCCGGTCTTCTAGGTGTAGTTCAAATTCAAATTCGAATTCAAAGGTTGTTAGATCCGCCCATATTCCACCCAAAAAGAAATGGAAAAGAAAGCAGGGGCCTTTGAATCATACGCGTATTTCAAGCCCACCTCAAGCTTCTCATTCTTTCTGTGTTACCCCAAGCCCATCCCCCAAACCTGCTTTCAGTATCCGTGTCTCTGATGATGATTTCATCTCTATCTCATCTCCTTCTTCACCCTTTTTGCGTTTCGCTTCAACCTCCCCTTTTTCTCCGGTGTCCTTACTCATCGACAATAACATTCTCTCTTCTTGTCTCAATTATTCCCCCTCCATAAATTTGCCATCTCTCCCTTCAATCCTTGGACCTGGTCCTGCTACTGTTCCCCCTAACCCCTCTTCTTTATCCCCCTTTCTCTTTATCCCCAGTTCTCTAATTCCCTTTCTCCCCTCTCCTCGCTCTCGTTTTTTTTTTCTGGCTCTCACCTGAAATCGACAGACTCCTCAACATTGAATCAAAAACAGGTATCAATTTTAATTTCAATTTGGATTTATCTAAGCAGCTTATCAAGGTTTCTCTGGTAAAGGATGGTCCGGTTAATAGAGGCCTATTACAAGGAAGTAGTTGTTCTTCCGGTAAATTTCAGCAATTGGAAGATGTTGTTTTCTCCTCGAAGATTGTTGATGGAGAACCCAAAATTAAATTCCCTCCACTGGAGGATCTCACTATACTCAGTTCTTTCTTTGAAGATGAAGATGAAGATGTAGCAAACGCTGAAGATGATTCATGGTTGCCCAATAATTCTTATACCCAAAGTTCTGATTCATGTTCTCTCACAAATTCAGAATCATATTTGACACCCATCCATATTTCACATGACATTGGAGATGAGGAATCAGTCAGTAATAAGCCCCAAGATGTGGTTTTCATTGAAGATGAAGAAATTGACGCGCCTGGATTTACCAACTTCTCACAGCAACCAGTAATGCCTAAGAAGTTAATTCGAGAACGCAAAAGGCTGGGGATTTCCGCCACTGATGTTACAGAAAATTCTGGTCCGAGATTGACCAGGGTAAAGGGTAGACAAAATTCTCAATGAGTATCAAATTCATTTCTTTCAATGTGAGGGGTCTCCGTTCGGAGTCTTGGGAGTCTGGAAAAGTGCTCAAAGAAGGATGTTCTTCAAATTTGTGGTTCGAAGAATTTTGGTTGGGTTGCTCAAAATTCAATAGGTAGATCAGGAGGAATGTTAATTCTTTGGGATATGGATTTATTCGAAGTGGTGTCTGCTTTTGAAGGTAACTACTCACTGTCTGTTGAAGGTTTTTTCAAAACTGATAACTTTCCATGCTGTCTCACCAATGTTTACGGCCCTAACCATTACAATTTAATGGATGATTTGTGGGAAAAACTATCTGCTATTAGGGGGATGTGGCCATCAGTATCTTGGGTTTTAGGAGGAGATTTTAATGTGGTCAGATGTATGGATGAAAAGAAGTTCTGCAAGAGAAATTCAAAGAGCATGCTTGATTTCAATGAGTTCATTAACTACCATGAGCTGATTGATTTTCCACTTAAAGGAGCGATATTTACTTGGACAAATGGAGCGGAAAATCCCATTCTTTGTAGACTGGACAGGTTTCTAGTTACATTAGATTTTGAACAGAAATTTCCAATGATTACTCAAACTGCACTATCTAGACCCATTTCTGATCATTTACCACTTCTTCTTGATACTGTCGATGCTTCTTGGGGTCCTCCTCCTTTCAGGTTTGAAGCGATGTGGTTCCTTGTACCTGGATTTATTGACAAAGTTAAAGAATGGTGGAGCAATCTCTCTTTCTCAGGTACTCCTAGCTCTACTCTTTGGTTTAAACTAGAAGAACTCAAAAAAATATTAAGGAAGGGGAACAGAGAAGAGCTAGGAAAACTTAATTTGAAAAAACAAAAACTTCTTCATGAAATTGATACCGTGGATAGAATTGAGGAGAGTCAGAGAACCAGTTCTGATCAAAGGTCTTCAAGGCTCAAAGCTAAGTTGGAATTTGAGAAAGTTTCTATCATGATAGAAAGGTCTATAAAACAAAATTCTAGAGTGCAATGGTTGAAGGAGGGAGATAGAAACACATCTTTCTTTCACAGTTATGCCTCTCATAGAAGAAGATTGAACAGGATTAAACATTTGATGGTTGATGGAGTTTTAACTGAAGATAGATCCAAAATCAAACATAACATCATTAATTATTTTGAGCATCTTTTTTCAGGAAGACTTGGTTAACAGACCTCCTGTCGAAGATCTGGATTTCAATTATATTTCTGAAGAGGAAGATATTGCTGTTGAAAGAGATATTTCCGAAGAGGAAGTTGTTGAAGCCTTAAACGAACTTGAAGCAATCAAAGCCCCTGGTCCTGACGGTTATCCCATAATTTTCTTCAAGAAGTGCTGGTCTTTTATCAAAGAAGACGTCATGAGCACCATTGCTGAATTTAACAGCAAAGGTAAAATCAACCCCTACACAATGCTACTTTCATTTCTTTAGTACCTAAGAAAAATCATGTGGAGAGTGTTTTGGACCTAAGACCCATCAGTTTGCTCACCAGCATTTACAAAATAATTTTCAAGGTTCTTTCTACCAGACTACGCACTTTGATTCCCAAGCTAATCTCAGATACTCAATTTGCTTATGTCGAGGGTAGGCAGATACATGACAGCATCCTGATCGCCAACGAATTAGTGGATTCAAAGATTAAGGATAATTCTCCTGGGATTATATGCAAAATTGACTTGGAGAAGGCATTTGATAGGATCAATTGGTCTTATTTGCAAGACATTTTAAAGAAAATGGGTTTCAAAGATAGGTGGTGTAAATGGGTCAATTTCTGTATTTCTTCTGCTACTTTTTCAATTCTTATCAATGGTTCTCCTTTCGGTTCCTTTGGTTGTTCAAGAGGTGTTCGTCAAGGTGATCCGCTCTCGCCACTTCTTTTTAATATTGCAATGGATGGACTTTCCAGATTTTTGGACAAAGACTCTCGTAATGGTCTTATCTCTGGTTTTTCTGTAAAGGATGGTGGTAAGAAACTTTCACATCTTCACTATGCAGACGATACTATTATGTTTCTCAAGTATGACTGGGAGGAATTATATTTCATCTTCAGTGCATTAAAATGTTTCGAGTTATCTTCTGGGCTAAGAGTTAATAATGCAAAAACCAGATTGGTTGGTATTGGTGATACTCCATTGCTTGATTCTTGGGCTGGCCATCTAGGTTGTTTAACTGATAAACTACCTATCATGTATCTTGGATTACCTCTTGGCGCTAAATCTAACTCAAAGGCACTATGGGATCATGTTATTGAAAAGTTTGATTGCAATTTGGCTACATGGAGCAAAGTACATCTCACTAAGGGAGGTAAAATTACACTCATCAAACATGTTCTTACTAGTCTTCCGTTATATTATTTTAGTACATTCAAGGTGCCGGTCTCAATTATTAATCTTCTCGAGAAGAAAATCAGAGATTTCCTTTGGGATAACCGTGAAGAGAAAAAGAAACATCTTGTAAATGGAACATTTGTTTGTACTCCAATTGAGAGAGGAGGTCTGGGAGTCAAGAATCTTCAACAATTCAACTTGGAAATGATTTCCAAATGGTGTTGGCGTTACGGCTTGGAGAAAGAATCGTTGTGGTATTCCATTATCACTGAAAAATATGGGTTATCTTCCTCGAACTGGGTTCCTGATTAAATTAAAGGCTCATATGGCACATCATGTTGGAAAGGGATAACAAAGTATGCGGATAAGGTAACTCAATACTCTTCTTTAGTTGTTCAAAATGGAAACTTCGTATCTTTCTGGTCTGATTTATGGGTTGGAAATCATACTCTTAAATTTTTATTTCCATCATTATATAAACTCAGTAGAAATAAAAATGGATCTCTTTCATCCCATATTGTCATCTTTGAGAATACAAAAAGTTGGAATTTACATCTAAGAAGAGCTCTTTCGGATGAAGAGGCAGTACATCTAGCATCTTTATTAGATATCATTGGTCCGGAGCCTCCCCCTCTTTGTGATTCAGATGATAGAAGAAGATGGTCTCTTTCCCCTACCGGCATTTTCTTAACGGGTTCTCTATATGCTGCTTTACACCAAGGTAATAGCTTCCCGCTCTTCCCCTATAGAACTATCTGGAATAACAAGGTTCCACACAAAATAAATTTCTTCCTATGGATTGCTGCCCATGATAGGATTATTACCATTGATAAGTTTGTAGACTGGGGTTACCATCATGTCAATAAATGCATACTTTGTAACTGTGCCGAGGAAAATATAAAGCATTTGTTTTTCGAATGTTCTTTCGCAAGAAGTATTTGGTCTTACATCCTTCCATCTCACGGAATTTATGGTGTTTGGCCTTCCACCATCCTTAATTTTCTGCAAGTGTGGCATACACTCAAGGATCCTGCTGATGACAAACTAGTTTGGTCACTGATTCCGGGTGCTGTTTTGTGGAGTATATGGACTGAGAGGAACCTGAGAACTTTTGAAGAGAAGGTCACAAATGTTGATTTAGTTGGGCAGAATACTAGAGATTTGTTACTCTCCTGGGCATCTATTTTCACAAATAGTTTGAATGGGAATTCCAGTAGTGTTCTATATAACTGGGATCTGGTGTTTTTGTAACTCTCTATACCTTTTGTACCTGTTTGTTCTCTCTTACTCCTTGTAAGAGTTATCTTGTATATTCTTCTTTCTCTAATAAATTCTTCTTTATCAAAAAAAAAGTATAACTGGATTACTGGTGAGGCCACCGTATTGTTGACTCCCTGTTTCGATAAATTGCTTCTCGGCTGGATTATGTCATCTCTTACTGCTTTTATCCCAGCCAAGGTTAAAGCATGTGATACTTCTTCCTCTATATGCTCTATTTGCATCTAAAACAGATGCCCATCTTATACATGCGGCTTTTATCCATCAAGAAACGAAGCTTAACTATGTCAGATTACATTCAATATGTGAAGAATATAGTGGATTCCCTTGCTGCCAGTGGTGTTGAAGTCTCTGACAAAGAATTTCGCCATTATATTGTTAAGGGCCTTGATTCATCGTATGAGTCAATTGTTAGCTCCTTAATCACCACAATTGTTAGCTCCTTACAACCAATATATGAAAAATTACACAATCAAAGAATATAATACAGAAACACTAACTAATAATTCAGGGAAAATGGCTAACGCTATAACAAGCATACAGTTACAATGGCATGCACAATTACAATCTGATCTCAAATCTCAACGGCATGCACAATAAACTGTGTAAGAGGGAGGTGCTCTTGGTTCTGGTGTTGGGGCAGGTGGAGGTCCAAGCTGGCTTCAATATTACTTCTTGATTTCCTGAAGATCTGCTTTGAACATACTTGAGTTAGGGCACCTAAATTCTGTGAATTCCATACAAATTTGATGCATATGTGCAATCTTCGTCTGGTGGTCTTGATTTCCCATGCTTTCGCAATATCTTTTGCAACTAATATTATTTCAACCTATTCCCGTGAGGACCAGCAGCATAATAACTAGGAAGGTCATTATGAGAGGAAAATTCATTATGACAATGGATCAATTGTGTCTCTCCATGGTATGTGTAACGCATCCCATACAAAACCAAGATTCAATTCATAACCGGCCTTCATTTGTGGGTGAAGAAAATCAGGAAGCAGAGAAAGATAGAGATGAGAGGAGATGGCACAGATCTATAAATTTAGTTGGGAGTGAGAGAGACATAGATTTATCAGCTCTTATTTTTATAATAGACATAGATTTATCAGCTCTTATTTTTATAATTTTAAGGTCATCCCATCCATCATGTTTTACTACTTTAACCCTAACCCTAATGGGAGATGCCTTTATCAAGAGATATGAACTCAATGTAGCACTTGGGTGGAAATAGTGGTATTCTCACGCACCTTTGAGCTTTGAGTTTGACTAAGTAAAATTGTTTTAACCCCCAGTCAATGTTTTTTCTTTTAGGTGATCAAGAATATTTTCCCCCCTACAGATTGAGATGGCAACTTTGTTCCATAGCTGCCACCACCTGAAGCCAAAGGACAAATAGCCGTAATAGCTAATGTATCGAATAACTCTGCCCAAACTACAATACCTTTACTTTATCTATGTTGACAGTATTTTTATATTGTTCATATTGCGCTTTTTGATTTGTAAATCATGGCCAAGGGAGTCACGCTTTTCTAGTTTGACCCTGGTAGGAAAAATTATTGCATCAGAATATAGGGGTCGAGTGTTTGGTAATCCCATCATGGCAGGGACGCCTAGCAGTGGTTGAATAACTATGTACATGATAGAGAATCACTCAAATAAAAATTGATTCCAATTCATACGTCTCAGGTTGCTTCAATACCCGTGGGTATGTTCTTATGCTCATATCTTGCAGTGTTTGCCAAAATGCTTTTCTTACGGAGTTATAGTTCTTCTTGTATGTGGCTCCATCTTTACAATAAGATCAAGCAAAGTCTTTATGTTTTGTAAAATCCATTTCATTTTTCTGTTGTTTGACTTAGAATTTAGAATTTCTGAGATCATTTTTAGCTGGGGGTATTTTCATTTATCCGTTATTGCACAATGTTAGTATTTTTCTGGATTGCTTCACTCATGAGTAAAAAAGAAAAAATGAAATTGCTAAGAGGTGTTTGTGATCTAACAATAAATCAGAAGTGCCACCTAGTGATACAAAACAAAACCAAGAAAACTTATGGGAAAATGATTTTATCTACCTTTTGAACAGACATCCAATTTTCTAGAGATCTGTCATTTCAACAGACATCTGAGAATAAAATCAGGCTGTTATATGAATACTTATTATCATTCTTTAAACAAATATAAAAATAACATTCCAATAGATATGTATCATGGTTACACTATAAGAAGAACACAGTTACAAATATGAATAGCATAAGCAACCACACACTTGAGCTAACTCACAACATAATAGTGGAGGTCCAAGTTGTTTGGCATCAATTTAACATCTTGATTTTCTATTGATCTGTTTTCAGACATCCAATTTTAGTATGAATATCCACCTTTCCATTATACTTTCAATGGTTTGAACTCCCACAGTTTTGATGTAGCTCTAGTGTTGTTTGGCCCTAGCACTTTATTTGCAATTACATAACTTATTAATAGCATCCGCACTAGCAGAATAAGATATTAAAAGCTGCTTTTGAGAGGAAAAGTCATTATGACAAAGTATGTGTAATTCCACAGAAAAAGGAGATCTGATTCATAAACCCCCCGTTCTACCATCTGTGAGTGAAAAGAAAATCATGAAGCAGAGAGAGATGAGAGGCGGCACAGATCTAAGTTTAGTTAGAAGTGAGAGTGAGACGCAGAAATATGCCCTACATTTATAAGGAGGGTGTAACCCTAACGGGAGGAGACCATGACTCCATGTAGGACCTGAGTGGAAATAGTATACGGTATTCGCACACCTTGTTTACACTTAGACTTTAGGCGAGTTAGCTGTTTAACCCTCCGTCAGGAGAAGTTCCTTGAAATGGAATTGGAAGCTTTTCTTTTTTTTTTTGTGTGTGTAGGGCATTCGTATATCTAAAATACATGAAACCAAAATAAACGCGCTTTGGATTTTCTCTGAGCATTGGAAATGTTTGATCGCATAAAATGCTTAGGGGGGAAACGGTTCATCATTTGCACAAAATGCTTCATTTGTTTAAATGGATCTCTTTCGGACCTAAAGGGATATGTTCGTTTTTAGATATCCTCAGAGTTATACAGTTTTTGGATTTAAAACACTCCAGCAAAATTATATGATATCTAATGAAACACTCCAGCTAAATCTTTGTAATTTGTAAAAAATCCAACCCCATTTTTGTTGGTTCACTTAGAATTTAGAATGCACAATTTTTTCTTCCAAAATCTGAATATCATGCTTTTATATCTAATGACTTTAAGGCCTAGACAAACAAAGCTCTCACATTGAACAGTGAGGAAAACCTCGCTTCCTATTGGACGAAACAAGTATTTTTTCTGTTTTGTGAAACAATTGTTCCTGTGAAAACACTTGGCAATATTCTGATGAGGACACTTGCCAATGTATTATTGGTTTCAAAATTACAAACTCAGATGGAAAACTTAACTTACCATGTTTGGATCAATTCGTAAATTGAGTACCTACCATATTATGATTTTTTTTCCCAAGTAATACATAAAAGGAAAACCCATATATTTTCTGAAAAGGAAAAAATAAACAAAATTGAAATACATTATTCTTATCGTGATTATACCCGGTTCGAAGGACCACACATATTTTCTGTAATATTTCAATTTGTTTAATGCATTATTTTTCCATTTATTTAATACATGGAGACGAGGTAGGACAATGTGGACACTAAATAAAAAGGTTTTACCTATTTCCAAGCCCTGCTTTTCCTATTTCCCATCCATATTAAATCCCATCCTCAATTATACTAAGTACCATCCAGATAAATTTTAAAAATCCTAAATCCAACTCTTTTTTTGTATTTTGACTTTGCATTTTACACCCTAAGTATCTTTTATCCGCCCCACGATAAAAAACCTAAGATCAAATCCTATTCTTTTTTTCCCACCACCGTTTTTTTCCCAGCCGAGCCACCTATTCTAAGATCAGAAATTCTTTTGTACGGAAAACTAGTTGCTGAGATTGGATTGACTATTATCTAATCGTATTGGTAGCATATAAACGACTTACTAGACGATGAACTTACATCTTTTTGTGCAAAAATTACATTTCTTGTACTGTAGTCTGTAAGATGAATTTCATCTGACTATAGTTACTTGTTGTCCCCCAGAACTAGATATAGTTATTTGTCTTCCGTGACAGATCGACTAGCTCTTCAGAAAAAAATAGTAATATATAATTATTGACTGGATATCGGTTGTTCATTATTTTACTTAGTAATTTTTAAATCTCGATCAGAAAATGAGTTTCCAATAAAATTAACACAATATTTTTTATGTTGATTTAATTAGGGTTTACAAGTTTCCTCTAATTTTCAATAATGGTATATTCCATAATAATGGTTTCCGATTAATTCATCCAAAATAGCGTACACCATGATTAAACATCAATCTAACCTATGAGTCCCGGTGGGTATGTTCTCGTGCTAAAATCTTTAAACGGTTGTCAAAATGGACCTTGATTCACATGGCTTTCAATCCGTTTATCTATGGTTGCAGAGATCCCTGTGGGTATGTTCTGGTGCTAACATCTTCCAATGTTTTTCAAAATTTCTTCCAATATTTGTCAAAATGGTCGGTGTACCTAGGACGACGCAGATGAAGCAAGTCATATGTTTGTTTTTGGATTTTCTCACATGTATCGGATAAACAAAACCTTTACACCTCGTTTGGTTTGAAGAATTTGATTCCTTGGAATCTAATTATGGGGTAATTCAATTCTTTGAATTGAATTAAAATCCAAAAAATTAAGGTTTGGTATTAGACCAATGCAATGTAAATCTATTATTTTTGAGGGAATTTGATTATGAAGAATCAAAATTCTCAATTACATATAGATGATTTGTGTTGTTTGTTTCAAGGAATTGGTCATATTCCCCCGGAATTTGATTACCAAGATTCCAATTCCTTAACCAAACACGTTGTTAGTATTTTGTAAAAATTCATGTGATTGCACACAAGGACGAATATGGTGGCAATAATTTAACATGTGATTGCACACAAGGACGAATATGTTGCTAGCTGGGAGGTTTTCATTCATCCATGAATGTGCGATGTTTGTTACAAGATCTAAATTCCAGTCCTTGATATGAACAATTGGTGTCACTCTGTAGCAAATATATCAACATTACAACCATCTGAGAATATAGAATTGCAGAGTGAAGCAAACATACATTCTGATAATTATGTTCAAGCGGAAAAATTGTTAACTAACATTATAACATGAACATAGTTACAAATATAATGTCATGATGAATGGAAAGAACAACCACAAACTAATGATAGCTTCTTACAACAGCTAAAATTTAGTTGTCCGTAGTCTTTATTTTTTTCATCAGTAATTTTGTTTAAGAGGGGGAGCATGGGTTATCCTTGAACTCCTGGTGGTTCTAGTGGATGAGGAGGGTGGAGTTAGCTTCTATAGAAGATCTTGATTTTTCTGCGGATTTGCCTTTTCAACGTGGTTGTGAACTTCCGGCAAATGACACCCACACTCAATCTTTGTGTGATGCAAAGTTTGGGTCTCTTTTGAAGTTTCGCCACTGAAGAATTAAAAAGAGTGATGACGGATAAAGTAAATGAGCAAACATTAGATTTGAGATGTTGGTTTTGAGAGGAAAAGTCATTATGACAATGGATCCATCGTTAATGACAATGATTGTCTGGTCTCTCCATGGAATGTGTAAGGCTTCCCATACAAAATTAAAATTCAATTCACAACAAGCCTTCATTCTTCAGTTTGTTGTAAAAATGAAAATAAAATCAGGATGGAGAGAAAGAGAGGGATGATAGGCGGCAGAGATCTAAGTTTAGTTGGGAGTTAAAGAGACAATACCCTGGTAGTTTTATAAGGTCATCCATCCAACATGCCTAACCCTAATGGGACCAGCCCTTAACTCAATATAGCACTTGGGTGGAAATAGTATCATAAAAGGGATTCCCATCAAATTCTCATTTGATTCCTTTTTTGGCTCACTAGCTAAGTACTAACTCTCCAATTGATTGCTGAGTTCATAGAATTATTCTAATGCTCTCTAAACAATGGTTGAAGAGAAATTGGAGGAATAAGCCAGAGTAGAAAACAAGTCTACTGTGTGCTAACATTATAGGGAAGAAACAAGTCTTTTAATCCACCAGCTGATGTTGTTGTCGTCGATTCAATTTAGTGATGAATGGAGATGATTGATTGTGATTTTAGAGTTTGTGTCGGTTTAGAATTGTTGGGTAGTTATGAAATTCGAATTTTCAGGTGAAGAAGAGTCGATAAATTGAGGTTCAAACACCAACAGTTGACGCCTCTTCATCACCATAAAAGCGCTTGCATGGTGTTCGAGATAATTCTCAAACCAGTTCCGGGAGACGTCAAACCAGTTCTGGGAGACAACATACGGTTAGCATCAACATCAACAAAGAGAAAAACCACCACTAATGATGTTTCTGGTAAATCTTAAATTTTCATTTGATATTTTTTCTTTTCATAAACCTTATTGGTGTGGTAAATCATCATACCGGAAATGCATTTAAGAAGTATGGGCGTTGAATATATAATGAAAAAACGTGGGAATTTTCTTAAATGCATTTCCCTACACGGGGATTCTATTAAAAACCCTTTTCAAGAATTTCCTGGGATATTTCTAAGACAAATTTCGGGTGATAAAAACAGATTTTCGATCATGGGAAAATTAATGAGCAAGAGGCGAATGTTGGGTCACCAGACACATTTTGGGATTATAGTGGTAGATCCATAACAGAGGAATCCCAATTTTGTTACAAAAATACTATCTTATAGTGTTTGCAGTGCTTCGCGGTTGTCTTAGCATCAGGTGCTCTTTGACTTACTGGTTGTTAGATCCATCTGACGATGGACATGTGGCAGATTATGGTTCGCACTACACATGGTGTTGTAACGTGGCATCATAGTTCGATATTTTCTTGTTTTATGGATTACACGTGGACTTTACTTGACACGTGATCGATTATGAATAATGTGTATACAAGCTCCATAAGAAATCGATGCATGTCGTCAGCACTAAGCAGCATCAATTATCGGGGTGTAGCATTTGCCAGCTAAAACTCTTTCAAGCATTTATATGAGAAACAACACAAATTCGATAACCGAGATTCAACAATTGAGATTGTTATTTTTGAGAGGATAAGTCATTATGATAATGGATTCATTGTTCATGATGCATGGGAGTTCCAGGATATGTGCAATGCTTACCATAAAAAACCGAGATCTGATTCATAACCACCCTTCATTCTTCAATTTGTGGTAAAAATGAAAAGAAAACCATGAAGCGGAGAATGAGAGTGACGAGAGACGGCGCAAAGTTCAGTTTAGTTGAGGGTGGGATCCATGCCCTAGTTTCATAAGGTCCTCCATCATGCTTAACCCTAATGGGTGGAGCCCTTATCGACAACTAAGTATCAGAGCAGGTATTCTAACATCTTGTTTACACTTGGACTTTAGGTGAGTTAGCTGTTTAACCCTCGGTCAGTGTAAGCTTAGGTTGTGATACAGCAGGAGAAGTTGTTCGAAATGGAATTAGTAGTTTCATTTATTTATTTTGTACCGCATTCCTATAACTATAAGTAAAATACATGAAACACAAGCTAACGCGATTCAAATTTTCCTCACATCACAAATATTTGATCACATTAGTAAGCCCAAGGTGAATTTACATTTTGCTAGGGAAATAAATACAAAGATTTTTGCCATACGCCAGCTGAATCGCTCACTACGGTCCAGATATAAGGAAAGGTCCAAGGAGGCTTCTAGGGTAATAAATACTCTACTAGTGCATTCAAGGTTCAAGTCGTTATGATTTTTTGGCAACATATTCAAAGATTGTTCTACCACGTTTGAGAGAGAATTGGCCTCATTGTTGTGTGTTGCGAGGCAGGTTATCGCTACATAGAGAAGTCGGTTTTGAGAGGAAAAGTCATTATGCTGTGGCTTTATTCTCTTCAACTTCATCACTTTTTAGATCTCTTAACTTCCCCGTATGAACACGGGGATTTTCTCTGGTCTTTTCCTAAAAGATTGATTATGTTAGGAAAACTCGTAGGTTTCCTATTTAAGGTCTGTTTCAATACAAAGGTGGATTTCCTAGTCAGAGTAAAGAGATTTAGGAAAGAATTTAGTTTCCAAGTCGGACTTGGTGGACAAGTTTGTGTTCTCTATATATCGGACTAGAATTGTAGGTTGGTAGACATCCAACCTAGAAGAGTGGTAAATCCTTGTGTTTAGGATTTTTATCTCTTTGTTGGGAAGGTCACATGCTACCGTGAAGGTCAATATCGTTGTGAGAGAAAAACTTGTAAAGAAATGATTTTGGTGTCCTAGTGTGTTGAGTTTAGGGATTTGCCCCAAAACCAAGTTTCTAGTGTTTCCACGTTTCTCCTCTGTTAGTAGCAACTCTAAAGGCGGTGTAGAAGTGAAGACATGAGGCTGGTTTGGCGAATGTTAGAGAGTTGGTTTTTATGGTTTCTTCAATAGTGTTCTCTGATATGTCTTTTTAACTCTTTGGTCTTATATTCGGTTACTAAAAGAGCATGTAATGTTATTTGATTATAATGGAAGTTTTTATGGTGGTGTTGATCATAGATGTAGCATGTAAGGGAGAACCACGTATATCTTGAGTTGTGGTTGTGTATTTCTTTAACTTCTGTCTCTTTCTTATAATTTCTCTCTATGTTTGGTTCAAATCACCAATTTCCCTTTGTGATCATGTGTTCCTCTGCGCTCGGAGTGCCAATTTTCTAAAAAACTGGTATTAGAGCTTCAAGGACGGGCTACTGTGATTGAACCTGGAATTGAACGATAGTTTATTGTTCGAGTGGAGAAATATATTTTGAAGATAATGTTTCAACTGGTGTTTACACAAAGATGGATTCGTGATGTGATTTACAAATCGGAGGTTCAACTTAGTAGAAGTGTATGTTCTTCGTTTTGTTTTACGATGTGGTATGGGATGCATAATAAGGCCGAATGAGGTGGAATACATATATACTTCTTGAAGAGTGTTAGTGATCATACACTATAACTAATGATTTACAAATTTTGAAGAAAGGATGGGGATGTGAGGTCTCATGTAGAAACAAGTCCAGCAATGCTTCGAAGTTAAGCAAGAGATGTTATACATTTATGTTCTTAAGTCTATGTTAAAGAATTATTGATGGCTTGCACGTAATATCAAGAATGTGCCTAATCTCGAAAATATATGCCACTGTAATTTGGGCATTCATACAGTCTATATTATTAGCGAGTATATTAGGTGTGATGGTGGTAAAGAGTATGTCCGATTGGTGATGGATTTGAGAATCGCTTAAACGATTAAGCCTATTAATCACAATTAAGATATTTGATGGTTTGTTTCAGATACATGGTAATCATGACATGTGTTGGAGTATGATATTGGAAGTTAGAATTCAATATGTTGTTATCTTACTGGTTAGGTGGAGCTAGTGTTGCTTCTTCTGGATGGTTTTATTAGTGACCAATGGCGGAGTCTATGCAAGGATTCGTTGATGGTGATTAAAGATTTTCATGGTGTTTGTGAAACATGATCAATTTCACATGTGTTATTTATGTAGAATATGGTTTGAATACTTTTGTCAACGTCATGGCGTTTTGGTCGAAGAGACCAATGGTGGAGTCTATGCAAGGTGGCACAGCTAGGTTAGCATGGCATGCCTTGGCGCAATTAGGTTGGCATGGAATGCCTTGGCATGGCCAAACTAGGGTTTTTGGTCCAAAGGTTACCATGTGTTGTCAGGTAACCTTGGAAGGCTAGGATTTTCTCTTGGGATTGAAGAGGGACCGTTGATTGTCGCACGCCTTCGTTTTGGGTAGTCGTGTATGGAAGGCCATTATGGTGGCACGGCTAGGTTGGCATGGCATGCCTTTGCGTGGTTTGGCTTGGCATATGGCGCCAAGGGTTTGCCATGGGTGAATGGCGTGGATAGCGTTGGCTAGGTGCGGTTTTGGCTTTGCCATGTGGGGCCAAGGGTTTTCCATGGGCGTATGGCTTGGCTAGCTTTGGCTAGGTGCGGTTTTGGCTTGGTTTGTGGGGCCAATGGTTTGCCATGGGCATATGGCGTAGCTAGCTTTGGCTAGGTGCGGTTTTGGCTTGGTTTGTGGGGCCAATGGTTTGCCATGGGCGTATGGCGTGGCTAGCTTTGGCTAGGTGCGGTTTTGGCTTTGGCATGTGGGGCCAAGGATTTTCCATGCGCGCATGGCGTGGATAGCTTTGGATAGGTGTGGTTTTGGCTTGGAATGTGGGGCCAAGGGTTTTCCATGGGCGCATGGCGTGGCTAGCTTTGGCTAGGTGTATAACCAAGCTAGGGCCAAAGGTCCTTTGGTAACCTTGGACGACCAGGATTTGCTCCTTGGATTGAAGGGAAACCGCTGATAGTTGCACGCCTTCGTTTTGGTATCCGCGTAGGGAAATCCAGCGTGGTGGCGCGGCTAAGTTGGTCATGATACCATAGTGAGGTGCGTTTGGCATGGCGCGGTAGGTGTGGCTGGCATGGTTTGACATTGGCACAGGGGTGCGGGTAGCATGGTTGGCATGCTTTGGCGCGATTAGTGTGGCTTGCATGGTTTTCCATTGGCACAGAGGTGCGGCTAGCATGGTTGGCATGCTTTGGCGCAGTTAGTGTGGCTGGCATGGTTTGCCATTGGCACAGAGGTGCGGCTAGCATGGTTGGCATGCTTTGGCGCGGTTAGTGTGCCTGACATGGTTTTCCATTGGCACATAGGTACGGCTAGCATGGTTGGCATGCTTTGGCGCGGTTAGTGTGGCTAGCATGGTTTTCTATTGGCACATAGGTGCGGCTAGCATGGTTGGAATGCTTTGGCGCGGTTAGTGTGGATGGCATGCTTTGCCATTGGCACAGAGGTGCGGCTAGCATGGTTGGCATGCTTTGGCGCGGTTATTGTGGCTGGCATGCTTTTCCATTGGCACAGAGGTGAGGCTAGAATGGTTGGCATGCTTTGGAGCGGTTAGTGTGGCTGGCATTGTTTGCCATTGGCACAGAGGTGCGGCTAGCATGGTTGGCATGCTTTGGAGCGGTTAGTGTGGCTGGCATTGTTTTCCATTGGCACAGAGGTGCGGCTAGCATGGTTGGCATGCTTTGGCTCTGTTAGTTTGGCTGGCATGGATTGCCATTGGCACATGTGGGAATTAGGGTATGGATTGTCGTAACCCTAATTGAAAAAGATACCCCGATAATTATTCATAGACACATTAAAGATCTCAATAAATGCGCCTAGTAAATACTTATACTTAAGTGTTGTGACGTCACTGCCTACTAGGGTTTAGGGTTTTACGATTTTAACCCTAGGATAAAAATCATCATCAACATTAAGTCCCCTGCTTAGCTCGAAAAAGGTGCCTTGTTGTGAGGTAAGCTTATGATGGTGACATATAAGGATGGAATCGATACGTATATCATTGCAAAGATGGTCAGGAAAGTTCGACTAACCTTTTTGAGATTTTTGTCTTCCCGTGTTGGCGGTCCTGCGTAAGTTATATGCAGACCGTGGAGTGGTGAGACGAAAGTTACCGATTTGGTCTGGTCGTACATCTCCGAGGCAAAGGGGGTGCGGTCTTGGAAGGCGAAGCAAGCGGACGGCTTGGCTCGTGGGGCCAAGGGGTGGCGTGGTCTTGGTAAGGCAAGCGTGCATGGATGATAGGGTCGCGACGGTGGAGCAGGCATCCTGACATGGTGCAGCCTTGGTCAAGGAGAGGTGTACACGGACGGCTATACGTGGTGGGGCCGCGGCGTAGCGTGAGTGGTCCTGGGCGTGAAAATTGGCCTTTGTGGGTCCGGTTTCCTCTTTTCCTTTCTTGGCTCAAAATTGGAAATCCTTTCCTTGTTCAAATTCCCAAGTATCAAGCCCATAAAAGGGTGGATGTCCTCTCCATTTAATTCACGCCTTCATTATATATATTTTTTTGTTGTTGTTTGGTAGAGGCGAAGAGGACGAGCGTACTAGGTATGTCTTCCAGTACTTCCTCTTTGACTTTCTTTTGTTTTGTTTTCTTGTGTTGGTGAAAATCCTAGTTGTAGGTGTACCTTTTCACGAATTTGTAGAAAATGTTGGTGTGAATCCTAGCGGTAGGCATGTTTTGCACGAGCTTATAGTAGCATTAGGCATGAATATCTTAGAAATGTTGACCGTTTCCTTTTACTGCGTAAAGTAGGCATGGGCTGGTAGCTGTCATTCCCTATTTTCTTGCATGTGGGTATTATGACTTCGAAATAAATTGGCTTGTATCCAGGATGGATTTTCATGAGAAAATAATTTCCGTGTACTTTCTGTAATAATTTCTCTTCGTATTGCTCTATTATAGTGATCTCGGCAGTGAGAACAGCGTAAGATAATTTCGTTAAGATGTCAACAATTTCTGCCGTACCGAAGGATATAGGTAATTCCAAGCCAAACGTAGATGATGAGTTCTTTACGACATCGTCCACGGTTAAGAGAAACCATCCCAAATACGTGTCGATCCTTTTGACTGGTTTGGAAAGTGAAGGAGAGGACCGATCGGTTCGGCTAGGAAGCGTAATAAGGTTTTTTCTTCAGTGGAAAGAGTATCACGCTTATCCTATCGACTTTAAAATCTCTGTGAGTCTGTTGCGTTCCTCTGAGAAGTGGATACGATTCATGATGAGCCAGGAGCATGTAAAAACCAATTTGACCAGGGCGCAGATCGTTGATGCTGTTGCGGCTTCGGGAGTACTTCAGATTAGGAAAGATATTCCAGGATTGGTTGCTTTTGTTTCCAGATGGTGTCCGGACACTCACATGGCCGTATGTAGGTGGGGTGAAATGACTATCTCCTTGGAGAGCATGGATGTGTTGCTAAATCTTCCCGTAATTGGAAACCTCGACATTAGATTGTCTGCAGATGAATAAAAAATGTGCACCGTCCTGGTTGCGAAGTCAAACGGATTCATTCGGAAAGAAAAAGAGACAAAGTGCTTTTATGACTGGTGGTTATCTCAGTGGTTTCCTAAAGAGTTGGAGTCGAACCAGAATAATAGTATACTTCATGTCGCGACGTTTTTGGCTCTTTGGATATCCAGAGATATTTTTGACGACGGCTCGTGCAATAAGGATATAAGGTAGGAACTTATCAAGTTTTCCATAAAATTGGCAAAAGGTTTCGTTCTCCCTATTGGTGGTTTGTTTCTCCGTTCACTGTATGCACACTTGGATCAGCTGGTTTCGGACATGTGAGCCTCAAATGGCTACATGAAAGTGATTCGTATTTTCATGCCGCCTTTCTCCAGGCATGGTTATGGGAGCATTTCGATAAGTATGCCCCAAAACCGTTAGTTATACTTCCAGAGTCTTGGGGTGGCTCCAGAATACTGCGCTACTCGAACATGCGCCCGAAGACTGGTTCGAACCAGGTTAGATTTCTTGAAAACTCGTATGCAGTTGATTTACGTCCATGGGCTCCGGTGCACGCATCTATAACTCAGATTAGTACCTTTGCTCCTACTTTGAACATATATTTGTCTTCTGATAAAGAGGGTCTGAACGTTGGAGAAATGGTGTTCATGTGTAGCTGCACACCCGGTCATGTGCCTTCTTTCTTTCGAGGATATTGAAAAACAATCTCTTACAATATTGATAGGGCGTCTCGGCATATGGGTTTTGACCAAGGGGTCCCACTCGTTCGTCATCCAGTTTTTCCAGAAGTCCCGTTGTCAATTGTTATTGATGCTGGTGCTCTCGTGTCGGGTCAAAGTGTCCCTTTCCTGCTTGCGGAAAGAAATCCATCAACAACCTCCAAATATAACATATTTTGGCCGGACGAGTTTCTTTCTATTCATGGATTCGTGAACATTGTGGTAGAGAATCATCGTAGTAAGCCTTTTACTGCGGTTTTAGCTGAACATCCACTGTTGAGGGATCCGAAGCGAAATTCCGTTAGACCGAATGCATATAGTCCCCAAGTGAAGGAGCGAAGATCTAAAAGCCGTGCCAGTGGTTTTCAATCGGGTCCGACGGTTCTCCCAACTTTTAATTCTTCCAATATGCGGGTACGTATGACTTTCCTCTTGACTTTGGCTGGATCGTTTATATCCTTGTTTCTTTCCAAGAATGCATCCTTGTATCTCATCTAGGGTTTCAGCAGCATGAACGCCTTTTCCAAACTTGCAAGTAGTCAGAAAACATCATTTTTCGAGACGGAGGGCGGCGATGTCGAGCCTATCTATGATGATGGGGATTCTGAAAAGGATAAAAGTTCAGAGTCCAGCGATGGCGAGAGTAGTTCTTCCGATAACAGTTCTGAATCTTCCTCTAGTCAGTCGGAAACTGAATCAGTGAGTCTTCTCCATTTTTTTTTTTTTTTAAGTAAAACTAAATTTTGATATTTTAGGAGGAAACTGTTCCCAGGAATGGTCTTGAAGTGGAAACCCATCAGAGTGAAGGCGTATCCATACTTCCAATTACGGAAACTGTGTCATCTAGTGACTTGGTCATTGAAAATTATCATCCCGAAGGCACTTCCACGACTCAGATGATGGAGAGAACTCCGGGGAACGCTGGTGAAATTGTAGTTAGGGATCTCTTGCCGGTTGCTGATTCAGTTACAGGTGCCACCTTCAATCCTCCGTATCTGGCCCCTTTCCCGGGTCATGTGTTGATCGGTGGATTTAGCATGCCAGCTAAACATGTGACATTGTATACCAATATATGGAAAGCTACGGTCATATTTCCACGACTAAGAAGATTACTAGTCGACATACGTTGGTCAAGCGGGTGGAGGAAACTTTGTCTTCGATCGACGATATGTTCAACGTGACTGGTCATACGGTTTTTGAGGATGTAATCTCGAGCTAGAAGATCCATCGCGACGTGTGCGTGGACTTCAAATTCAATGTCCCTTGGTTCGTTGAAGGCCTCTCTGATGTTGAAAAATTGTTGGGTGAAGCAGTTGAAGGTCCTTCCGCAGACATGTTAAAGAAGCAGGAAGCGGAATTCAAGAAGTTGTGCAGGTGGCTGAAATTAAAGAGGGCGGCCCTCCATGGTATAAGGGAGGCCTTTGCTAAGAGGATCAAGTCATTGCTGAAAAACTTTCTGTGAATATATTTCTTTCTTTTGAACCTCTTATCTTTAGGTTTATTGAAAGGCAAATGAGACGCCTAGTTTATGGTTTTTGATTTTCTGGTTTTCTTGGGTTGATAGATAAATGTTAGCTTGACGGTTTTGGATTATTCTTTTGGAATGAAATGTTTAGGATTGTTTTTGGTTGTGATTGAAAGTGGCGCAAACATCCCAGGAAAACCATGGAATCGTGTGTTGGTAGATGATATTGGATGAAACATAACATGGCTATCGGTTTTATCATTCTTGTGAAACTTTTAAAACGCAAACCATGTATTTTGTCTAGGTAAGACTTACTCGATTTTTTAGGTTTTCTGATGAAAAGTAAACCTGGGTGTAGGACCAAGCTTTACGAGAAACACGGCCATGGGAAGTCCCTAACCATTACTGAGTTATTTGATAACCGAGTCGTTGAACCCTGAGAGGATCGTTTTGCTTCTATCCTCATGGAAGTACCCAATCATCCCTTGTCGTGTCATGATTGATAATCGAGTCGTCAGGTAACTGAGTCGGAGTGGATCATCTTCCTCTACCCTCTTGATGTCTGGGTAGAAGAACGAGATCGATGGTCAAAAATTGACATTGTAACCGAAAGATCGAACCTCCCGCCGTGGTCGCCAATTGTTTGTAGGTGAAAATAGTTTCTGCTGATTTCGGTAATTTCGGGTGTGAAGGTGAGAAACAAATTAAACTCTAAAAAATATACTTCAAGGGAGTACTTTAGATTTGAGATATCAATCTGTACAATTTCGGCCTAAACCAAGAAATGGTCATTCTAGACTTGCTTCGGTCACAAAGCGGAGGAGAATGGGTTGGTTTTGGGGATGGAAGCAAGGAAGGTGATGTGACCAGAATAATTGATTTTGTAAGAGTAGTTGTGTTACTACGACTTGTATCATAAAAGTGGGAAAGATAATAAGGTAAGCTAGCAAGTAAGTATTTTATGAGTGTTGTATATTCCCGAATGAACTTGTTGTTCTGTGGAAATAGGGAAGACCTATTTATACGAGTCGGAGTGAAACGTACTCTAGTCTCATTAAGGAATGGGGAAGTAAATGGGAGGAGGTGCGTATGCATGGAATTGATGTTCCATAAAATTGTTAATGCATGGAATTGATGTTCTATAAAACTGTTAACGTATGGAATTTATGTCCCGTGAACGTTTCACCTTTAATTCCCTGTTGTTTATGGGTAAAAATCGTGTTTGCCGATTTTGGTAAATTCGGTAGGTGAATGAGAAACTGGTTTAAACCCTAAACAAATGTGTTGCACATTGAGCGCTTTTTAGGTTCGAGAGATCAATTTGTACAAGTTCGGCCTAAACCAAGAAATAGCCATTCCAGACTTGCTTCGGTTACAAAGTGGAGGAGAAGGGTTGATTTGGAGAGGGAAGCTAAGAAAGGTATTGAGACCATAATAGTTATGGAAATGTAGTGTCTCGATTTGTATCAGAAAAGTGGAAGCTTGCAAGAGATGGTAGCTTTTTAGGAGAGCTTGCAAAGTTGCCTTTATGAGATTGTTGTATTTCTCCTGACCGAGGCTTGTTGTCTGGTGGAAATAGGTAAGACCTATTTATACAAGTTGAGATTGAACCGTACCCTAGCCTCATGAAGGAAGAGAGTAAAGGGTGAAATAATGGGAGGAGGTGGTAACCGCATGGTGTTTATGGGTGAAAACGTTTTCACCATTATTTCCTCATTTATTTGACCGCTTTATTCCTATTCACGCTTTCTTAATGTGAGTGTAGTGTACGCTGCTGTTGATGGTGGTTTTTAAACAAAGGGTAAAATTGTAAAACCCCAAATAACCTAATGTCACCGGTGACACATTTATTAGGACATTTAATGCATATAGTCAGTAATTAATAGGGGGTATTTTTTCAAATTAGGGTTACAACGAACAAAACCCTAATTCCCCTCCGTGCCAATGGAAAATCATGCCATCCACACCAAACGCGCCAAAGCATGCCAACCATGCTAGCCGCACCTCCGTGCCAATGTCAAATCATGCCATCCACACCTAGCCCAAGCTAGCCGCGCCATGCCAAATGAACTTTGCCTTGGCCCTAGCTATGCTAGTCACACCAAACGCGCCAAAGCATGCCAACCATGCTAGCCGCACCTCCGTACCAATGGCAAATCATGCCAGCCACACCTAGCCCAAGCTATCCGCACCTCCGTGCCAATGTCAAATCATGCCAGCCACACCAAACGCGCCAAAGCATGCCAACCATGCTAGCCGCACCTCCGTGCCAATGGAAAATCATGCCAGCCACACCTATCCCAAGCTAGCCGCACCCCCGTGCCAATGGAAAATCATGCCAGCCACACCTAGCCCAAGCTAGTCGCGCCATGCCAAATGCACTTTTCCTTGGCCCTAGCTATGTTAGTCACACAAAACGTGCCAAAGCATGCCAACCATGCTAGCCGCACCTCTGTACCAATGGAAAATCATGCCAGCCACACCTAGCCCAAGCTAGCCGCACCTCCGTGCCAATGTCAAATCATGCCAGCCACACCAAATGCGCCAAAGCATGCCAACCATGCTAGCCGCACCTCCGTGCCAATGGAAAATCATGCCAGCCACACCTAGCCCAAGCTATCCGCACCTCCGTGCCAATAGAAAATCATGACAGCCACACCAAACACGCCAAAGCATGCCAACCATGCTAGCCGCACCTCCGTGCCAATGACAAATCATGCCAGCCACACCTAGACCAAGCTATCCGCACCTCCGTGCCAATGAAAAATCATTCCAGCCACACCAAACGCGCCAAAGCATGCCAACCATGCTAGCCGCACCTCCGTGCCAATGGAAAATCATGCCATCCACACCAAACGCGCCAAACCATGCCAACCATGCTAGCCGCACCTCCGGGGCAATGGAAAATCATGTTATCCACACCTAGCTCAAGCTAGCCGCGCCATGCCAAACACACTCTGCCTTGGCCCTATCTACGCTGGTCACGCCACGCCAAGCCAAACACACTTACCTTGGCCCTAGCCACGCCATGCCAAAGTAGCGCCCGCACCTAGGCTTGAAAACCATGCAACCTAGGCCAAATTGGTCATGCATGGCATTGGCACATGCCAACACGCTCGCTGGTAGCTTTTCATACCAAGCCGTGGCCCTAATGGCCAAGCATGCCATTTGCACATGCCAACACGCATCGCTGATATCTTTTCTTACCAAGCCGTGGCCCTAATGGCCAAGCATTCCATTGGCACATGCCGAAGCGCATTGCTGGTATCTTTTCTTACCAAGCCTTGGCCCTAATGGCCAAGCATGCCATTGGCACATGCCAACACGCATCGCTGGTAGCTTTTATTACAAAGACGTGGCCCTAATGGCCAAGCATGCCATTGGCACATGCCAACATGCATCGCTGGTAGATTTTCTTACCAGGTCGTGGCCCTAATGTCCGAGCATGCCATTGGCACATACCAACACGCTCGCTGGTAGCTTTTCTTACCAAGCCGTGGTCCTAATGGCCACGCATGCCAACACGCATCGCTGATAGATTTTCTTACTAGGCCATGATCCAAGTTGGCCACGCATGCCATTGGCACATGCCAAACACGCACGCTGGTAGCCTAACTTGCAAGTCATGCAACCTAGGCCAACTTGGCCGTACACGCCAGTGGCACATGCCAAAACCCACGCTGGTAGCCTAACTTGCACTAAACGTACAACCTACCACCAAGGCATTCCGAAGATTCCATTGGCACATGCCACACACGCCACTAGTAGCTCTGGCACTGCCACTTTCGCTCGAGGTGCAACCCGCAACCAAGGAATTCCGCAGATGCCATTGGCACATGCCACACACGCCCTTAGCAGCGCCACTTGCACTCAAGGTGCAACCAATACTCGAGACATCAACACAAACTGGGGGATGATTTCCAGGGTCTTGGTTTGGCGGTTACATCTTGTAGCGTACACTACTCTCACATTAAGAAAGCGTGAATAGGAATAAAGCAGTCAAATAAATGAGGAAATAATGGTGAAAACGTTTTCACCCATAAACACCTCGCGGTTACCACCACCTCCCATTATTTCACCCTTTACTCTCTTCCTTCATGAGGCCAGGGTACGTTTTAATCTCGAATTGTATAAATAGGTCTTACCTATTTCCACAGGAAACAAGTCTCAGTCAGGAGAAAAATACAACACTGTCAGAAAAGGCAACTTTGCAAGCTCTCCGAAAATCTTTCATCTCTTGCAAGCTTCCTAAGCTTTCACTTTCTGATACAAGTCGAGACACTACTATCCCAGAATTATTCTGGTCTCAACACCTTTATTTGCTTCCCTCCCCAAATCAACCCTTGTCCTCCACTTTGTGACCGAAGCAAGTCTGGAACGGCCATTTCTTTGTTTAGGCCGGACTTGTACATATTGATCTCTTGAATCTATAAAGTGCTCACGTGCAACATATTTGTTTAGGGTTTAAACCAGTTTCTCACTCACCTACCGAATTTACCAAAATCAGCGGAAATGATTTTTACCCAAAAACAACTGCATGTTGTGAACGCCAAACCAAAACCCTGGAAAGCATCCCCCAGTTTGTGTTGATATCTCGAGAGTTGGTTTCACTTTGGGTGCAAATGGAAATGCCAAGATGCCATGGGAGCGTGTGGCATGTGCCAATGGCACGTACGACCATATTGGCCTAGGTT
Source organism: Papaver bracteatum (assembly GCA_023529315.1). Classification (NCBI taxonomy): domain Eukaryota; kingdom Viridiplantae; phylum Streptophyta; class Magnoliopsida; order Ranunculales; family Papaveraceae; genus Papaver; species Papaver bracteatum. Next base: position 768,944 of record JAJJWX010003515.1, read on the forward strand.
GCACGGTTTTCAAGCCTACGGCGCGGGCGCTACTTTGGCATGTGCCAATGGCATAGCGGCTTGGTAAGGAAAACTGCTAGTGGTGCGTGTTGGCATGTGCCAATGGCACGTATGGCCATATTGGCCTAGGTTGCACGGTTTGCAAGCCTAGGGAATGGGCACTACTTTGGCATGTGCCAATGGTATAGCGGCTTGGTAAGGAAAGCTTCTAGTGGTGCATGTTGGCATGTGCCAATGGCACGCACGGCCATATTGGCCTAGGTTGCACGGTTAGGGCCAAGGTAAGGGTGTTTGTCTTGGCGTGGTGTGACTAGCATAGCTAGGGCCAAGGAAAAGTGTGTTTGGCATGGCGCGGCTAGCTTGGGATAGGTGTGGCTGACATGATTTGCACGGAGGTGCGGCTAGCATTGTCGGCATGCTTTGGCGCGGTTGGGACATAACAAGATTCCCTTTTATTAAAAAGTTTAATCATAAATTATACTGTAAGTTGTCCATATCACGGATCCATGCTTTTCGTAGATGGCATTCACCGCGTAACACAGTATCCTTCAAGTTGAAGATTGTTATATACATGATTTGCAGACGCCCATTTGATTCATTTCAAAGCAGCGTGCGCCTCATCCCATTTGAAGGATTTTATACTTGCTTTTATAGTGAAAGACTTGATCAAATTTGGTCCTACAATGGGAAAAGGGAAATCCCTTTTTATCCCAAAGTTAATCAACTAATCTTCAACCAATTGAGTGAGTAAAAGTATCCATTACACAACATCTAGTCAGTCGTGTGAAATAAACCAAAGATAAAAGATAAATGGTTTACCATTTGAAATTAAAATGGAAAAAACGACAAACAGTTTGCCGTATGAAACTAAAATGAAAACAAATGGCACACAGCTACAGTGTTAGTATTTTATATCTTCCCACAACTTACAAGTTGCTGTATTTATATAACTTTCAAGAAAGAAAAGTACTGTCCTACACTTAGTTTGTCGTTCAGTTTCATTTTCAAACTACCAACTGCTTGCCATGTTATTTATTATCCCTTTTCCCATGCATAACGGGTTTTGAAAGTGATAGACTAGTATCTTTTTCATTTTGAAAGTGATAGACTATAGCTCATAAAAAATCTATCACTTTCAATTCGGTTAAAAAACTAGGTGATGGGTATAAAACTCACCATGGAAATTATACTGTATATTTTGTGGCATATATTATACAAAGTTTTCAAATTATAAATAAAAAAATAAGAATTTTCAATGACCCTACATATTTTTAAGGTTTAAATTAAAAAAGAACATAAAAGTTATGATGGACGTGCATGTTTTTAAATTTTAATAAAAAACTGAAGGAAAATTTTAGTATGAAATAATTTTAAAAAATGAAGCTAACAATTGGCAAACTATGTGCCGCATGTGAGGTAAAAAAATTCATTGGGAAGATTGTTCTTCACATGGGAGGAAAAAATTCATGGAATCGACGGTTTGTGATTTAATGAAGACTTTTAACCTCTCTTTCGCAGTAATGAGTGGTTGGTTGAGGAAAAAATTCATTACCTGTTTATGACCAATTTTTTTTTTTTTGATAAATTTTATAGCGCTTATTCACTACAAGAAAAACTGGTTTTAGCAACATAGCAGGTTTGTTTGCAAAAGCTCATATTAAGTCGCTCTAACCATTATAGCTACTTAATTTGGCTCTCGCTCGTTAGTTGCAAAAGGGCCGATTTGAACAAGTCTAGAGCAGCTAGGAAATCACTTTAGTAATCAACCAACTATCATGTAGCGTCTAATTTCTTAATTGCTTCATAGCTAGACCGACCTTCTTAGAGCAAGCAAACTAATGATCGCTTTAGAGATAGACCGACCTCACTGGAGCAAGCAAAATAACCATCGCTTCATAGATAGACCAACCATAATAGAGAAGAGTGAACGCGCTGATCGCTTGATAGATAGACCAACCATAATAGAGCAAGTGAAACGCCGAACGCTTCATAGATAGAGCAACCATACTAGAGCAAGTGAAATACCAATCGCTTCATACCTAGACCAAGTACCCTATGAGCAAGTGAAACGTCGATCGCTTCATAGCTAGACCAAGTACCCTATGAGCAAGTGAAGCGTCGATCACTTCATAGCTAGACCAAGTACCCTATGAGCAAGTGAAACGCCAATCGCTTCATAGCTAGACCAAGTACCCTATGAGCAAGTGAAACGTCGATCGCTTCATAGCTAGACCAAGTACTCTATGAGCAAGTGAAATACCTAGTTAATAGATACATGAAACGACTTGGCCTGGAAGAGATCGCTTAAGTTATTAAACTACCAAATTTATTGTGATTGCTTAATACCTAGACCAAGCCTAGGAGCAAATGAAATACGGCCTGAATTTGGTTGCTTATTCTTTTTAAGCATCCAATTTTTGTGCTCCTGGTTTTTTAAGCAACCAATTTTTTTTACTCCTGGTTTAAAAAATCCGAAAATTAATTACAATTTTAAAATCAATATTGAATAAGCAACCAAATTCAGTATTATAAAATAAATAAATATCATACTGAATTTAATTAATAATTAAGATTCTATAATTATAAAATCCACTCCTTCATTAAACATTATAAAATCCACTCCATTGTAATCCCCACACAAGCAAATTAACTTAAAAAAAAGACAAAACCATCAAGCCATACCCAAAAACCAAAAAAAAAAAAAAAAAGAAAAAAAAAACAAACAAAAAACAAACGTACAAGTCCAAACAGAAAGCTTAAAACCAGGACATTAACATTCGGACTATTCATCCTCATGAGACAATTCTTTCTCTCTGGATTGTCATCATTGCCATCAAGACATCCATCTACCTGCAAATCATCATCATCCCCAGCATAGTCATTCTCATCTTCTAGCACATCATCCCAAGTAAATCCATCATCAACTTCATGTTCACCTTCGTCTGAAGACTCATCTTCTATATCTAGCATAGGGTCCCAACCATTCGTCTTGAAAACATCATTCAAGTACTCTCTGAGATTACGCTCCCTACTTTGAAGCTTTGAGATTTCTGTATCTTGCTTCGCAACTTTATTCTTTTCAGAGTCCAGCTGTTCTTGGAGAGCAGCCATATGTGCTTCATTTTTCTCATATAAACTGAAGCGGGTGGCAACTTTTGACTTGCGAGCACGCTTAGACCCAATACGACGTGGATCAACAACCATTGAATATATTTCCTATCGCGAGAATACATTCCAGGCTGAATGTACCCACCAAGCTCTTTTCGAAAACCTCCACTTTCAGTTTATCCGTATCAGTATCTCTAATTGCAACTTTAGGAAGGGTGGTAATACCCCTAGTAATCTCTGTGTAAGAAACGGACAGCAACCAACAAAATCAGTTTTTAGGATAATCAATTAACTATCAACTGTGACAGAATAGATAAAAGGTAAGAGATTTTACTTTTAGCTGGTGGATGGGAAGAATCAGTTTCTATTGGAGAAGTTGAAGCTTCCTGCGAAAAACCCACTGACTTAACTCGGTGATATATCTTCATTATCAGCCAACCCAGTTTGTTGTCGACGAGAAAATCGAGGACTCCTGCGAGGTGTTGACTCAAGTTCACGAGCCAACAGAGTATGTCGTCGAGGACTCCTACGAGGTGTTGATTCACATGCATCATGAGCCATAGTATGTCGTAGAGGACTCCTACGAGGTGTTGACTCAAGTTCAAGAGCCAACAACGTATGTCGTCGAGGACTCATACGAGGTGTTGACTCAAGTTCATTACGAGCCACATGAGTATGTGGTCGAGGAGACACCCGTGGACTGCTGCGGTGCACAAATGTCGGATGAGAGTCTGAAGCAGAATGCTCCCTGCTGCGATTTTCAAACTCAACACGTTGTGGACGAGATAACTGTCTAGAAGCAGAACGTTGACTGGAGTTGCCTTCAACATCAGTATGTGGTGGAACATATGAATGATGTTTTTCTGCATCACTCAACAACAGTGATTGTTTTGCTTGAATTGAAATTTGGGGCCTTTGAGGACAGGCTGCTTGTAATGAGGTATCTACCACAGATTGTCTCCTCTTCAAGGGACTTGGAGGAGTAGTTACTGCTGAAGCAGGTCGCTTCCTGGGCTTTGGTAAATTTAAAGATGTACCACCAATTGCTGCAGTAACCCGTAAACAAAACGATTAGATATGAAAAACAAATGAAATGAAACGATGAACAAAATAAGGGAGAAACAACGAGAAAAGGGAAGTAATATTGTTACAGTTAACATATCGCATATTAGCCGGCGCCCTTTCTTGTGTTGGGGGAGAAGAAGAGTACTGTGGAGTGGTCATGGGATCACCACGAGAAACTTGTTTCACGAGACCCCCTCTACTTCTAGCCATTTCTGAAAACAAAAATCAGGGAAATCAACAAGAGAACTATACAAAAATAAGGAAATCCTTTGAACATATATCATATTAATAATGCAGTAATCCATATATAAATGTTCTTTGTTTTTTAAAGAGAACTATACAATGCTTAAAGCAGAAAAAAAAATACATCAAAAGAAAATAATAACCCCAAAACTTACAGCAAGGGTATATGAACTTCAAAAATAATATCCATGGAACATAAAGTAAATCAAAGGATTAGAGTTCTTCCTTTCTTTTGTAAGATACAGGAAAAAGTAAATCAAAAGATTTATCCCTAAATATTATCCGAATAGCGAACTCACAGGATTCTAAAAATTCACTCAAACTGAACAGAGAATACGCACACAATAAAATTCACAGGGGTTTTAATTTGGGTAGCTAATTCAATCAATATTCCAGTAAGTAGAACACCCAAAGCCTCAATGTACCAAAGGAAAATTGCAACTGAAAATGATTGTTTTTTGTTTTTTTTTTTGCAAAATCAGTAAACCACCACATATCTAAAAGAAATGGGTGAATCCCCAAATTGAAACCCAAAAATCAAAATCAAAATTAATACTATGAATCCCCAAAATAAACCATATACAGTGAATCTAATAGCTCAAAATAAAAAGTATGCATGCTCACAAAGAAAACATGAACTTAAAATCGAAGTAAAGGACAATGATTTACCCAAGAATCTAGTGTTCGATGCAGAGAAATCATAGACTTTCCTGCATCCGATGTTTGTGAACCTTGAAGAGAGAGATATCGAACTTGAAAATGTGAAGAAGAAACCTGGCTTCTCAATTATACTACTCCTACGGGTGAGAATATAGTTTATAACTTTTGTTCCAATTTCACAGGGGCGGAAACAAATTTACTGGAGAGATTTCTTTATTTTATAACAGCTATCAAACAAAAGGCGTTTTAAACAGTATCTTCCATTTCTTGTAAAAAATCATTTTCTTTTTTAACATAGGATGCCGGTGATGGTAATAAAAAGAGAAGTAAAGCATCATTTTCTTTTAACAACTGCCATGATTTTTTTCTTAATCTTCAAACACCTCATTTAATTGACCAAGTGGAGTGAAAAGTGGGACCTACCATTATTATTTGTCTCACAACAAAGTTAGCCACCACTGCAACAGTCACCATCAATACTAGTAACCTGCATCAAACAATGACAAGTAAATTTTATTCAGTTAGCTATCTATACAATACAATTATATAAAGGGAAAAGCTCAAGTTGCTTACCAAACTCAACTTGCCAATTTTGAACTTCCCAATTTGTAACAGTGTATCAAACTGCTCAAGTTGCTTACCAAACTCAACTTGCTCAAGTCCCTTAGCAACAATTTATGAAGCTAATAGAAACTCAAGTTTCTTACCAAACTGCTCAATCCAACTTGCTCAAGTCCCTTAGAAAACGCAAAAATGTTCTCCACAATCAAATCAAAGTAGTAAAGAAATTTGAGATGCACCATTGAAATATTAACGTCTGTATAAGCTAATAGATTGAAAAATTAACAACAATAATCCAATCAAATAAGCACTTTTAATCATCTATAGAACACAAAAGAAATTTAAGCTAATTCCAAAAATTAGGTTAATCAATTAGTTTGGTGATGATCTGAGCATGTGCGTATGCACGTGCATGACACTTGTGAAGTATAAAACTATCCAGGAATCGAGTAATATTAGTTCCCAGTTAAATATCTATTGTTTTACATGATGAAAGCCAAACTCACAATTCAACTAAGCAAGGGAAATTACCACAACTTTATACAAAGCAATATCCAGCTACGAAATATACATTGTTGATATATGGCTTCATCTGACCCTATATCGCATCACCATGCAGCCCAATCAACGATATAAAGTCAGTAGCGGCATCTTATGACAGATCCAAACAATTATCTAGGAATTCTTTGTCAAACCAACCTGTTTAAAATAGCACTACTCTTACGGGTATTATTTTTACATAGCTCTGCTTTACAACACACTACTCTTACGGGTACTAGACACATGACATGTCCCCCAGGAAAAAGGAACAAATAAAAGAGAGAAAAGAAAATCAAAGGCACAGGTTGGTTGGTTTTCTATACCTCAAATGAGCTTAACCGGTTGAGAAAGAAAAAACGAGCACTTGAACTTAGAGTTCACTGTCAAACATTGTTTCCCAACCTCGAGTTTCTTCTAGAAATGATCTCAGCAGCCAACTCTTCCCAATTTATGTCTGAAACTTTCCTCCAATGCATTGGAAAGCATATACAATATGTCCAATTGCAAGATTGAACTGATGGTTGAAATATTTTCACCATGCGGAAACAGAAGGAAAGAAGGACAAAGTAACGCAATAAAACTGTCCCCTCACCTGCCTTGGACAGAAAAACTCATCAAGGACCTTCCATGTTCTGCTGAAATAACTAAATTAAAAGGCAAAACATAGCAATAAGTAGAGAACCAATAGTGGAAACTTGGGTAAAATGTAGTAGGATAATAAGAGGTGAAATCAAGGGGAAAATGAAGCACCATGTACTATCTATAGTTAGGTTTTCGAGTATAACTTGTCTACAAAACACAAATGCTTATCATGTTAAACTAATTTGTTAATTATATACTATACATGGCAATATGAGCAAGCAAATCCAGAGAGTAACACATATAGTTGGTTTCAAAGGCACAGTTATGTAAAATATTATGCCCTGGTTCAAAACATATTATCTTACATGATTTGATGTTTAAAACAAGATCTGTACCACACTCTCCACCATTTTTCAACCAAAATTCAACTACTACTACCACTGACTAAAATTAAAACCATAAATTCACCTTAAACATTTTACTCATAGCAAGGAATTTCAGTAGTTCATTTACAAAATCCATGTATAATCAACAAATACATAAAACTGTAGATACACCATTCAATTAGTAATTCTAGATGAAAACAAATCAAATCCATAACATCACCCAAATTATAATCCACCCATTCACCTATATCCACAGACATATAACCCAAAATAAGAATTTTGAACAATCCATTCACAAAACCCATATACAATTCCACAGTAATTGAAGAAACAATTACCTTATCGTTTTCATTAGGTTTTTTTTGAAACCAATTAATAAAACCTACAAAGAGAAAAAACAAAATCAACCTACATATAAAAATCTAGGGTTTATAAATTCAACACCGAATCTGGTGAAAGAGAGAGATAAAGATGATTATACCAGATAATTATCGAAATTTTCTGTTTCGATCTTGACCTAGTAACAGGATTGGAGCAGACCCGTGAGATAAATTGATCATCTTCATTAATGAAATCCACCCGATAAGACCTGGTTTTGCTTAAAATTATGAGCACTGCAACAAGTAGGAATAATTGCAAACGTCAATCGAAACGAGAAATATCGAGATCGAGTTATGATTGGGAACAAAATTTTGAGAGAAAGAGAGATCGAGTTTGGCTGCGAGATTTTGTCAGTGAGCTCGAGAAAACGGAAATGAAAGAAGAGCTAGGGTTTATTTTGTTTTGCATCTGAGAGAGGAAGATACTAAATCGTAGACGTTAGATCAATACGGCTAAGCATTACTATATTTTTGGAAACATGGCCCTATACGTGGCTAGCCACTTCTGGGTACGCCATAAAAGACTAGAGGTGGGTGTGAGAATACCGGATATATGTGTCGGATTTATTATGTCATTTACCGGTACATTATTTTATCACACACCCGGTAAATTATCACGTTTGAGAATGACAAATTTGTGCATGTATAAGGTTTCCCAGAATATTCCCATGGAATCTTACCAGTAAATGGTGTCATTCATCGCTCTTGCGAACTTTCATATTTATAGTAGTCCGCTCATGGACAGGTTTCGATCTCCGAGCAAGTTTATTTCTCGAAGATGAAGAATTTGTGCGTGTATAAGGTTTCCAAGAATATTCCCATGGAATCTTACCAGTAAATGGTGTCATTCATCGCTCTTGCGAACTTTCAGACTTATAGTAGTCCGGTCATGGACAGGTTTCGATCTCCGAGCAAGTTTATTTATCGAAGATGATGAATTTGTGCGTGTATAAGGTTTTAGAATATTCCCATGGAATCTTACCAGGAAATGGTGTCATTCATCGCTCTTCCGAACTTTCAGACTTATAGTAGTCCGGTCATGGACAGGTTTCGATCTCCGAGCAAGTTTATTTCTCGAAGATGACGAATTTGTGCGTGTATAAGGTTTCCGGCTCAGAATATTCCCATGGAATCTTACCATGCAATCTTAAATGGTGTCATTCATCGCTCTTCGATCTCGAACTTTCGAAGGACGTGTATAAGGTTTTGAGAATATTTATAGTAGTCCGCTCATGGACTTATAGTAGGTTTCGATCTCCGAGCAAGTTTATTTCTAGAAGATGACGAATTTGTGCGTGTATAAGGTTTCCGAGAATATTCCCATGCAATCTTACCAAGTAAATGGTGTCATTCATCGCTCTTGAGAACTTTAAATGGGACTTATAGTAGTCGGTCATTTGGACATGTTTTCGAGAGAATATTCCATGGAATCTCCATAAATGGTGTCAAGTTTATTTCTCGAAGATGTTTATTTCTCGAAGAATTTGTGCGTGTATAAGGTTTTAAAGAATATTCCCATGGAATCTTATTTCTCAAGATAAATGGTGTCATTCATCGCTCTTGCGAACTTTCAGACTTATAGTAGTCCGGTCATGGACAGGTTTCGATCTCCGATCAAGTTTATTTCTCGAAGATGACGAATTTGTGCGTGTATAAGGTTTCCGAGAATATTCCCATGGAATCTTACCAGTAAATTGTGTCATTCATCGCAAGTTTTACGAACTTTGTGTATAAGGACTTATAGTAGTCCGCTAGAATGGATATGGTTCGAACCATATTTTGCACTTCACTTATAATTTTTTGCATTTCATTTGCATGTTTTTTTATTTCAAACTTATCTTAATCCGTATGAAAACCTGAAACTAAATATCCACCGTCCAAAAAATTGCACAATCCGTATGAATCGATGACTTTTCATCATTCACCGTCCAAATATAATCCTAAGGTGCTTCAAAAAAATAAAAAAAAAAGAATCCTAAGAAAAATAGAATCCTAACGATTTGACTCGCTTCCATCCTCCTCTATTCACTTCGCTTCCATCCTCCAATCTTCACTCTTCTGATTTTTTTCTTTTCTTTTACCAGTCGAAACTCCAGAGGAAAAAAAAACCCTTTGATCTCCTCTTCTGTTCTCTCCTTGACTGGTTCTCCAGCACTAATACTTTTAATCTTAAAATCCCTTTTCTCATCTTCACGATCTGAAGACCTGGGTGTGGTCTTAAAATCCCAATTTTTGTTGCAGCAAGAACCCTCATTTCCTTTGATTTACCTTATGTTTTTCTCTAATCGGAAGAATTAGCAAAACAAGGTACTGAAATTTAACCTTAATTTTGCACTTGATACTATTAATTATAATATTAGCTTGGATTTTAGGTAAAAAATAACCCTAGACTTTGTTTTTCGCCTCTAATATTTACGGGTTTTGGTGTTTGCAGATTTCGTTGGTGATTGAAGGTGTTTTTAACACAGGTAATCTCCCATTTCTTTTAGATCTGTGGTTTTTTACTAATTTTGCAAAAAAAAAAAAATCATTTTCAGTTGCCATTGAATTCTTAGGGTGTTTTAGGGATGGAGTAGAGTTGACTCGGTGTATCACACTTGTGGTACATTAAGGCTTTGGGTGTTATACTTATTGGATTTAAACTGAACCCAAATTAAAACCCCTGTGAATTTTATTGTTTGGGTGTTCTACTTCTTTTGGTACATTAAGGCTTTGTGAGTTTGCTGTTCGGATAAGATTTAGATAGTTGTTCAGTTTGGCTTTGTATTTCTTACTAATTGAATGGTTGGGTAAATGATGTCGTTAATGATGTCTTTCCTTAGAGTCGAAAGTACAGTTGTTAATCTCAGATGTTCCATAGTTGTTTAAGAAAGTATGCTCCATAGTTGTTCGATATTTGATTATCAATTTTGACATTTCAATTTATTTGTGCCTATTTGATACAGGTATTATCGATGGATAAGAGTTGGATTAAGTTGCGTAGTAGTGAGGAGGCATTCCGCGAGGGAGTCGTACACTTCCTAGACTTTGCATTTGATCATATGCAACCTGGGGTGGTATCAATTCGTTGTCCGTGTGTGTACTGCAATAACAATGGATTCCTATCTCGAGATGAAGTTCATCTACATATATTGCATCATGGGTTCACAAAAGGATATACTAATTGGATATACCATGGGAAGGCAGAGGGAAGGGAACCTTTGGGCACTGCTAGAACAATTGAAGATGACTTGCCAGAAAACGATGATTGGGATGAGTTGCTAGGTGCTATTGGAGAAACTTCGGACTACGATACTGCTAAATTTTAAGATCTATTGGAGGATTCCGAACAACCCCTTTATCCCGATTGTAAGAATTATTCAAGGTTATCCTTTTTTTGTGCACTTGCTTTCAGTATTAAGACCCGTGGTGGATTGGCTAACAAATGGTTCTACTGAGCTGTTGAGTCTTGATCAAGGCATTTTGACTGCCCTAATACCGAAGAACTGTTATGAGGCTCTAAAAACCATAAGGGACTTGGGTCTTACCTACCAGAAGATCGATGCTTGCCCAAATGATTGCATATTGTTTCGGAGAGACTATTCGCTGATGGATAAGTGTCTGGTCTGTCATGCTTGTAGATGGAAAAATGATGGGTCATTGGGAGGGGATGAATCAGATATTTGTGCAAAAGAAAACCTAAGAAGAAAGTTGTGAAAAGATAGTACGATATTTTTCTTTAAAGGCAAGAATTCAGAGGTGGTTTATGTGTCCGAAGACCGCTCCTCACATGATATGGCATAAAGAACGTATTGATGATGGACTTTTGAGGCACCGCAGATTCTCAAAACTAGAAGAGCTTTGATCGATGCACCCCACATTTGCGGTAGAGCCTCGTAATCTGAGACTTACATTATCTACCGACGGGATGAATCCTTTCGGAAATATGACGAATCCTCATAGCACATGGCCATTATTCTAATCAACAACAACTTACCACCATGGATGTGTACAAAAGATTCCAATTTCATTTTGTCTATGATAATTTCAGGACCCAAATCACCAGGAAATGATATTGATGTGTATCTGCAATTATTAATAGAGGAATTGAAGGATTTATGGGAGCATGGTATTCGAATTTTTGATGCTTCAAAGAAAGAGTTATTTCTATGTCGTGCAGCACTATTAGGTACTATTAGCGATTCCCTGCCCTAGCCATGCTTTCTGGATGGAGTACCAAGGGAAAATATGCATTTCCGTCTGCAATAATGACCCACTGTTCACTTAGATTAAGCAATGGAGGTAAAAATGAACTACTACTTATTTTGGATTACTTTCCTTTTGTGTCCAACTCTTATCATTCTGTCCAAATGTTATTTGTAGGTAAGTGGTGTTACATGTTCCATCACGCTTCTTGCCAATGGATCATAAATGGCGCGATCACAATGACCTTCAATGGGAATAAGGAGAAATGACCACCACCAAAGCTATTAAATGGGGCCGAAATACTTGAGCAGTTGGATCAGCTAGAGCAAGTTGAGTTTGGTAAGAACGCCAATCAACAAAGTCTAGTAGAAAAGATACCCTTTGATCACAATTGGAAGAAAATTAGCAATTTCCAGCTGGAATTACCCTACGTGAGCACGATTTTATTGTTCCACAGTCTAGATGTGATGCATATCGAGAAGAATGTTTGTGATATTGTGATGGGGACCATATTGAAGGTCAATGGGAAGACAAAAGACAATATAAAAGCTCGGTTAGACCTACAAAGGATGGGTATACGGAAGGACTTATGGGCGACGGGAACAGGGGATAAGTATAGGGTGCCAAACGCTTCATATGTGATGTCAAACAAGGAGAAGGATTCATTTTGTAAACTTTTGAAGGAAATTAAGGTTCCTGATGGGTACGCATCAAACATTTCTCGATGTGTGAATCTTAAAGAGCGGAGGCTTATTGGTCTAAAGAGTCACGATTGCCATGTTATATTGGAACATTTGTTACCGATAGCAATTCATGGAAATTTTCCAGATGATGTGTGAAAGCGTTGACTGAGTTATGTATGTTTTTCAAAGTTACGTGTGCTACTTTCCTTAATATGGCTGACTTAGACAAACTGCAAGACAGTATTGCAATCACATTGTGCAAGTTATAAAGGATATTCCCCCCATCTTTTTTTGTTGTGATGATGCACTTTCCAATTCATCTAGTAGAACAAGCAAAGGTTGGTGGTCCGGTGCAGTATCGTTGGATGTATCCAGTGGAGAGGTACGAATATATCAATGTCATTTTCCTTGGAAATTTTACCTTTTCTGTGATCTGATGGTATTTGTATAGATTTACCCTGTGAATGGTATTTGTGATCTGGTACTTGCGGAAATTTTACCTCTTCTGTGACACATGAACTTTGTTTATCGAGTACATTATAGTTTTTCTATCCTATGCATCAGGTACTTGCGGAAGTTAAAGTGTTATGTGCGGAATAAAGCTCATCCCGAAGGCTAGATGGTGAAAGGGAAAATAATAAAAGAATCTCTCGTATTAATTGAGCGCCATATGAATAGTTTAGTTACAAAGTTTAATCAACTTGGTAGAAACGAGGATAACACTCGATTTCAATCAGCAGTTACTAAGTTGTCTGTTTTCAGACAATCCGGTGAATTTCAAGGTAAGAAACGTGTGGCCTCGTTTTCAGAGGAAGAGTTCCAGCAAATGAAATTGGCTGTTCTCAAGAATTGTGATGAAGTCCACCAATATGAGGTGTTCTCTACTTGTTCTTTCTCCTTATGTTCATTGAATAATGCTAGAGTGTCGGATTGTTTTCGGTAATTTGAATGATTTTCTTATGTCAATATACAGTGAACACAAAGCTATGCTTGAAGGAACTAGCCACGCACATAGAAAACACACCCAAGAATTTCCTACATGGTTAGAACATAAAGTGAGTCTCAGTTCAATAAAATTATTAACATGCATGTTTTGTTCGCCACACATGCTTCTTATGATTTCTGACTTTGGTGGGATTTTTCTATGAAAAACAGATTTACCAACTCCACAAAGAGACCAGTCAGGTGAGTGAAGAACTATTATCATTGGCTGGAGGTCCTTTCCGAGAAACTCTGTCTTTCAACATTTATACGGTCAATGGGTACCGCTTTCAGACAAAATGTTGGGAGCAGGGAAGAACGACACAAAACGCGGGAGTATGTGTAACCATCGAGATGGATTATTTTGGAGTGCTAACTGATATTATAGAGCTGAGGTATGTGGGTGGATTCCGTGTTGTTCTTTTTAAATGTGATTGGCGGGATGTAGATAGTGATATGGGATGCAGGAAAGATAGACATGGAGTTGTTATTGGTGTTAATAGGACCGTTAGTTATTGGCAAGATGAACCTTATGTGTTCCCTTCTCAAGTATCACAAGTTATGTATGTGAATGAAGGAGAGGGGTCCCAATGGAGAGACGGTGATAAAACTAAAACCTCGGAATTATTATGATATCCGGTGCGTGATATTACTACTGATTCGAGTCCTAGTGAAGCAGCACAGGATTTGTACTCGGCTTATTCTATGGAAGATGTACAACTTGAACCACAGCGGGATGATGATGACAACTTTGTTTGGGATAGGTGTGATGTTAGGAAGAAACCGTCACTTATGTTGCTCGAACAAGGACGAGGGAATGCAGTCGATGAAGATGATGCTTGATATTGAAAGTGTTTATACTACTAGCGATGACGATGATTTGCTCGAATTTGAAGAGTCTGACAACGAGATGGACTGTGATTAATTTTAGTTGTTTGTTTTTTTTCATGCTGCCATGAAAATGTATAACCATCACCTATGTAGTATTCCTAGTATTGTATTAGTAAAATGGGATTATGGAGAAGCTTTCTACAAGATGATATAGCATGCCCAGGCTTCAGAAATTTGGTTTTCATATAAAATGGGCTTTACAAAGACTATGACAGAATATGACCATTGACCAACACAGAATATGACACGTCTATTGAGAGTATTAAGAAAAATTTAAAACGACAGACCGGATTCGAACCAGTGACGTTTATCACACAGCAAAGCACCCTCTACCACTGGGACAACTTGGTTGTTGTTGTTAGTTTTCAACGTATTTTGTATATAATGATATATCAAAGATTTAGATAGTTGCAACCTTTTGGTTAAGCAATATTTCATATACTTATGCCTATTATACATCAAAAATCAAACATTAGGAATATTTTGGTTAAGGCTTCATATTTTGCATATTTTGTATATAGTGATATATCAAAGATAAAATATTAGCAACCCTTTTGATCAACATCGCTTACTACTGCTAATCGTGGACAACTCCTTTTCATCAACTCGGGTTTGTGATTTTGACGTAACCCTTCTGGTCGATGTTGGAGCTTCCATTGACAAAGATAAAGTTTTAATTTTGAATTTGGCCATTCATGTTTTACATCAATTGCTTCAAGCTTGAAGAAAAAGAGAAATTATTCGGAGAATTTGTTTAAACAGATAATTAGGTACAATGAAATGGGGAAACCAATACATATCGGAAAATCTCATATAATCTCTCTAATGAACGGGTGGTCGCTAAATTTAGTCGCTCAGATGGGTTTGACCAACCAAATACTTGTTGAATCGCTGGTCATCCTAGCTCGAAGTAGGTAGCTACCAAACCTAAATGGCAGTCGCTAAATTAAGTCGCTCGGATAGGTTTGACCAACCAAATACTTATAGAATCGCTGATCATCCTTGCTCGAAGTAGGTAGCTACCATACCTAAATGGTGGTCGCTAAATTTAGTCGCTCAGATAGGTTTGACCAACCAAATATTAATTGAATCGTTGGTCATCCTAGCTCGAAGTAGGTAGCTACCAAACCAAAACGGCGGTTGCTATATTCTTACCGGGAAAAGCATTTTACCGACTAAACTACTCTATGTGGTCGCTCAAGTTAGTGGATATATATGAATACCGAGACGCTAGTTTGATGGTCGTAACTTGAGTAGCTTGATTCTTAAAGAGACCAAAATTTTGGGTGCTTGCTAAGATTTTAGTTGCTTAAGCCATGTTTTCTTGTAGTGATTCTTATAAAATTGTGTTAGTATATATGTAGTGCGCTCACTCTAGAAGTGAGAGGCAAGCTGGCTTCTAAAACTGAGGCAAGACAACACAGTAACAAAAAATAAAAAAAATAAATGTATATGCATTTAGCGGTTTCTTTTTGGCCAATGAATTCCCGTTGACGGGGCAACTAGTCAAGGTCAAAGCGGGTGAGCGAATAAAATCCAAGAGTTCTAATAAACCCTAGTTATAAGATGGACGGTGATGATTTCTTCCCAAATATCTCTCTTACCATATATAAGCCTTCGATTCATCAGTTTTGGATTGTGTAGTTGAAGTCTTCCATTCATAGCCGCGCCTCCACAGCGAAATTTGTTTGGCTTCCTAAGGTAATTGATTTGATTCGTTTTGTTTCCTTAATTTCTAAGTCGAATCATACATAATATTATAGATCTATGTTTTAATCGATCGATCTGTTAGTTTTTTTTTTTTTTTAGCATCTGTAGCTGTAGATCTGTTTATTTGTTTGTTTGATAGGAATTCGATTTTTGTGTTTTTTTGTTTTTGTAGCTGTAGATCTCTTTATTTCTTTGTTTAATAAGAAGTCAATTTTTGTATTATTTGATTATTAATTTTTATTTTTTTATTTTTTTTGATCTTGATTTTAGGTTTCGAGTCCTAGCTAACGTTTAGGAAGGATTTTTTGTTTCTGTCTTAATTCCAGGTATGTAACTGTTTTATCTTATGAATCATTTTTCTCTAATCTGATTTGCCATGAAAAAGACTATATAATTTCTCTAAACCCCGTTGCTACGAAGACATAAGTGAGACAAATGATACAAAGTTCCAAAGGTTTGAAGCCCCTAAGCCACCGTTGATTAAGACACCAAGATACATCGTTTCTAAGACACTAAGCACAAAGTTTCGAGTTTGAAGAAGCATTCAAACTCTGGCACCAGTTGATCATCACTCCTCTCGGCACCCGCCTCTCTCTTTCCCAGTTATTATAAAATCTTATCATCCCTGTATTTACATCTTGATACTTCACTACTCATATCTTGAGCTTTGCGTTGATCTGTTCTTTTAAGTGTTCTACGGTTTTTCACTTTAGTGTTGATTGGTTCTTTAATTTCTACCTTAATTTGCTTGTTGATTTTTTCCTTTTAATTTTTGAAACGGTTTGTTTTCTAAAAAAATTTGAATCAGGGGCAAGAAATCACCAAAGGATCTTGGATTGAAAATGGGTTTTGCATGGGAATGTGGTGGTAGGGATGCTGAAAAATATGAATCAAGATGCAGCATAAAGCATAATGATATTTCCTCTCAACAAATTAGTAAGATCCTAATACTACCGCTACTCTCTTGTAAAGTGATTTCTAGTTGATAAGAGAAAATAAAATCTCACATTTGTTTTGTTGGATCTGTGAAACTCTTCTAGGCATAACTAACAGAGGAAAGGCATTAAAGGCTTGAAGGTGTTTGTGAAGGATCTTTCTCTTGAAGCCTTCTGAGCATATTCTTCCAAAGGCCTTCTTTTCTTAGAATCTTATACAAGAAAATACATATCAAGCTATATCATTTCAATCAAAAGGGGAGAGAGAGTTGGAACGGGCCTAGGCAAGGAGAGACAAGTTAAATCCTGAAAGGTGGTTTACCTTGTTGATCAAAAGGTGGTTTTCTATTTTTGAATTCGTGATGCTTTCAATTGCCGCCACCAAACAGCAGCCCTTCCTCGAAAGCGGGTAGTAACAAGAGGAACCACACGAGCAGCATGTACCCTCTTAAACTCAAGCACTTCTTCCACAGTAGAAAACCAGTCGATACAATCTTCCGGCGTCAATCCACTACCATGAAACTCAGGAATCTCTACACGGAAAGCTGATTCCCAACTTCGAGAGTCACGTTCATGATGCAAGTTCTCCCTTACACGCTCAGCAAAGGGATTTTCCGTATCATCATCATCAGTTCCTTCGGTATTTGATTCATCCGTAGGAAGACGATGGCGCTCATGTTGTTGCAGAAAAGTAGCTACTTGACCGGCGAGCTGCTCAACCGCGCGTGAGAGTTCATCGTACCTAGTTCTCTCCATCACCTCATCAACCATAGCTACGCGAGGACCACCCTGACCTCTACCACGAACCATGTTTGAAGGATCGATACCCAAGTTCTGAATACCAAATGGTGTAGGATGTTCGTACTGGAAACGATAGAAATCAACACATCTTTATAAACTTCTCAATAGGAAGTGATTTTTATTAATCTCTGATTCAATGTCTTGACAAACAAAAGACGCGGCCTTTATAAAGGCTTATAAACTTAATTGCCAGACCTAGAAAATAACGGAAGATCACTACAAAATCTAAACAAATAGATAGAAAATCTCAGCAAAATCTAAAGAATCCGATATCATGCCAAAAAGCTGGGTGATACCTCTTATTTCCTAACATAATTATCTTGAACTAACCAAACTCAGAAAAGTATCCATATTTGGTTAATGAATACGGTTGCGACGGTCTCGTTCTTCCAAGTAGGATTCAGCCAGGTCTTGTACTACATCATGATGGTAAAAAGAATTAGGCAGGTCATCGTCAGACGAGTCTCCCATGTAAGGAATGAGATGACGCACATTTAATACATCTGCCGTGCGAATATGACTTGGAAGCTTCAGACGGTAAGCATTTGGATTGATCTTTTCGATGATTTCCAAGGGACCTACCTTGCGAGGACCCAACTTGTTGTAAGTCCCAGCTGAAAATCGTTCTTTAGTAAGCACAACCCAAACAAAATCACCAACATCAAACTCAACATGGCGACGATGACGATCCGCAGCTGACTTATACTTGTTGGAAGAAGCAATCAAATTCTGGCATGCAGTAGCATGAATGTCGTGCAAGTTCTGAATTAATGTATCAGCAGTAGAATGAGTTCGTTGTAAATCAGGAACAGGTGCGATATCAATGGCAGACCGTGGATTAAACCCACATACAACCTGGAAGGGACTAAATCCTGTGCTCTTATGAATAGCTCTGTTGTAAGCAAACTCAGCTTGAAACAAATGCCGATCCCATTGTTTTGTATGTGAACCAATCAAGCTACGGAGTAAATTACCAAGGGAGCGATTGACCACTTCGGTCTGGCCATCCGTTTGCGGATGATACGCGCTGTTAAACTTCAAGTATGTACGCAGTAATTTCCATAAACATCTCCAAAAATAGCTCAAGAATTTAGAATCACGGTCGGACACTATGGACTCGGGGAGACCATGTAGGCGATAAACATTTCTGAAAAACAAAAGAGCCACATTCACTGCATCCGTCGTCTTTTTGCAAGCTATAAAGTGCGACATTTTTGAGAATCTATCCACTACTAAAAAAACAGAATCCATTCCTCGTTGAGTTCGGGGAAGACCCACAACGAAATCCATGCTAATGTCGTTCCATGGTTTGGACGGGATAGGTAATCGCATATATAAACCAGCATTAGTCGCAGACCCTTTGGAGACCTGGCAAATATGACAACGAGCTACAAAACGCTGTACTTCCTTAAACATTCTTGGCCAAAAGTAAGAAGATGAAATCAGCTGAAAGGTTTTGTCACGACCAAAATGGCCCTCACCATGCAGTTCTTGAATGATCTTAAGACGCCAACTAGATTCAGGTACGCACAATTGACAGCCTTTGAAAAGGAAACCATCAAGAAGAATGAACTTGGAGCGTTCGCCCGATTCAATAGCTTCTAAAATAAGAGAAAAGAAAGGATCATCCCGGTACAACTCAAAGAAGGAATCAAACCCCAACAACTGAGTACGAAGAGATATCAGAAGGCCCCGTCGACGACTTAAGCCGTCTGCCACACGGTTTTAAACACCAGCTTTATGTTTAAGAACAAATGTGAACTCCTGCATATAATTTGACCATTTAAACTATCGAGCATTCATTTTATCTTGATTTCCAATGTGTTTGAGAGCATCATGATCAGTGAACAACACAAATTCCAAGTGAATCAAGTAATGACGCCAATGCTTAAGTGTCTGGATGATAGCATAGAATTCTAACTCGTAAGTGTTGTAGTTACTCTTAGCCCCATTTAATTTCTCACTGAAAAATGCGACGGGTTTACTTGCTTGACTTAAAACAACACCTATACCTATCTTAGAGTCATCAGTATGGACCTCAAATGGTAAAGAAAAATTGGGCAAAGCTAAGATAGGAGTTGAGCACAATTTCTTTTTAAGCAACTCAAAGCTTGCGATAGCGGAGTCGGTCCAAGAAAACTTCCCGTTCTTCATACAATCGATTGATTGCAGCTGCGATAGTACTTGAAATGGGGAATAAATCTTCTATAAAACGAGGCAAAACCGTGAAAACTCCTAGCTTCATGTAAAGTTTGAGGACGCGGCCAAGTGCGAACAGCATCCACTTTTGAATCATCAACATAAATACCATATTTGGAGAAGAGATATCCAAGAAATAAAATACGATCCGTACAAAAGACACACTTCTTAGTAGCAGCATAAAAGTTCTGTTGTCGTAAGACCAATAAAACTTCCCGAAGATGAGACAAATGGGATTTCAAGTCAGTGCTATAAATTAGAATGTCATCGAAGTAAACGACAACAAACTTGCCCAGGAATGGCTTCATAACTTCATTCATCACCCGCATAATGGTACTAGGAGCATTGGAGAGACCGAACGGCATTACTAGCCATTCATATAGTCCTTCCCTAGTTTTAAAAGCGGTTTTCCACTTATCACCCGGGCGAATACGGATCTGATGATAACCACTTCTTAAATCCAGTTTGCTAAAAATAGTAGCACCGTGCAACTGATCTAATAAATCATCTAGGCGAGGAATGGGGAAGCGATACTTTACCGTAATCTTATTAATTGCACGACTATCCATGCACATACGCCAAGTACCATCTTTCTTAGGAATGAGTAAAGCCGGAACAGCACATGGACTTAGACTCTCCCTAATAAGACCCTTGTCCAATAGTTCCCCCACTTGACGTTGCAGTTCGGCATGCTCTTTAGGGCTCATTTGATAGTGCGGACGATTAGGAAGAACTGATCTAGGAACAAAATCTATTCGATCTTTGGATATCTCGAGAAGGTGGCAGCCCTTCCGGAAGGTCCATTGGAAATATGTCTGCGAAGTCTTCCAATAACCCCTGAACACAAGAAGGGACTTCCAGACTACTTGAATTATCCTGAGGAACCGGCGATAGTAAAAATACCATTCCAACATCTAGCATCTCAGTTTCAAAATCACGCCAGGAAAGCAAATTTGAAGAAACAGTAGAGAGAGTGGAAGGAACCAATTCTTATGATGGAATTAATGTTATACGAGTAGAATTAAATGTGAAAGAGTAGGAATTCTTTTTACCATCATGACTTACGTCCCTATCAAATTACCATGGTCTCCCCAACAAGAGATGACAAGCATCCATTGTCACAACGTCACACCAAACACTATCTTGGTACAACGACCCAATAGAAAAATTCACAAGACAACGTTTGAAATAGTTACCTCGGAACCTTTTCGAGCCAATGAAGAGAATACGGATGGGGATGTTTTTCAGTTGGCAGTTTCAACTTACGGACAACCTCTTCCGAAACTACATTCTCACAACTTCCAGAGTCAATTATCATATGACAAATCTTACCACCCACAGTACAAGTAGTCTGAAATATATTCTTTCGTAACCACGACTCGTCATCAGCAATTTTTGGAGTCAGGAAGGAGCGACGAAGAACCATTAAGCATTCACCTTGTTCTCCAGGATTTTTTTTTTTTCATTTAGCTCATCTGTATTGTCATCAACGTCATCAAAAATACCATCCTTTGCATCACCGTCGACTAGTAACGCCTTAACCGGTCTTCCAACTTTACGACAGTCAGTCGCAAAATATCCAGGATCTCCACAACGATAACACTTTTGACAAGATTTTTGTGGCATACTAACACCCTGTTGTGCGGAAGCATTTTGTGAAGGGACAATAGGAGGACGGCTAACTGCCGCCGTAACATTCTTACGGGAAAAATTTTTTTCCAAGCGCAAAGCATGCTGATAGACTTCAGAAACAGAATAATAATCAAATAAATTAAGCGTATCTTGAAAAGTTTGGCGCAAACCTCCTATGTAGCGGTAGACAAGTTGCTCTTCAATGTCCATAATTCCAACCGAGTAACCAAATCATAGAATTCTTTCGTATACTCGTCAATGGAACGAAAACCTTGGCGAAGATTTTGAAGACGAATATACAACTCTCGAGTATAGTTAAAAGGTAAAAACGCTGTACGCATACACTTTTCAAGCCTTGCCCAAGATGAAATAGGTGGTTTACCTTGTTGAATGCGTGATGCTTTCAATTGCCGCCAACAAACAGCAGCCCTTCCTCGAAAGCGGGTAGTAACAAGAGGAACCACACGAGCAGAAGGTACCCTCTTAAACTCAAGCACTTCTTCCACAGTAGAAAACCAGTCGATACAATCTTCCGGCGTCAATCCACTACCATGAAACTCAGGAATCTCTACGCGGAAAGCTGATTCCCAACTTCGAGAATCACGTTCATGATGCAAGTTCTCCCTTACACGCTCAGCAAATGGATTTTCCGTATCATCATCATCAGTTCCTTCGGTATTTGATTCATCCGTAGGAAGACGATGGCGCTCATGTCGTTGCAGAAAAGTAGCTACTTGACCGGCGAGCTGCTCAACCGCGCGTGAGAGTTCATCGTACCTAGTTCTCTCCATCACCTCATCAACCATAGCTACGCGAGGACCACCCTGACCTCTACCACGAACCATGTTTGAAGGATCGATACCCAAGTTCTGAATACCAAATGGTGTAGGATGTTCGTACTGGAAACGATAGAAATCAACACATCTTTATAAACTTCTCAATAGGAAGTGATTTTTATTAATCTCTGATTCAATGTCTTGACAAACAAAAGACGCGGCCTTTATAAAGGCTTACAAACTTAATTGCCAGACCTAGAAAATAACGGAAGATCACTACAAAATCTAAACAAATAGATAGAAAATCTCAGCAAAATCTAAAGAATCCGATATCATGCCAAAAAGCTGGGTGATACCTCTTATTTCCTAACATAATTATCTTGAACTAACCAAACTCAGAAAAGTATCCATATTTGGTTAATGAATACGGTTGCGACGGTCTCGTTCTTCCAAGTAGGATTCAGCCAGGTCTTGTACTACATCATGATGGTAAAAAGAATTAGGCAGGTCATCGTCAGACGAGTCTCCCATGTAAGGAATGAGATGACGCACATTTAATACGTCTGCCGTGCGAATATGACTTGGAAGCTTCAGACGGTAAGCATTTGGATTGATCTTTTCGATGATTTCCAAGGGACCTACCTTGCGAGGACCCAACTTGTTGTAAGTCCCAGCTGAAAATCGTTCTTTAGTAAGCACATCCCAAACAAAATCACCAACATCAAACTCAACATGGCGACGATGATGATCCGCAGCTGACTTATACTTGTTGGAAGAAGCAATCAAATTCTGGGCATGCAGTAGCATGAATGTCGTGCAAGTTCTGAATTAATGTATCAGCAGTAGAATGAGTTCGTTGTAAATCAGAACAAGTGCGATATCAATGGCACCGTGGATTAAACCCACAGACAACCTGGAAGGGACTAAATCCTGTGCTCTTATGAATAGCTCTGTTGTAAGCAAACTCAGCTTGAAACAAATGCCGATCCCATTGTTTTGTATGTGAACCAATCAAGCTACGGAGTAAATTACCAAGGGAGCGATTGACCACTTCGGTCTGGCCATCCGTTTGCGGATGATACGCGCTGTTAAACTTCAAGTCTGTACGCAGTAATTTCCATAAACATCTCCAAAAATAGCTCAAGAATTTAGAATCACGGTCGGACACTATGGACTCGGGGAGACCATGTAGGCGATAAACATTTCTGAAAAACAAAAGAGCCACATTCACTGCATCCGTCGTCTTTTTGCAAGCTATAAAGTGAGACATTTTTGAGAATCTATCCACTACTAAAAAAACAGAATCCATTCCTCGTTGAGTTCGTGGAAGACCCACAACGAAATCCATGATAATGTCGTTCCATGGTTTGGACGGGATAGGTAATCGCATATATAAACCAGCATTAGTCGCAGACCCTTTGGAGACCTGGAAAATATGACAACGAGCTACAAAACGTTGTACTTCCTTAAACATTCTTGGCCAAAAGTAAGAAGACGAAATCAGCTGAAAGGTTTTGTCACGACCAAAATGGCCCTCACCATGCAGTTCTTGAATGATCTTAAGACGCCAACTAGATTCAGGTACGCACAATTGACAGCCTTTGAAAAGGAAACCATCAAGAAGAATGAACTTGGAGCGTTCGCCCGATTCAATAGCTTCTAAAATAAGAGAAAAGAAAGGATCATCCCGGTACAACTCAAAGAAGGAATCAAACCCCAACAACTGAGTACGAAGAGATATCAGAAGGCCCCATCTACGACTTAAGCCGTCTGCCACACGGTTTTAAACACCAGCTTTATGTTTAAGAACAAATGTGAACTCCTGCATATAATTTGACCATTTAAACTGTCGAGCATTCATTTTATCTTGATTTCCAATGTGTTTGAGAGCATCATGATCAGTGAACAACACAAATTCCGAGTGAATCAAGTAATGACGCCAATGCTTAAGTGTCTGGATGATAGCATAGAATTTAACTCGTAAGTGTTGTAGTTACTCTTAGCCCCATTTAATTTCTCACTGAAAAATGCGACGGGTTTACTTGCTTGACTTAAAACAACACCTATACCTATCTTAGAGTCATCAGTATAGACCTCAAATGGTAAAGAAAAATTGGGCAAAGCTAAGATAGGAGCTGAGCACAATTTCTTTTTAAGCAACTCAAAGCTTGCAATAGCGGAGTCGGTCCAAGAAAACTTCCCGTTCTTCATACAATCAGTGATTGCAGCTGCGATAGTACTGAAATGGGGAATAAATCTCCTATAAAACGAGGCAAAACCGTGAAAACTCCTAGCTTCATGTAAAGTTTGAGGACGCGGCCAAGTGCGAACAGCATCCACTTTTGAATCATCAACAGAAATACCATATTTGGAGACGAGATATCCAAGAAATAAAATACGATCCGTACAAAAGACACACTTCTTAGTAGCAGCATAAAAGTTCTCATTTGTCGTAAGACCAATAAAACTTCCCGAAGATGAGACAAATGGGATTTCAAGTCGGTCTTTATAAATTAGAATGTCATCGAAGTAAACGACAACAAACTTGCCTGTGAATGGCTTCATAACTTCATTCATCACCCGCATAATGGTACTAGGAGCATTGGAGAGACCGAACGGCATTACTAGCCATTCATATAGTCCTTCCCTAGTTTTAAAAGCGGTTTTCCACTTATCACCCGGGCGAATACGGATCTGATGATAACCACTTCTTAAATCCGGTTGCTAAAAATAGTAGCACCGTAACTGATCTAATAAATCATCTAGGCGAGGAATGGGGAAGGGATACTTTACCGTAATCTTATTCATTGCACGACTATCCACGCACATACGCCAAGTACCATCTTTCTTAGGAATGAGTAAAGCCGGAACATCACATGGACTTAGACTCTCCCTAATAAGACCCTTGTCCAATAGTTCCCCCACTTGACGTTGCAGTTCGGCATGCTCTTTAGGGCTCATGCGATAGTGCGGACGATTAGGAAGAACTGATCTAGGAACAAAATCTATTCGATCTTTGGATATCTCGAGAAGGTGGCGGCCGTCCGGAAGGTCCATTGGAAATATGCGAAGTCTTCCAATAACCCCCGAACACAAGAAGGGACTTCCAGACTACTTGAATTATCTGAGGAACCGGCGATAGTAAAAATACCATTCCAACATCTAGCATCTCGGTTTCAAAATCACGCCAGAAAGCAAATTTGAAGAAACGGTAGAGAGAGTGGAAGGAACCAATTCTTATGATGGAATTAATGTTATACGAGTAGAATTAAATGTGAAAGAGTAGGAATTCTTTTTACCATCATGACTTACGTCCCTATCAAATTACCATGGTCTCCCCAACAAGAGATGACAAGCATCCATTGTCACAACGTCACACCAAACACTATCTTGGTACAACGACCCAATAGAAAAATTCACAAGACAACGTTTCGAAATAGTTACCTCGGAACCTTTGCGAGCCAATGAAGAGAATACGGATGGGGATGTTTTTCGGTTGGCAGTTTCAACTTACGGACATGACCTCTTCCGAAACTACATTCTCACAACTTCGAGTCAATTATCATACGACAAATCTTACCACCCACAGTACAAGTAGTCCGAAATATATTCTTTCGTAACCACGACTCGTCATCGGCAATTTTTGGAGTGGGAAGGAGCGACGAAGAACCATTAAGCATTCACCTTGTTCTCCGGGGAATTTTTTTTTCATTTAGCTCATCTCGTATTGTCATCAACGTCATCAAAAATACCATCCTTTGCATCACCGTCGACTAGTAACGCCTTAACCGGTCTTTCCAACTTTACGACAGTCGGTCGCAAAATGTCCGGGATCTCCACAATGATAACACTTCGACAAGATTTTGTGGCATACTAACACCTGTTGTGCGGAAGCATTTTGTGAAGGGACAATAGGAGGACGGCTAATGGCGTCAGTAACATTCTTACGGGAAAATTGTTTTTCCAAGCGCAAAGCATGCTGATGGACTTCAGAAACAGAATAATAATCAAATAAATTAAGCTTATCTTGAAAAGTTTGGCGCAAACCTCCTATGTAGCGGTAGACAAGTTGCTCTTCAATGTCCATAATTCCCGACCGAGTAACCAAATCATAGAATTCTTTCGTATACTCGTCAATGGAACGAAAACCTTGGCGAAGATTTTGAAGACGAATATACAACTCGAGTATAGTTAAAGGTAAAAACGCTGTACGCATACACTTTTCAAGCCTTGCCCAAGATGAAATAGGTGGTTTACCTTGTTGAATGCGTGATGCTTTCAATTGCCGCCAACAAACAGCAGCCCTTCCTCGAAAGCGGGTAGTAACAGAGGAACCACATGAGCGAAGGTACCCTCTTAAACTCAAGCACTTCTTCCCAAAAGAGAAACCAGTCGATACAATCTTCCGGCGTCAATCCACTACCATGAAACTCAGGAATCTCTACGCGGAAAGCTGATTCCCAACTTCAAGAATCACTTTCATGATGCAAGTTCTCCCTTACACGCTCAGCAAATGGATTTTCCGTATCATCATCATCAGTTCCTTCGGTATTTGATTCATCCGTAGGAAGACGATGGCGCTCATGTCGTTGCGAAAAGTAGCTACTTGACCGTGAGTCGCTCAACCGCGTGAGAGTTCATCGTACCTAGTTCTCTCCATCACCTCATCAACCATAGCTACGCGAGGACCACCCTGACCTCTACCACGAACCATGTTTGAAGGATCGATACCCAAGTTCTGAATACCAAATGGTGTAGGATGTTCGTACTGGAAACAATAGAAATCAACACATCTTTATAAACTTCTCAATAGGAAGTGATTTTTATTAATCTCTGATTCAATGTCTTGACAAACAAAAGACACGGCCTTTATAAAGGCTTACAAACTTAATTGCCAGACCTAGAAAATAACGGAAGATCACTACAAAATCTAAACAAATAGATAGAAAATCTCAAAGCAAAATCTAAAGAATCCGATATCATGCCAAAAGCCGGGTGATACCTCTTATTTCCTAACATAATTATCTTGAACTAACCAAACTCAGAAAAGTATCCATATTTGGTTAATGAATACGGTTGCGACGGTCTCGTTCTTCCAAGTAGGATTCAGCCAGGTCTTGTACTACATCATGATGGTAAAAAGAATTAGGCAGGTCATCGTCAGACGAGTCTCCCATGTAAGGAATGAGATGACGACATTTAATACGTCTGTAGATGCGAATATGACTTGGAAGCTTCGACGGTAAGCATTTGGATTGATCTTTTCGATGATTTCCAAGGGACCTACCTTGCGAGGACCCAACTTGTTGTAAGTCCCAGCTGAAAATCGTTCTTTAGTAAGCACATCCCAAACAAAATCACCAACATCAAACTCAACATGGCAACGATGACGATCCGCCGGCTGACTTATACTTGTTGGAAGAAGCAATCAAATTCGGCATGCGAGTAGCATGAATGTCGTGCAAGTTCGAATTAATGTATCAAACGGTAGAATGAGTTCGTTGTAAATCGAGAACAGGTGCGATATCAATGGCGATCGTGGATTAAACCCACAGACAACCTGGAAGGGACTAAATCCTGTGCTCTTATGAATAGCTCTGTTGTAAGCAAACTCAGCTTGAAACAAATGCCGATCCCATTGTTTTGTATGTGAACCAATCAAGCTACGGAGTAAATTACCAAGGGAGCGATTGACCACTTCGGTCTGGCCATCCGTTTGCGGATGATACGCGCTATTAAACTTCAAGTCTGTACGCAGTAATTTCCATAAACATCTCCAAAAATAGCTCAAGAATTTAGAATCACGGTCGGACACTATGGACTCCGGGAGACCATGTAGGCGATAAACATTTCTGAAAAACAAAAGAGCCACATTCACTGCATCCGTCGTCTTTTTGCAAGCTATAAAGTGCGACATTTTTGAGAATCTATCCACTACTAAAAAAACATAATCCATTCCTCGTTGAGTTCGTGGAAGACCCACAACGAAATCCATGCTAATGTCGTTCCATGGTTTGGACGGGATAGGTAATCGCATATATAAACCAGCATTAGTCGCAGACCCTTTGGAGACCTGGCAAATATGACAACGAGCTACAAAACGCTGTACTTCCTTAAACATTCTTGGCCAAAAGTAAGAAGACGAAATCAGCTGAAAGGTTTTGTCACGACCAAAATGGCCCTCACCATGCAGTTCTTGAATGATCTTAAGACGCCAACTAGATTCAGGTACGCACAATTGACAGCCTTTGAAAAGGAAACCATCAAGAAGAATGAACTTGGAGCGTTCGCCCGATTCAATAGCTTCTAAAATAAGAGAAAAGAAAGGATCATCCCGGTACAACTCAAAGAAGGAATCAAACCCCAACAATCGAGTACGAAGAGATATCAGAAGGCCCCGTCGACGACTTAAGCCGTCTGCCACACGGTTTTAAACACCAGCTTTATGTTTAAGAACAAATGTGAACTCCTGCATATAATTTGACCATTTAAACTGTCGAGCATTCATTTTATCTTGATTTCCAATGTGTTTGAGAGCATCATGATCAGTGAACAACACAAATTCCGAGTGAATCAAGTAATGACGCCAATGCTTAAGTGTCTGGATGATAGCATAGAATTCTAACTCGTAAGTGTTGTAGTTACTCTTAGCCCCATTTAATTTCTCACTGAAAAATGCGACGGGTTTACTTGCTTGACTTAAAACAACACCTATACCTATCTTAGAGTCATCAGTATGGACCTCAAATGGTAAAGAAAAATTGGGCAAAGCTAAGATAGGAGCTGAGCACAATTTCTTTTTAAGCAACTCAAAGCTTGCAGTAGCGGAGTCGGTCCAAGAAAACTTCCCGTTCTTCATACAATCAGTGATTGCAGCTGCGATAGTACTGAAATGGGGAATAAATCTTCTATAAAACGAGGCAAAACCGTGAAAACTCCTAGCTTCATGTAAAGTTTGAGGACGTGGCCAAGTGCGAACAGCATCCACTTTTGAATCATCAACAGAAATACCATATTTGGAGACGAGATATCCAAGAAATAAAATACGATCCGTACAAAAGACACACTTCTTAGTAGCAGCATAAAAGTTCTATTGTCGTAAGACCAATAAAACTTCCCGAAGATGAGACAAATGGGATTTCAAGTCAGTGCTATAAATTAGAATGTCATCGAAGTAAACGACAACAAACTTGCCCAGGAATGGCTTCATAACTTCATTCATCACCCGCATAATGGTACTAGGAGCATTGGAGAGACCGAACGGCATTACTAGCCATTCATATAGTCCTTCCCTAGTTTTAAAAGCGGTTTTCCACTTATCACCCGGGTGAATACGGATCTGATGATAACCACTTCTTAAATCCAGTTTGCTAAAAATAGTAGCACCGTGCAACTGATCTAATAAATCATCTAGGCGAGGAATGGGGAAGCGATACTTTACCGTAATCTTATTAATTGCACGACTATCCACGCACATACGCCTAGTACCATCTTTCTTAGGAATGAGTAAAGCCGGAACAGCACATGGACTTAGACTCTCCCTAATAAGACCCTTGTCCAATAGTTCCCCCACTTGACGTTGCAGTTCGGCATGCTCTTTAGGGCTCATGCGATAGTGCGGACGATTAGGAAGAACTGATCTAGGAACAAAATCTATTCGATGCTGGATATCTCGAGAAGGTGGCAGCCCGTCCGGAAGGTCCATTGGAAATATGTCTGCGAAGTCTTCCAATAACCCCTGAACACAAGAAGGGACTTCCAGACTACTTGAATTATCCTGAGGAACCGGCGATAGTAAAAATACCATTCCAACATCTAGCATCTCAGTTTCAAAATCACGCCAGGAAAGCAAATTTGAAGAAACAGTAGAGAGAGTGGAAGGAACCAATTCTTATGATGGAATTAATGTTATACGAGTAGAATTAAATGTGAAAGAGTAGGAATTCTTTTTACCATCATGACTTACGTCCCTATCAAATTACCATGGTCTCCCCAACAAGAGATGACAAGCATCCATTGTCACAACGTCACACCAAACACTATCTTGGTACAACGACCCAATAGAAAAATTCACAAGACAACGTTTCGAAATAGTTACCTCGGAACCTTTACTGAGCCAATGAAGAGAATACGGATGGGGATGTTTTTCAGTTGGCAGTTTCAACTTACGGACAGCCTCTTCCGAAACTACATTCTCACAACTTCCAGAGTCAATTATCATACGACAAATCTTACCACCCACAGTACAAGTAGTCTGAAATATATTCTTTCGTAACCACGACTCGTCATCAGCAATTTTTGGAGTCAGGAAGGAGCGACGAAGAACCATTAAGCATTCACCTTGTTCTCCAGGATTTTTTTTTTTTCATTTAGCTCATCTGTATTGTCATCAACGTCATCAAAAATACCATCCTTTGCATCACCGTCGACTAGTAACGCCTTAACCGGTCTTCCAACTTTACGACAGTCAGTCGCAAAATGTCCAGGATCTCCACAACGATAACACTTCTGACAAGATTTTTGTGGCATACTAACACCCTGTTGTGCGGAAGCATTTTGTGAAGGGACAATAGGAGGACGGCTAACTGCCGCCGTAACATTCTTACGGGAAAATTGTTTTTCCAAGCGCAAAGCATGCTGATGGACTTCAGAAACAGAATAATAATCAAATAAATTAAGCGTATCTTGAAAAGTTTGGCGCAAACCTCCTATGTAGCGGTAGACAAGTTGCTCTTCAGTGTCCATAATTCCCGACCGAGTAACCAAATCATAGAATTCTTTCGTATACTCGTCAATGGAACGAAAACCTTGGCGAAGATTTTGAAGACGAATATACAACTCTCGAGTATAGTTAAAAGGTAAAAACGATGTACTCATACACTTTTCAAGCCTTGCCCAAGATGAAATAGGTGGTTTACCTTGTTGAATGCGTGATGCTTTCAATTGCCGCCAACAAACAACAGCCCTTCCTCGAAAGCGGGTAGTAACAAGAGGAACCACACGAGCAGAAGGTACCCTCTTAAACTCAAGTACTTCTTCCTGATAGAAAACCGATCGATACAATCTTCCGGCGTCAATCCACTACCATGAAACTCGGGAATCTCTCGCGAAAGCTGATTCCCAACTTCGAGAATCACGTTCATGATGCAAGTTCTCCCTTACACGCTCAGCAAATGGATTTTCCGTATCATCATCATCAGTTCCTTCGGTATTTGATTCATCCGTAGGAAGACGATGGCGCTCATGTCGTTGCAGAAAAGTAGCTACTTGACCGGCGAGCTGCTCAACAGCGCGTGAGAGTTCATCGTACCTAGTTCTCTCCATCACCTCATCAACCATAGCTACGCGAGGACCAACCTGACCTCTACCACGAACCATGTTTGAAGGATCGATACCCAAGTTCTGAATACCAAATGGTGTAGGATGTTCGTACTGGAAACGATAGAAATCAACACATCTTTATAAACTTCTCAATAGGAAGTGATTTTTATTAATCTACGATTCAATGTCTTGACAAACAAAAGACGCGGCCTTTATAAAGGCTTACAAACTTAATTGCCGGACCTAGAAAATAACGGAAGATCACTACAAAATCTAAACAAATAGATAGAAAATCTCAAAGCAAAATCTAAAGAATCCGATATCATGCCAAAAAGCCGGGTGATACCTCTTATTTCCTAACTTAATTATCTTGAACTAACCAAACTAGAAAAGTATCCATATTTGGTTAATGAATACGGTTGCGACGGTCTCGTTCTTCCAAGTAGGATTCCGCCAGGTCTTGTACTACATCATGATGGTAAAAAGAATTAGGCAGGTCATCATCAGACGAGTCTCCCATGTAAGGAATGAGATGACGCACATTTAATACGTCCCCGTGCGAATATGACTTGGAAGCTTGGGACGGTAAGCATTTGGATTGATCTTTTCGATGATTTCCAAGGGACCTACCTTGCGAGGACCCAACTTGTTGTAAGTCCCAGCTGAAAATCGTTCTTTAGTAAGCACTGACCCAAACAAAATCACCAACATCAAACTCAACATGGCGACGACGACGATCCGATGAGTGACTTATACTTGTTGGAAGAAGCAATCAAATTCGGCATGCAGTAGCATGAATGTCGTGCAAGTTACGAATTAATGTATCAGCAGTAGAATGAGTTCGTTGTAAATCGGAGCAGTGCGATATCAATGGCGAGATCGTGGATTAAACCCACGAGACAACCTGGAAGGGACTAAATCCTGTGCTCTTATGAATAGCTCTGTTGTAAGCAAACTCAGCGAAACAAATTCGATCCCATTGTTTTGTATGTGAACCAATCAAGCTACGGAGTAAATTACCAAGGGAGCGATTGACCACTTCGGTCCGGGCCATCCGTTTGCGGATGATACTATTTGTTAAACTTCAAGTCTGTACGCAGTAATTTCCATAAACATCTCCAAAAATAGCTCAAGAATTTAGAATCACGGTCGGACACTATGGACTCGGGGAGACCATGTAGGCGATAAACATTTCTGAAAAACAAAATAGCCACATTCACTGCATCCGTCGTCTTTTTGCAAGCTATAAAGTGCGACATTTTTGAGAATCTATCCACTACTAAAAAAACAGAATCCATTCCTCGTTGAGTTCGGGGAAGACCCACAACTAAATCCATGCTAATGTCGTTCCATGGTTTGGACGGGATAGGTAATCGCATATATAAACCAGCATTAGTCGCAGACCCTTTGGAGACCTGGCAAATATGACAACGAGCTACAAAACGCTGTACTTCCTTAAACATTCTTGGCCAAAAGTAAGAAGACGAAATCAGCTGAAAGGTTTTGTCACGACCAAAATGGCCCTCACCATGCAGTTCTTGAATGATCTTAAGACGCCAACTAGATTCAGGTACGCACAATTGACAGCCTTTGAAAAGGAAACCATCAAGAAGAATGAACTTGGAGCGTTCGCCCGATTCAATAGCTTCTAAAATAAGAGAAAAGAAAGGATCATCCCGGTACAACTCAAAGAAGGAATCAAACCCCAACAACTGAGTACGAAGAGATATCAGAAGGCCCCGTCGACGACTTAAGCCGTCTGCCACACGGTTTTAAACACCAGCTTTATGTTTAAGAACAAATGTGAACTCCTGCATATAATTTGACCATTTAAACTGTCGAGCATTCATTTTATCTTGATTTCCAATGTGTTTGAGAGCATCATGATCAGTGAACAACACAAATTCCGAGTGAATCAAGTAATGACGCCAATGCTTAAGTGTCTGGATGATAGCATAGAATTCTAACTCGTAAGTGTTGTAGTTACTCTTAGCCCCATTTAATTTCTCACTGAAAAATGCGACGGGTTTACTTGCTTGACTTAAAACAACACCTATACCTATCTTAGAGTCATCAGTATGGACCTCAAATGGTAAAGAAAAATTGGGCAAAGCTAAGATAGGAGCTGAGCACAATTTCTTTTTAAGCAACTCAAAGCTTGCGGTAAGCGGAGTCGGTCCAAGAAAACTTCCGTTCTTCATACAATCAGTGATTGCAGCTGCGATAATCTTGAAATGGGGAATAAATCTTCTATAAAACGAGGCAAAACCGTGAAAACTCCTAGCTTCATGTAAAGTTTGAGGACGCGGACAAGTGCGAACATCATCCACTTTTGAATCATCAACAGAAATACCATATTTGGAGACGAGATATCCAAGAAATAAAATACGATCCGTACAAAAGACACACTTCTTAGTAAGATAAAAGTTCTGTTGTCGTAAGACCAATAAAACTTCCCGAAGATGAGACAAATGGGATTTCAAGTCAGTGCTATAAATTAGAATGTCATCGAAGTAAACGACAACAAACTTGCCCAGGAATGGCTTCATAACTTCATTCATCACCCGCATAATGGTACTAGGAGCATTGGAGAGACCGAACGCATTACTAGCCATTCATATAGTCCTTCCCTAGTTTTAAAAGCGGTTTTTCCACTTATCACCCGGCGAATACGGATCGATGATAACCACTTCTTAAATCCAGTTTGCTAAAAATAGTAGCACCGTGCAACCGATCTAATAAATCATCTAGGCGAGGAATGGGAAGCGATACTTTACCGTAATCTTATTAATTGCACGACTATCCACGCACATACGCCAAGTACCATCTTTCTTAGGAATGAGTAAAGCCGGAACAGCACATGGACTTAGACTCTCCCTAATAAGACCCTTGTCCAATAGTTCCCCCACTTGACGTTGCGATTCGGGGCATGCTCTTTAGGGCTCATTTGATAGTGCGGACGATTAGGAAGAACTGATCTAGGAACAAAATCTATTCGATGCTGGATATCTCGAGAAGGTGGCAGCCCGTCCGGAAGGTCCATTGGAAATATTTCTGCGAAGTCTTCCAATAACCCCTTGAACACAAGAAGGACTTCCAGACTACTTGAATTATCCCGAGGAACCGGCGATAGTAAAAATACCATTCCAACATCTAGCATCTCGGTTTTCAAAATCACGCCAGGAAAGCAAATTTGAAGAAACAGTAGAGAGAGTGGAAGGAACCAATTCTTATGATGGAATTAATGTTATACGAGTAGAATTAAATGTGAAAGAGTAGGAATTCTTTTTACCATCATGACTTACGTCCCTATCAAATTACCATGGTCTCCCCAACAAGAGATGACAAGCATCCATTGTCACAACGTCACACCAAACACTATCTTGGTACAACGACCCAATAGAAAAATTCACAAGACAACGTTTGAAATAGTTACCTCGGAACCTTTAATCGAGCCAATGAAGAGAATACGGATGGGGATGTTTTTTCGGTTGGCGATTTTCAACTTACGGACAACCTCTTCCGAAACTACATTCTCACAACTTCCGAGTCAATTATCATATGACAAATCTTACCACCCACAAGACAAGTAGTCTGAAATATATTCTTTCGTAACCACGACTCGTCATCAGCAATTTTTGGAGTCAGGAAGGAGCGACGAAGAACCATTAAGCATTCACCTTGTTCTCCAGGAATTTTTTTTTTTCATTTAGCTCATCTGTATTGTCATCAACGTCATCAAAAATACCATCCTTTGCATCACCGTCGACTAGTAACGCCTTAACCGGTCTTCCAACTTTACGACAGTCAGTCGCAAAATATCCAGGATCTCCACAACGATAACACGCCCGACAAGATTTTGTGGCATACTAACACCTGTTGTGCGGAAGCATTTTGTGAAGGGACAATAGGAGGACGGCTAGCGCCCGCCGTAACATTCTTACGGAAAATTGTTTTTCCAAGCGCAAAGCATCTTTGATGGACTTCAGAAACAGAATAATAATCAAATAAATTAAGCGTATCTTGAAAAGTTTGGCGCAAACCTCCTATGTAGCGGTAGACAAGTTGCTCTTCAGTGTCCATAATTCCCGACCGAGTAACCAAATCATAGAATTCTTTCGTATACTCGTCAATGGAACGAAAACCTTGGCGAAGATTTTGAAGACGAATATACAACTCTCGAGTATAGTTAAAAGGTAAAAACGCTGTACGCATACACTTTTCAAGCCTTGCCCAAGATGAAATAGGTGGTTTACCTTGTTGAATGCGTGATGCTTTCAATTGCCGCCAACAAACAGCAGCCCTTCCTCGAAAGCGGGTAGTAACAAGAGGAACCACACGAGCAGAAGGTACCCTCTTAAACTCAAGCACTTCTTCCACAGTAGAAAACCAGTCGATACAATCTTCCGGCGTCAATCCACTACCATGAAACTCAGGAATCTCTACGCGGAAAGATGATTCCCAACTTCGAGAATCACGTTCATGATGCAAGTTCTCCCTTACACGCTCAGCAAAGGGATTTTCCGTATCATCATCATCAGTTCCTTCGGTATTTGATTCATCCGTAGGAAGACGATGGCGCTCATGTCGTTGCAGAAAAGTAGCTACTTGACCGGCGAGCTGCTCAACCGCGCGTGAGAGTTCATCGTACCTAGTTCTCTCCATCACCTCATCAACCATAGCTACGCGAGGACCACCCTGACCTCTACCACGAACCATGTTTGAAGGATCGATACCCAAGTTCTGAATACCAAATGGTGTAGGATGTTCGTACTGGAAACGATAGAAATCAACACATCTTTATAAACTTCTCAATAGGAAGTGATTTTTATTAATCTCTGATTCAATGTCTTGACAAACAAAAGACGCGGCCTTTATAAAGGCTTACAAACTTAATTGCCAGACCTAGAAAATAACGGAAGATCACTACAAAATCTAAACAAATAGATAGAAAATCTCAGCAAAATCTAAAGAATCCGATATCATGCCAAAAAGCTGGGTGATACCTCTTATTTCCTAACATAATTATCTTGAACTAACCAAACTCAGAAAAGTATCCATATTTGGTTAATGAATACGGTTGCGACGGTCTCGTTCTTCCAAGTAGGATTCAGCCAGGTCTTGTACTACATCAGAGAGGAACTCCTAGATCATGGGTTATCCAGTTACACCTAGATCTGGTGGTGAGGCATGTGGAGGTCAAAATGGGCATCAATTTAACATCTTGTTTTCTGCAGACCTGGCTTCAGACTTCCAATTTTGTGGAGATCTTTCGTTTCAACAGACTTTTCCAATTTTCTGGTGTGAACTCCCTTCCAATTTCATGCCTGACCTCAGCACCAATTTTTTGAATGCTGCACTAAACATTGCAGAAGATTGCAAACCGAAATTCGAAGAAATTTACAGTAAGATGGGAGAAATAACAGTGATTTCTTATCTCCGTGCATTGGAGAATTAGGTAGATCTGTTTCACTCTTCTTACTAGCAAACGCAGATGCATCAATGACATAGGTCCAGAAAATTAATGAGATCTAAGAAGTGCGAGCTGATTATGAAAAACTCACAAGTTAGTTTTGAGTGGAAAAGTCATAATGACAATGGATCCAGAGTTGATGATGATTGTGCTTCTCCATACAAAACTAAGATTCAATTCATAACCCTTTATTCTTCCATTCGTGGTAGAAGAAGTGAAGAAAATCATGGAGAGAAAGTGAGACGAGAGACGGCGTACAGTTCAGTTTAGAAGGGAGTGAGTGAAAGAGAAACTAGTCTATGACCTAGTTTTATAAGGTCATTCGTCAAGCGTAACCCTAATCGAGATCCCTTATCAACTCAATAGAACACTTGGTGTGGGGATAATAATATCATTAAAAGGGATCCTCACACCCTTTTTACACTTGACATCAGGGGACTAAGTTAAGTGGATAAAAGTTGCACTCATAAAGTTACTGGACGGGTGAAGTGAGATTGTTAAAATGATTGAGGAGGTGAAATGCCCGCTTTTTAATTTTTTTAATGTAATTAGTATATTTTCTTGGAATTTCACTCTTATTAAAGTACCGTGCAACTGAGGAAGTAGTCATGAATCCTCATGTACTATTTATTTTCAGGAGTTGAGCCAGAAACTTGACCAAGGAGAAGTGAAGTCCTGCTAAAGGTGCAAGAAAGTAAAAATGAGCTTCGAAGCCCAAATGCATATACGTTTAAGTTTTTATGGTTTGGGAGCCGTCTGGGCTAGAGGTGTAATGAGGCGTCCGTCACGCCTGAGTCTTTTGCGCTTGTATTTATTCTTTTTCTTTAGATTTAATATAGTTGTCAATTTAATTTCTAAGATGTTCTTGTTGTTAGAATATATCCACCATATACAAGGCAACCATGAAGATATAGTTAAAGATATTCTAGACAAGTGTTGGAATTACCTAATTTGTAATGTCTAATATGAACTAATATGAACAAGGTTAAAGAAGTCTAGAGTTAGGTAGAGTTCAAAGTATCTAGAATGATCAAGAGAGGTTGGTCAAATACCATAATGTAAAACATGTGATAAAAATGTTAGTATAGTTTGTAGGCTAAGGAAGTAGAACTCAATTTGGAGTTGCTCACTTGGAGGCTTAGCTAACTAGTATAAATAGGCATTTGTAGTATCATTTGTAGTCACCCAAAATGAGTGAGATTGGGTCCTTAGTAAGTGAGAGTTGAGAGCTCTCTCCTTATGTGAGTTTATGTGTGTGAGGTTTGTAAATCATCTCGGTGATTACGATGATCAATATCATTCACCCTACGGGGTTTCATCAGTGGACGTAGGCGTTAGTGCCGAACCACTTTAATCTCTTGTGTCTTCTTTATTTCATCTGATCCTTACTCTTACCACAAATCTAAGATACTATCAGAGCTCCGAAGTTTCATCTCAATTTTTTATCATGGTATCAGAGCCCTGAAACATTTCAATTTCTATCATGGTATCAGAGCCCCGAAACATTTCAATTTATATCATGGTATCAGAGCTGCGAAACATTTCAATTTCTATCATGGTATCAGAGCCAAGTTCGATCCAAATGGGCGTTTAAGTTTCCGCTACAAGATGAAGTTTAAGTTTTCACTCCTATCAGAGCCAGACCCCACTCAATGTTACTCGTGTCCATCCGTGTGTCGTAGTTTCCATACCACTCGCATGTCGTTATCCGTGTATCCGTGGTTTCCGTACCACTCAAGTATCCCGCTTCCGGTGATGTGCGTCTGTGGTTTCCGTAACCACTCAAGTATCCCCGCCAGTGTGCGTCCGTGGTTTTCGTACCACTCAGTATCAGTATGTCCGTGGTTTTCGTACCACTCAGATCGGCCAGTGTGCATCCGTGGCTTCCGTGCCACACAGTCAGTGTCTTGTTAAACGATTCCAGTCAGTATGTCCGTGGTTTCCGTACCAATCATATCCGCCAGTGTGCATCCGTGGCTTCCGTGCCACTCATTTAGTGTAACCTTTTCTGCATGTGCAACAATCCGTAGGCCACAATCCGCGTGTAGCCACAGTTGGTGGGATGCAATCCGTGTGCTACAATCCTCCTGCCTTGCTTCAGGTACATGGTGTATTCAAACTCGACCATTTCGAGTTTGAGGGGGGGTGTCAGTCCACTTGCAATACTCGTTTGTAATATTGTACATCGTTTGGCTTCAACTCTAAATCATCTCAACTTCTCATACAACAAGTTCTCCCTTGAACCAGTACTTCCACCTATAGTTTCACCAACATCCGCACCAGTAGTCCCGCCAAGAGGCGCACCAATATTTCCACCAACAGTTGCACCCATAGGTGCGCCACCAGTTGAAGAAGTAGATACACCAACAGCTGCACCAACAGTTTCACCCATAGTTGAGCCACCAGTTGAACCAGTAGTACCACCAACAGCTGCATCTGTAGTTCACCCACCAGCATCTCGAGCTCTTCCCTGCCATGAACATCATCGTACTCCACAGACAGCAGACCGAGTTCGTCATCGTCCCATCACAACAACTTCCATCCAAACAGCATCATCATTCTTTGCCATGTTTTCTTTACGCCTTCCAGCTCGAGCTCTTCCACCTGTAATCATGCCATCACGTTCTCCTTCCAAGATAAACCATCTTTTTTCAACTGTTCAAGTTGATCACTTCAAAACATTTCCGTGCTCAACTTGAAGGGGGGTGTTAGAATATATCCACCATATACAAGGCAACCATGAAGATATAGTTAAAGATATTCTAGATAAGTGTTGGAATTACCTAATTTGTAATGTCTAATATGAACTAATATGAACAAGGTTTAAGAAGTCTAGAGTTAGGTAGAGTTCAAAGTATCTAGAATGATCAAGAGAGGTTGGTCAAATACCATAATGTAAAACATGTGATAAAAATGTTAGTATAGTTTGTAGGCTAAGGAATTAGAACTCAATTTGGAGTTGCTCACTTGGAGGCTTAGCTAACTAGTATAAATAGGCATTTGTAGTATCATTTGTAGTCACCCAAAATGAGTGAGATTGGGTCCTTAGTAAGTGAGAGTTGAGAGCTCTCTCCTTATGTGAGTTTATGTGTGTGAGGTTTGTAAATCATCTCAGTGATTACTGATGATCAATATCATTCACCCTACGGGGTTTCATCAGTGGACGTAGGCGTTAGTGCCGAACCACTTTAATCTCTTGTGTCTTCTTTATTTCATCTGATCCTTACTCTTACCACAAATCTAAGATACTATCAGAGCTCCGAAGTTTCATCTCAATTTTTTATCATGGTATCAGAGCCCCGAAACATTTCAATTTCTATCATGGTATCAGAGCCCCGAAACATTTCAATTTATATCACTTGTAATTCTTTAGAACTATAATTTTTGGTGATAGAATTAAAAGCTTAACGTAAAATCAATTTTATCTATTTAAATTTTGAATAAACCACCACCACCATCACCACTGTCTGGAACCAGCACCATCGCCGCCAGCAGAAACACCACCACAGGCTCACATCACCATAGTCGCCACCACGTGCTCTCAGCACCAACGTCAATATCCGATCAATAGTTTTATTATGAGGGACCATTTTGACATTTTTGTTAATTACCCTCAATTCTGCTGGAAAGCACCATTCCACTCTCGGACTGATGGAATTGTAAACGGACTTTTCAGGGGAATTGGATTCTACTACAAAGGGAATTGGGAGGATTCCCTTGGAATTGAATTCCCTGAGCCGAACGCGCAGTAAAATTTTATTTTAACAAAGGAAAACCTAATACAGGCATACAACCCGAATACCAACACCATCCGGAATTATTAGACATCCTTCTCGGTCCTCTCTATATATTTGGGAAATATTGTAACATGGAGGGCCAATACCCAGACCACCAAGTTACAATGTAATGATGAAGGCAACACAAAAATGCACACTCCTTGG
Source organism: Papaver bracteatum (assembly GCA_023529315.1). Taxonomy (NCBI): domain Eukaryota; kingdom Viridiplantae; phylum Streptophyta; class Magnoliopsida; order Ranunculales; family Papaveraceae; genus Papaver; species Papaver bracteatum. The sequence continues at coordinate 809,997 of JAJJWX010003515.1, forward strand.
CAGACCTAACTAATGAAAATGTGAGATATGAACTCTAATCTGCTTCTGCAAAGTAAATTCCAAAGAATGATCATCTTTTTACTTCAATCATGGTAATTTTTTTGTGCAACACTTGCTACTTTAGTCGGACCTAAATTTACATGGCTTCAAATCAATCCTTTGTCTGTGGTTGCTTCGATCCTGGTTGGTATGTCCTTGTGCTCACATCTTAATTTCTAAATTTACATGGCTTCAAACAATGGTTTATAACACTATCACTATCACCCGTATTCTTTTGTCACCAGACCTGACAGAGTTTTTTCAAGCGATCTCATTCACCGGAGCTCCTGGTTGATTCTGGCCCCACCGTTTTTTTTTTTTTGGTAATGTTATAAAATTTTGGCAAAAAGACAACTCTAATAAAATAATTTCGGTCCCACAATATATTTTACGGCCAATTGCATACAAAAAAAAATTACCTAAAACAAATAGATCTAACAAAATCTTATAACTTTACCTTAAACAACAAAAGCTAGAAAAAAAAAAGTCATACAACATTGCCAAAAATATATGAAAAAATAGGCTATATTTAATTGTAACATTTAAACCCATCACGATTTCATCATAAAATTAAATCAATCAATCATAAAATAAGAATAACAGAAAAGTCCAATGTCCAATTACACATTTTATGATTAAACTAATCCTAATTACAATTCTAAGCTACTGAAAAATAAAGCAGCTATAATATATGAATTATAATTTTTATGAAATTAAAACTCTTTAATCAATAATCAAAATTATAAATCAAAATACTTAAGAGTGTTGGATGCTTACCTGTAGATGAAAACGTGTTTGGTTTCTTCAAAAATTAGATTTTTAATCTTGTAAAATAATCGAAATACAAAATCGTTAATAAAAAATCCAGGGGTATTAGAGCATGATTTAATCAAACTAACAAAGAAAAAAAAGTGTATTAGAAAAAAATGAATGAATTTATTTTTCTTAATATTTTCATTCCATAAATAGTATTTTGGAAAAATAAATCAACAAATAAAGTTTCGACATGACTTTGTACGTGATATAATTGCTGACATTTGTTCCAAAGCTAGTGTGCCTGCACGCAAGGAAGCTTCTCTCGGGATTCAATCGGATGATGACAAGGATTTACGGCCTGCAGATATCCTTGTTCTTAACTGGGAAAATGGTAAGGACGTGTGCATGGATGTCACAGTGGTTTCTCCATTCACTTTGGTGATGGTATTCGCTCTTTCGTTCTGGCAAAGCTATTTCCAATCTTTTCGCACGGAAACGCACTAATCTTGGGACAAATGTGCTTCACTTGGGTATGGACTTGGTGTTCTAGCTTTCTCTACCTTAGGGGAATTGGGAGATGATACTTTATGTTTTTTCAAGCGTCTGAAGAACTGTTTAGTTAATAATGATGCTAGTAGTGGAGTTGGTAGTTTTATTTTTCATATAATAGGTATTGCAATCCAAAAAGGTGTTGGAGCCCAGCTTGTCGCTAGGTTACCAACCAAAAAATATGTAATTTAAATATATTACTTAATTTTTAATTACAAATAAATGTATCTATTTAAAAATATAATATATTGTTTTATTTGTTCATTTTTATGTAAAAACGGCAATAATATTATGTGCATGATATTTTAGGTAAAATATCATTGTTAAAAAAATTACAAAATAGGTAAACCCTTGATTTTCACGATTTAAATTTGCCAAGAATAAATAAAGCAATAGGTAAGTGCAACTAGCCAAAAAAATTAAATTCATATTTTTATATGTATCTCTTTATTTAAACAAAATATCCTTATTTGAACAATCTTTATTTAAACAAAATCTTTTTATTTATGGTAATGTATATCTTTTTATAAAAACAAAGAAATGTAGCTATTTGAAAAATAATATATTATTTATTTGTTCATTTTTAAGTAAAAGAGACAATAATATTATGTGCATGATATTTTAGGTAAAACATCATTGATAAAAAAATAACAAAATAGGTAAACCCGTGATTTTCACGATTTAAATTTGCCAAGAATAAATAAAGCAATAGGTAAGTGCAACTAGCCAAAAAAATAAAATTCATATTTTTAGATGTATCTATTTATTTAAACAATCTTTATTTAAACAAAATCTTTTTATTTATGGTAATGTATCTCTTTGAATAAACGAGATATTAATTAAAATAATTTAAGAAAAATTATACAAAGCTTTTGGTCGGAAGCCTAACAACAAGCTGTGCTCCAACGCCTTTTTGGATAGCAAAACAAATAAATGTAGCTATTTGAAAATTTAATATATTGTTTTATTTGTTCATTTTTATGTAAAAACGTCAATAATATTATGTGCATGATTTTTTAGGTAAAACATCATTGGTAAAAAAATAACAAAATATGTAAACCCGTGATTTTCACGATTTAAATTTGCCAAAAATAAATAAAGCAATAGGTAAGTGCAGCTAGCCAAAAAAATAAAATTCATATTTTTAGATGTATCTCTTTATTTAAACAAAATATCCTTATTTAACAATCTTTAATTAAACAAAATCTTTTTATTTATGGTAATGTATCTCTTTGTATAAAAACCACCGAGTATAAGCCAATCCCATCATCGCCTCTTCCCTCTTCTAATGGCGACTTCGTTTTCGTTTTTATTTTTTATTTTGTTGTCTGATCCCCAATTTGTTGTTGCTTTACAGGTATCGTCAAAATGTTGATAGGCATTGTAAATGGTATTTCAAAAGGATTTTTGCATCGAAGAAATTGGTAAATATCCGTATCTTTAGCTCTTCTTTTCTTTTCTACACCCCCTCTTTTACCGCGAGACCTTTTCTTGATTAACTTTTCTACTAAGACTACTATAAATCTCGACGGTCAATCGTTTCATTCAATCACTTTTAAAAAAAGGTCTCTTGAGGATGACGGGGTGAAGAAAACAGAATACTGATTGTCTATTATACCCTTATAATTATTGCTTATAAAGATGACGTGGTCAAAATGTTGATAGGTACTAGTTAGGTGAAATGTGTCTATTATACCCTTATAATTATTCGCGTGTCTGGATTGTCCTTGAGGGCCTTTTTGGTCAAAAATGCTTAGTATTTATTTACCATATAAAGAAAACCACAGGAACAGCAGCAACTATGGCCGGAGGAACTTGAAGCAATTTAAAATTTGAAACTAGGTCCAAATAGAAAGCCTTGGACTGAAAGCTACCATCATCGATTTTTTTTTTTTATCGGTTACCATCATCGAAATTATGGAGACTCGAAAGACTTACTATCAGCGTTTGAGGTAAGGACTTGAGGATACAACTATGTTCCTATTGTGAAGTTAAGAGTAAGCATCTAAGGAGTGATAACGTTGACGAGAATAGAGCTAAGGCCTTTGTTATTGTAAACAGTATAGATGAGCTTTTGTGTAGGAAAATTCGGATGCCTCTGTTGTTGGTATCACGTTGTCACTGAAAGATCATCCAGATAATGTAAATGTCGCCACAAAACAAATGTAACATTGAGTGCTGATACAAATGCCAATGACTACGCCATCTCTTTAATCCATTTCTTTGCTTCAGTAAATAATTTTTGGTGAATTCATCTTGAAACAAGTCTTGAGCGGTTTTTATGCCATGGTTTTTTTTAGTGTGCCCGGTGATACCAAACTTTCTACCCCTACACTGAATACTTTTTTTTTTTTTTTTTTTGAATAAGCAAAGGCCTAAAACAAGGCTAAAGGTCAGCTTCAACTGATGGAGCTAGCCAAGCAGGAGGCATAGACCAAAACATAGAGGTTTTTTTCAGTTTTGCCCAAAGGGCCAACTCATGAGCCACCTAGTTGCAAGTTCTAGGTTGAAAGGAAAAAATACAAGAGATTAAAGAGGAAGCAAAAAACTGAATGTCTTTGAAGATGGAATCAGTTCTGGAATCCCCCTCGAAAAGTCCTGAAGAGAATTGTTCCACCAGATGTTGAGCATCACTTTCAATAATGAGGTGTGTAAGCTTCTGTTCCACAGCTTTCTTGAGAGCTCCCCAGATTGATCTAGCTTCAGCTTCTTCTGCAGATAAAACTTCAAAGACCATAGCAGCACAGAGAGAAGCTTTACTAGTGTGATCTCTCATCACGAAACCTGCACCATTGTCTCCAGATATATCATCATAGGCACCATCAGTATTACATTTGATCCAACCAGTCATGGGGGCATCCATTTATGGTTCAGGTTGATAGGGGTAGGACAAGGAGCTACAAAAGTGTTCTTCCTAGTTAAAAGCATTGCTTTGGCTCTTTCTAAGACAGACTTATGAGGTTCATACAAGTTTTGAAAGACCAAATTATTTCTGCTAGTCCAAATAGACCATAAAATAGCAACAAAGACCTGTTGATCATCTTTCATTAATACCTTATTTCATTATTAGCAAGAAAGAAAAGGATCAAACTTTTCTAAAAAAACATAAGGTTTAAGTTTCACCTCTATGCGAAGAAGTTTCTACTTTTAGTTTGATTTAGTGAGGAATCGGCTTGGGTAAGTTGGGTGTTTGGTGCCGTCAAAAAAGTTATAAATTTCACAGCTGGCGCTGCTCAAGTAATTGATAATAAATTTCTCCTTTATTCATTGTTGTACTTCTTAAGCAGTTTATGGGATGGATAACCCGAAGAGACACTGTAGTTGTTACTAAGATATTCTTCTTATTTTTTTTTAAATATGGCACTATCTATTTGAAGTCTTAATGGAGATAAAAGTCTTTCTTCAAGATACAAAGAAATGCTCTACAGAGGGATGACTCTGGGTGCATGCAGCGTATTTTCGGCTCCACTGTAACGAAGAAGACGGAGATAATTAGTTTTTTGTGTTGTTTTTTGATATTTATAGCCAAACAATTCAAAATGTCAATATAGTTGCATGTATATATATATATATATATTTGATAAATCATTCATGATGATAATATGGTCCATCAGTGATTGGTTAGGAGTTACATCAGGATCAAAGGGGGAATATCCGTGTGAATGTAAAATATTTTCTGATTTGGGTAAAAAAAGCGAAAATCAAAAGAAGATTACTAATCTAACGAAAACCATCATTGTGTAATATCAATTTTACCATAAAAGAGGTTTTACCGATATTATGATGTATCGCAAAAGAGGGCATATAATGATTGGTGGACCAAAGAGTCAAAACTCCAGAAAAATAAACAAAAACATGGCCTCTAGAAAGAATACCAAAATTTGAAAAAAGAACGGAGGAGCATAATTATTTTAATAATTAATGAAGTTAAAATAGGTACGGTAGACTCTTAAGACGTTTTAGTTGTTGTTTTTTACAAATTTTTTAATAAATATATTGAATATTCATGTTTTTATTCAACTTTTATTAGTTTCTATAACTATTTTCTGAAATTTAAATTGTTTATAACGAAATTATTTTTTTATAAGCAAGAAACAAACCCGTGTGTAGCACGGGTGAAAAACTAGTCCTACAAATTTTAATCTTTTCACTTCATTGTCAAAGCGAAAGAAACATTTTTACAGCCTGTAAAGAAACATGTCGAAAAAGACCAAAATGCCCTTGTATGATATTTTTAAGCCCATTTCATCACTTCGAAGCGATTTTCTAGGGCATGATATCCTGTTGTTGCGATGACGAATACTCAGAAAAAGGCGGCTACTGCTGGTGACGAGCAGCGTTGCAGATACAGAAGAAGTGGATATTGCGAGAGTGTTGGTAGTGATAACTATCTACAATTTTGTGAAAAGCATTTCAATTTTCACATAAACTTTTTCAGAAAAAATCCTTCTTTATTGATTTCAAAGAAGTATAATCATCTTCTTGAGTCTGAAACTCCAGATCTGAAAAAGAGTTTCATCCCTCCTGATGAACTGCGTTGTTGTCAACATGATGGAAGAATTTGGAGATGCAAGAAATTTAGAGTGAAGAAGAATTGTGGTGCTGAAGATTCAAATTATTGTGAAAAACATTGCAGATCTTATGCAAAGCAAACTAACAAGAAAAGTGGAGGTGATGAAGCTGATTTTTCAAAATGCTCGAAACGGCCGAGGAAGCGGCAGCTAACGGAGCAAGATGACCAACCATCTTCTAATCCTACCACCAGCTGTGAGTAACTCTAAACATATATTTTCCCCTTTTGGTTTCCTTTGCTTGCATGTTTTAATAATTGAGAAATTTCCTAGTTTCATTTGATTATGAATTAGTCCCCGAAAGGAGTAACAATCTCTGCAATGTCTAACTAATTGGCTATTTTCTATCCAGCTGAAAGAATTGTAGGCGGTGGTTCTGCAAAAATTGGGGCTAAGAGGAAAAAAGTCGAAACCACGTCTGGAGTACTAAAATCATCAACAAGAATTGGTGAACTTGTGGCTGAATTGGAGAATCTGGACCAGACTAAGTGCTTTGAATTGTATGCAGAGTTAGAGCTTGAGAAGATAAAATTGGAGCGTGAGAAGAAGGAATTGGAGATTGAGAAGATGAAAGTGGAGCTTGAGAAGAAGAAAGTGGAGTGCATTAAACTCCAGGGTAAATATGGGGAGGCCGAGACCAAAATGACTGCTGCTAGAGATGAGGATGCAACTGAATATTGGAGGAACAAGTGTACCGATTTGGAGACTCTAGTCCTGGCGTTGGAAATTGAAAACTTAACAATGATATATGAAGATAGGTCAATACTGAGATGTGAAGAGTTGCGTAATTCTGAAAAAATAGAGTGCGAAGAAGCACGGGGTTTGCAGAATGAAATTACTCAAACTGGTGAGAAGCAAAGAAATAAAAACACCATGAGCAAATCTGATGCTGAAACTGTTAAAAATATAAGTTAATTTGTGATGTACACAGCTCCATGAACTAAGAAAAGCCCATAACAAAATAATATTAATCAGGCCCAAAAAGAAAGCTAGAACACTTCACTTCTCTAGCATGTTCGGCAATTATCTAGAGAATTCTTTCTCTAGATTTTTTAGCTAGACTTTGGTCACGTGGTTTCTAGAGACATCAGTCTCTGGACTGTTCGGTCAAATGTCCAAGAGAGTTCCCAAAAATCGAACTCAGTTGATTAGTCTAGGACGTTCTAGTCTAAATGCATCCTAGACCATTCTAGAAAGAGTGTGGTCGGTCACTCAATGCCTATAAATAGGCAAGTCCCGGTCAGTTGTAAGCCATCAAAAAAAACACAAGCAAGTATCCAACCAAAACTCAAGTGAGTAACCAAGAGAGTAACAAGAGTGAGAGCTAGTAGAAAAACCCAAAGAGCCTTTGTAAACATTCCAAAAATAATAAAAACCTACTCTTTTCATAAACCAACCTCTTTTCCTAAATTCATTTCCTAATCCATTTCCATAAAACCCATCACATTTCCGCATTGCGCCAACAAATTTGGCATCAGAGCAAACCTATCCCGATAATCCTAAAACTCTACCCATGGCAAGTATTCAAAGTTTCAACTATGCCCAAAGTCTAATTCCAATTTTTGATGGTGAGAGTTTTGATTATTGGAGTCTACAAATGAAGACTCTTTTCATTTCACAAGACCTATGGGATCTTGTAGAAGATGGTTATAAGGTACCCGAGTCTCAAAAGAATTCAATCGTCATGGACGGAGCGAGAGAAAAAAGAGTATAAGGATAATAAGAAGAAAGATGCTAAAGCATTACTGTTCATACAGCAGGGGGTAAGCAAAACTATTTTTCCTCGAATTTCGGTAGCGAAAACTTCGAAGGAGGCCTGAAATATTCTCAAAGTTGCATTCCAAGGTTCAGAAAAGCTAACCTTTCAAATTCGATCATATTGTCGCTGCCATTGAGGAGTCCAAAAATTTATCGACTCTCTCCATACACGAATTAATGGGTTCACTCGAGGCGCATGAAAAAAGGATAAATAGGTTCGCGGAGCAGCCGTTGGAGCAGGCGTTTCAATCAAAAATAAATTTCAAAGAAAAGAAAAATATAGAAACCGAAAAAGAAAGCTCCAGAGGGGGATCATCATCAAACTCGCAATCCGAGAAAGGATCATCATCAAATCAAGGATCCAGAAACTCCTACCGCGGACGTGGAAGAGGAAAAGGAGGTTATAAAAACAACAATCAAAGGTACGGGAAAAATTACTCCTCCAATTTCCGATGCAATGTTTGCAAAAAGTTTGGTCATCCAACCTGAAAATTGCGATATAAGTGCACCAAGTGTGATAAATTAAATCACATGGAAAAGGATTGTTGGTTTAAAAATAATGAAGCCAACTATTCCGAGAAAAAGATTTTCAAAATCAAGTATTTTATTCTGCCTCACCTCGCAACAAGATGCGCAAGGTATATGGTATGTTGATAGCGGATGCAGCAGCCATATGACAGAAAATGAGAATACTTCGTAAAGTTGGAGGAGCAACATATTCCACCAGTCAAACTCGGGAGATGGAAAGTATCGAATGTTGAAGTAAGAGGAGTCATATCCGCATTTAACAAGGTCGTAAAACTCGATACATATCGATGTTCTTTATGTTTCCTGGCCTAGCTCAAAATTTATTAAGTGTTGGACAACTTATAAGAAAAGGGTACTCACTACATTTCAAGACGGAGAATGCACAATTTATGATAAAATTAATATGCAATTGGTGGCAAAAGTAAAAATGATGTAAAATTTTGTCTTTCCCTTCTCTATGCCATCAATTGGAGATTGTGCAATGAGTACCAATCACATAGATGAATGCAAGTTATGGCATTTGAGATACGGGCATCTCAACTACAGATCCTTGAAAGTTCTAAAATCAAAGAACATGGTCATCGGTCTTCCTAATATCAGCGGTGGAGATAAAGTATGTGAAGGATGTATTTTTGGAAAGTTTCATAGACTTCCGTTCACAAGCACATCGTGGAGAGCAAGAAGGCCCCTCGAATTGGTGCACGCAGATATATGCGGTCCGACAAGAACAACTTCACTCAATAATGAGAAGATATTTTCTATTATTCGTGGATGATTATACCAGGATGATGTGGGTGTATATTCTCGAGCAAAAGTCCGAGGCATTCACTAAATTCCTAAAGTTCAAGGCGTTGGCAGAGAAGCAAAGTGGTCATCAACTAAAGGTTTTCCGTACTGACCGTGGTGGAGAATTTACTTCAAATAAATTTATCAACTACTGCAAAGAAAATGGAATTAAGAAGGAGCTTCTTGTTCGATACACTCCACAGAAAAAAACGGCGTCGCGGAAAGGAAAAATCGTACGATCGTAGAAATGGCTCGCATGATATGCTAAAAGCAAGGATGCTACCCAACGATTCTTCGGGTCAAGCAGTCAACACGGCGGTCTACATCCTTAATCGTTCGCCAACAAAAGCAGTTCTCAACAAAACTCCATATGAGGCTTGGCATAAGAAAAAACCTGAGGTAACTTCTTTCAGAATTTTTGGTTGCGTAGCATACTCACATATTCCATCCCAACATAGAGAAAAGTTCGATGAAAAAGGAGAAAAGCTAATATTCATCGGATACAGCGAAGAATCTAAAGCATATAGACTTCTCAATCCAGATACAAAGGAGCTGGTAATTTCAAGAGATGTTATCTTTGATGAATTCAAATCATGGGATTGGAATGATAAAACAGACAACCACGAGTTGCCACTACTCATTGAAGACGCAGCCGGATCAGCCACATCGGAGGATGAAAGAACTCCACCCAGCCTAGCCCGAAATCTCCAAGTCCAACACAACAAAGTCCAAGTTCATCAAAAGCAAGTGCCACACCTCCAAGTTCATCGAAACAAGTCCCACACCTAGAAAGGTGTTCCCTAGTAGATATTTATAATACATCTAATTGTGCATTTATAGCACTAGAACCTCAAAAATATGAGGAAGCGGCAAAAAGAAGAAAAATGGAGACATGCCATGGACGAAGAAATGCGAGTAATCGAGAAAAATAAGACATGGGAGCTTGTAAATCAGCCAATGGACAAAGAAATAATTGGTCCAAGTGGGTCTACAAGACAAAATATAATGAAGATGGGTCGATTCAAAAGCACAAGGCAAGGCTAGTTGCAAAAGGATATTTCAAAGAACCAGGAATTGACTACACCAAACATTTTCCCCCGTCGCTCGCATGGAAACAATTCGGATGGTGTTAGCTTTGGCAGCTCAACTTAAAATGAAGGTCTACCAATTGGACGTAAAGTCGGCGTTCCTAAACGGAGAACTGGAAGAAGAGGTGTACGTTGAACAACCTCAAGGATATGTCCAGAAAAGGAAAAGAAAAAATGGTTTATCGTCTCTGCAAAGCACTATATGGTCTCAAACAAGCACCGCGTGCATGGAACAGCAAAATTGACAAATACTTCCGAGATAACGGATTTGAGAAAAGTCCAAGTGAGCCATCCTCTACATAAGAAGACAAGGTATGGATTTCCTAATCGCCATCTCTATGTTGATGATTTAATTTATGCCAAAGACAAAACAAGAGATGGCAGAAAAATTTAAGAAGGAGATGATGAAAGAATATGAGATGACCGACTTAGGACTTATGCGATATTTTCTTGGGATTCAAGTAAAACAATCTCCAGCAGAAATATTCATTTCCCAAGAAAAATATGCAGAAGTCATACTAAAAAAGTTCAACATGATGGATTGCAAACCAATTGCAACTCCAATGGGTGCCAGTGAGAAATTGATAAAAAATGATGGAGCAACTAAAGTGGATCCAACCTCATTGAAGTCTAGTGGCTCACTGATCTACTTAACAAATACAAGGCGGACATAGTCAATGCAACCATCATTGTTTTCGGTTTATGAGCGAGCCAAGCAAGTTACACTACGCGCACGCAAAGAGAATTCTTCGATATATCAAGGGAACAAAGGATTTTGGCATCAAGTATACAAGAGAAAAGGATAATGATTTAATTGGCTTCACAGATAGCGATTGGGCAAGTTCTATTGAAGATCGAAAAAGCACATCAGGCTATGTTTTCGTATGGGAACAAAAGTTATCTCCTGGAGTTCTAAAAAGCAAAGTACGGTGGCACTATCATCAGTCAAGCGGAATACATAGCAGCAACAAGTGCGGCATGTGAAGCAAAGATGGTTGAGAAGAATTATGACCGACCTACAACAAAGGCAAAAGCAAACAACTATCTCTTTGTGACAATATGTCTACAATTGCAATGACAAAAAATCCAGTCTTCCACGGAAGGACGAAGCACATAGAGCTACGACACCACTTCATCAGAGAGTTGGTCGAAAACAAAGAAATCGAGCTCCAATTTTGTCCGACACAAGAACAAAATGCGGACATTTTCACAAAAGCAGTCACGGTGGATAAATTCAATCATTTCAGAGAAAAGCTTAACATCACAAATTAAGAGGGGGTGTTAAAAATATAAGTTAATTTGTGATGTACACAGCTCCATGAACTAAGAAAAGCCCATAACAAAATAATATTAATCAGGCCCAAAAAGAAAGCTAGAACACTTCACTTCTCTAGCATGTTCGGCAATTATCTAGAGAATTCTTTCTCTAGATTTTTTAGCTAGACTTTGGTCACGTGGTTTCTAGAGACATCAGTCTGACTGGACTGTTGGTCAAATGTCCAAGAGAGTTCCCAAAAATCGAACTCAGTTGATTAGTCTAGGACGTTCTAGTCTAAATGCATCCTAGACCATTCTAGAAAGAGTGTGGTCGGTCACTCAATGCCTATAAATAGGCAAGTCCCGGTCAGTTGTAAGCCATCAAAAAAAAACACAAGCAAGTATCCAACCAAAACTCAAGTGAGTAACCAAGAGAGTAGTAAGAGTGAGAGCTAGTAGAAAAACCCAAAGAGCCTTTGTAAACATTCCAAAAATAATAAAAACCTCCTCTTTTCATAAACCAACCTCTTTTCCTAAATTCATTTCCTAATCCATTTCCATAAAACCCATCACATTTCCGCATTGCGCCAACCTCTTTTCATACTGAGATGTGAAGAGTTGCGTAATTCTGAAAAAATAGAGTGCGAAGAAGCACGGGGTTTGCAGAATGAAATTACTCAAACTGGTGAGAAGCAAAGAAATAAAAACACCATGAGCAAATCTGATGCTGAAACCAGCTGTGGAGGGAGGAAGGATTCTCATGTGTATGAATCAGAGTCTGAGTTTCCCAAGTACACTGTTGTGAACATTCCTTCTAGAAGTGTAGATTTATCAAGTGGGGGTGATAATCTTGATGAAGGGGAGGATTTGGGCTGTTTGGAAGAGAGACCTTCTCAACATGGATCATCATCTCAATCTCATGATCTGGAAATGAATATGAAGACTCTTGGGAACTTGGTCTCACACTCGGATGGTGGTGATAATCTTGGTGATAATGGTTTTGTTGATTCGAGTATTTCTCTTGGTGATACGCTGGCGATGAAATGCAATGTACTAAGTCATATTATGCTAGCTGCATTACCGATGTTTTACCACTGCATGGGTTGAAATTTCAGCCTCAAGTTCTAGTTTCAGAGATTCAGTTGATTCCCAGATGAAAAAAATTCATGCTGTTCAATTGAGTTCGGTTACTCTTACAATTTACTGTGTCCTCTGCGTTTCCGTAAGATCCTGTATGGGAGTATTTGGGTCTGATTGAAGAGTCTCAGAACATCATTCAATATTGAAGTAGAATGAATTTCCTAAGATGGGTTCTTAGTTCTTACCCAAAAGCTCATTTCTCAAACACATCCAGGGAATTCCATAAAATTCTCCGGAAAAATGAGAATATAATAATACAGAAACAAAAACTGGTTTACACTACAACAAGGACACTGTTACAAATATGATCTCATGAACTTGAATTTTGTGTTATCTTTTCCTTCCATAAAATGTCAAAGAAATTTGTTCACAAAATACAACCCAATTTCACTACGCGCTAAAAAACTTCTACCAATTTAAAATCATACTTGATAATTCATCCAACAGCTTAAACGCATAAATTGTAGCTGTTGGATGAATCCAATAGCTGTTTTTTGTTATTTCGAAATCATAAAATTTATCCTTGAAAAGTGATTATTTTGAAGAGATACACCGAACAAGAAGAAACAATAAGATGACATTACAACCATCTGAGAATATAAATGCATAAATTGCACAGTAAAACAAACAACATCCGGACCGATTCATGGTAATAAACTATAACAAGGACAAAGTTACACATGATAAATCTTAAGATAAACAAACTCAAACTTAAGATAAATCTTTTCTTTTCATCTAAAAAAAATCAGGAATTTGTCTATGAGAGGTTGTCATCATAGACCTGCTGGTTCTAGTGATGAGTAAGGTGGAGATCCAAGTTGTTGGCATCAATTCACATCTTGATTTTCTATAGATCTGGCTTTCCCCAACATACTTCCATACTCATTACAAATTTGATTCGGTACCGTTGTTGTTTGTCCCATCCCTGGCACTTTATTATTTATTTGCAATATGTTGATTAAGAACACCAGAAACACTTCCATGAGTTAGAAGCGACAAGTCAGTTTTGAGAGGAAAAGTCATTATGATAATTGATCTTTTGAATGGTGATTGCATCTCTCCGGGGTATGTGTATAGCTTCCCATACAAAATCAACATTGAGATTCAATTCATAGTCCTTCATTCTTCCATCTGTGGTAACAGCGACGAAAATGATGAAGCAGAGAGATAGAGAGAAATGAGAGGCTGCACAGAGTTCAGTTTAGTTGGAAGTGAAATCTACACTTTAGCTTTATATATAAGGCCATCAGGCGTAACCCTAATAAGAGCCCTTATTAAAAGCTAAGAAACCAATATAGCACCAGGGGTGGAAATAGTATCATCAAAGGTACACCTTGTTTACCCCTGACTTTTGCATTTTGCAAGTAAAATTTCATTGAAATTTGATCAGTTTTTAATTAATTTAGAGAGAATTTGTGTTTTCATGTTCTGCCAAGAAATTTATCAACCTCTAAGGTTCGGGGTGACTTTAACGCTGCAGTGACATCGGCTTATTAATTTTTAATGGGAAAAGTGTTCATCATTTGCAAGAAATTTCCTACACAAAAGCTCATTTACCGTGTTTGCAGTCGGCCGCCGGTGAAATGAGATTGTTAAAATGATTGAGGAGGTAAAATGCCTGATATTTAATTGGTCTTTCTAGGGTCTAGGTGTAAGAAAGCACATGGCTTCCAAATGTTTCATCCATGTTTGCTACGATCCCTGTGGCCATGTTCTTGTACTCAAATCTTCCAATGTTTGTCAAAAATGAAATAGATTCACATACATGGCTTCCAATTCCTTTGTCTCTGGTTGATCTGTTCTTTGTGCTCACATCTTCCGATGTTCGCCAAAATTTCTTCCAATTTTTGTCAAAATGGTTGGTTATACCTATGAGCAAGTCATATGTCTGTTTTTAGTTATTGTCACATTGGATACGTACATGTTTCCAATAGGAGTCGAAAAGTCAAGAAATTTGCCAAAGAGCGTGAAATCATAAGTTGAACTACAAGAAAACCATGAATAAAAGGATTACACGGATTTAGAGATTTGAAATCAACAACAAGAAGTGGTAAAAAAAAACTTAATTAATTGTCTGATAAATCAAATTTTATAAAATTTAGAAACCCAAAAAGGAGTTAAAATTTCTTAGTTTCAAGAGGTTTGATACCTATAGGTGAGAGTTTTGTCTTTGCATCTAATCTAATAATGTAAAGAGCATATGATCTATATTAAATTTGGTGATGATTCCAATCTAATGGCATGAAGAACCACAAATCCTAAAGCCAACTAGTCAACAACAACTAAATGCTAACTCAAGATTAATTAATTGTGAAAAAGAACAAGGGTGAGGGTATTGACCAACTTGAATCTTTTCTTGATTCATCTAAAAAGTCAAGAAATTTGTCTATAAAAGGACCTCAAAACATGTTGTGATAGGGATTTTCCGATTGGCATCAATTTAACGTGAGACCGCAGCCAGGGAAAGATAATGTCCGGTGTTTTTTTCCAAAATCTAAATGCCAGTGTCTGATATGAACATTTGGGTGTCATTCTGTAACCAATATATCAATATCACAACTATATGAGAATATAAATACATAAATAAATACAATAAAGCAAACAACTCTGATAAATATGTACCAATCTTTGGTTACACTAAAACAAGGACGCGGTTACAAATATGATCTCCAATCTAATGGCATGAAGAACCACAAACCTAGCCAACTTACAACAACTAAAACTTAATTAATTGTCTGTAATCTTTTCTTTTCATCTAAAAAGTCAAGAAATTTGTCTATAAAAGAGCATGTTTGTGATAGATTTTCTGGTTCTTGTGGTGAGGAAGATGGAGATTCAATTTGTAAGCATAAATTTTAACATTTTGATTTTCTGCAGATCTGCATGCTCTCAACATACTTCCAGTCATATTTCCTGTCATGGCACATCAAATGGAGATGATCCACCCTACAAATTTGATGCAGTTCAAAATGGAGATGATGCACTAGCTTATATCCATGCTAGCCTCACAGTGGGTGCGTTCCCACTGTCACGGTATTTACGCGGCCTTCCATCATCCTTCACTCGGCTTTTCTATAGCCTTCACTTGGCCATTTTCGTCACGAGTAGAGGATTAGTATCTCGTGACAACATGGCTTTCTCATGCCATGTCCAAAAGTGCATTGTTCTGTGCACTCCCTACTCCTCTTTTTCTTTCCAACTCTCATTTCATGGATACAGTACTTTACATTTTAACAACTTTTTTTTTTTTTGGTTAAATCCGAATTTATTAACAAAACAAAGATATTACATAGCAAAGGGCGCTGGCTAGCCAAGCGCCCAAAAGAAAAACCAAAAATACTCAAAAGCATCATTTGTAAGCAAAGATGCATAAAGAACAAATAAAATGCCAAATCAGAACAAATAAAATGTGAAATCACACATCGATGAAGGATTACGAGCGGCAAAACCTTGCAAGAGAATGACTTGTACTCGGTGCTTTACTCGGACCAAAAGCTGCAAGCATTCGGCACGTCTTGGTGTATGGAAATTCCCTCCCCTACTCTAAATATAGGGAAGGGACGTTAGCCAAAACGAAATTTACTTGAAGCGATAGTAAGGCCTATTTGGCCACTCAACAACAGTGAGAAAGCCAGGCCGACCTATATAGCCATCCTTGGTACCAATTGGCAGTGTACTGCCTCTTTTTGCCATCCCGTCAGCTGCAAAGTTGATTTCTCTATACATATGTTCAAAGCTAATGCGTCTGTACCATAAATTAAAAGCAAGCCAACGTTGCCTCACTGACCATGGAACAGGATTTTCCTGAAACGCTTGCACTGCGCTTTGGGAATCAGACCTAACACGAATATTCCTTGATCTCCATTAATTTGCCCATTCCAAACCATGTATAACCGCTTCAGCCAAATATTAGTTGTGATGCCAAGGCCAATACTCAAAGCCCCTAATACCTCACAACTATTATTTCTTGCGACGATTCCCGAGCCCGCCGGTCCCGGGTTGCTAGTAGAGGCCCCATTGCAACATCCGGGGGCCTCCAAAAACACTCGATAGGGATCATATGCTTAACACTCCTATGAGCCCCACCTTGTAATATTCCGCAGATCAACGCAGGTATGCATATACCCCGTCATTCTATTAGCATTCTCATGGATTCGAACATAAACCTTCATTTTAAATTTTGTCCAATTTAGCGTGGCACCATCAAACACTATATCATTTCGAAGTAGCCAAAGTTACACTCTTATTCTAAGTTAGCAACTAGCCAAAGGTCCTTGAACATTCTACTTCTTCCCTTGGCCAATTTGTATGAATATAGCAAGTCTCGCTTCGGAGTCAGCTTAAAAATAATTGAAATCCAATTCTACCACTTTTGTGAAAATAAACAATCCCACAAAATATGTTGCATCGACTCGGTCTCCCTCTAGCAAATCACACAGCAAGAAAATATCTCCCGCTTGAATCTAGAGACAATCTTATCATCTGTGGCACAGCAATTAATGTTGATAACCTTCCAAGCCTGTGCACCTAAGGTCGGATGCACAACATTGTGCCAAATAAGATTAGCTTCACGAAACAAAGGCCTTGGGCGATGAAGTAAAATCTTAGCAGAATGCACTGAAAAGATCCCCTTCTGATCCGTAGTCCAAATATTGATATCTTGCAAGCTACTTGGCCTTGGAAGCATAGCCACGTCCATCAAAGCCGCTTCCCTATGTTCACGCATAGTAGATGGTGTTACCCAATTGCCATTAATAATTAAATGCGAAACCAGAGAAGGAAATTCCATTTTCCTAGTCATTGGATTTGGGATACCCAAAAGAGAAGCTATAGATTGTTGTCCATTCCAATTATCAAAATACAGCGACGTATTCCGACCATCACCTATTAGACGCCTAGTATGCTGTTCCACTTCATTGTATATCCACCTAATGCCCGACATTATGGAGGATTTGAGATTGTAGTTGATTACTTCTCCGTTAACTTTTAAAAAAATTTCCCACAAGAAACGTGCCTACTTCTTATCAGAATTCTTGATATTCCACCACAACTTCATTAGCATGGCTTTATTGACCACTTTCATTCGAGTAATACCTAAACCACCTTCGGACTTTGGACTACAAATTGTATCGTAAGCCACCACCATGGCGTTTTTTTGAATCACTAGTCCAAATAAAGTTTCTGATGGCTCTTTCACATACAGCAATCACTTTCAATGGCCACTTATAAAATGCCATCGAATGAAAAGCAATACTCGAAATAACTGACCTAACCAGAACAAGTCTGGTTTCAAAAGAATGCATTACTCCCTTCCAACCAGCCAGTTTGTCAATAACTTTCGCCACTACCGGCCTGACATGCATATAGCGCACAACACCAGGCATTAGCTATACGCCTAAGTATCTATCTAGAAAACTATCCTCCTGAATGTTCAACATAGCCGCATTTCTCTTTTTCCTGGCAGGAGAGCCGCCACCATAATAAAACTTACTCTTCGCAAGACTAACAGTTTGTCCCGAAGAATTTTGGTAGGAAATAAGCAAGTCAAACAGATTACGCGAGCTTTTCATGTTACCTTTGCAAAATATCATAATATTATCCGCAAAGAAAAGATGCATTGGCGCTACACCCTTCCTAGAAACCATGTGTGACATATCACCATTCGCAAATAACTTAGCAATGTTACGGCTAAGAATATCTTCAATGAGCACAAAAATGAGAGGAGATAAAGGGTCTCCTTGACGCAAACCCGTATTGACTTTGAAAAAACCTTCCGGTCTTCCATTAACCAAAACTGAAACCCTGGCAGAATTAAGAATACCAAGATCCAATTGCACCAAACATCCGAGAAGCCGTACCTTTTAAAGACTGCAAGCACAAATTGCCAACTCACCGTGTCAAAAGCTTGCGTAATGTCAAGCTTTAGCCCAACATTTCCAAACTTCCGCTTAACATCAATTTCATTCACCATCTTCGAAGCTAAACTAATGTTTTCATGGATATTTCTACCCTTCATGAAAGCCACTTGTTCCCCGACACTAAATTATCCCACACACCGCTAAGGCGTGTTGCCAAAAATTTTGTAAAGATTTTGAAGAAGAAATTACTCAAGCCGGTCGGTCTTAAATTCTTCAACCTATCTGCTGCACCATTAACTTTTGGCAATAAAACTATAAGACTGGAATTCACTCCATTGGGGATAAAGTGATGTTTCCAGCAGTAAATCACTCCCGCAACAAGATCTTCCTCAATGATATCCCAACATCTTTGGTAAAAGATGCCTGAGAAACCATCAGGTCCAGGCGCACTATCCACAGCAAGGCAAAAAACTGCTTCCTTAATTTCCTTCTTTTCAGGCACAGCATCCATGCGCATGTTGTCTTCATAAGTGATTGTTGGATTGCACAATCAAATAAGTCTTCGTCCAGCACTGTTTCGGCACCATTGAACTTGTTTATATAGTAGTCCAAAATATGATCACGGATCTGATCCCGATCAGGAAGAAGAGTACTTCCATCAGAAACAGTGTTAGAAATAAGCGTAACATTCCTACGCATACGAATGGAATTATGGAAGAAACTTGTGTTGCTATCTCCATACATAATCCAAGTTGTACGTTCTTTATGTTTCAACATAATATCTAGATTCACTCTGGCTTGATCAACTCAAACCAACGCCTCGGTTAGGATATCAAAGTTTGAAGTATCACTCGGGTCCAAATCCGAGATAGCCTGAACCTCCTCCAAGTGCAATTCAGCTCTTCTTGAGTCTTATCATGAGCTATAAGTTCCTCTTTCCATCTTCTCATTTTTAATATTTTTCCTTTGCTTACTTAATATGGGTAATAACTCTTGTTTGGGTTGTTATCAAACAATGAAAACTTAAACTTCTGGACAGTTGAGAATCATATCCACACTTTTCTTCACTTTTGCATTCCCTTTAAACTCCACAAGCATTTTGATTCGCGCAGCTTACATGCCCCATATGGATCGAACCTCCGCTCTAATATCATGTTGGAATTTGAATATTAAACTTTGGAGATATACGAGCATGGTTATGTTTCTCGTATAAAGATCCTACGAAGCAAGACTAACTCTTCAACTCTCAAAACTCCTAATCTCATTATTAACTTCTTGCTTCTTACAAATTACAAATGTTGATCAAATGCCTATTTATAGGCTTACAAAACCGACTAGGACAACTCTAGCTATTTTTGGAGACTTCTCTTCTTTTATCTCTATGACTCTATCTAGTCATTACCTAGTTCACATTTACCAAACTTTCTTGACTAAGCGAACTCTAGAATTTTCTTAACTATTCTAACCTACTACTAGCTAACTGTTTAGCAACTTTTATAATTCGCTATGTTGAATTCTCTACACATTTCCGAGTACAAATCCAGACAACTCTAGATTAAAAATTATTATTTCCAACATCCCCTCCTAATTTGTAATCTCCATTTCGTAGTTTCGATCCTCACCCAATCTCTTGTTCATCCTCCACTTCGCATGCTCATGGTGTGATTCCTCTTTTTCTATGTCCCTGACATTGTTCGTGTTGACATTGCCTACTTCTCACGTAGTGTCTCCAAAGCTCTCATTTTCCATCCTCTTTTCTTCCAGATAGCTTATATCCATGCTAGCCTCACAATGGTGCGTTCCCACTGTCACGGCCTTTACTCGGCCTGGCCTTTACGCGGCTGTTGATGGTGGTTTTTTAATTAAAGGGTAAAATTATAAAACCCCAAATAACCTAATGTCACCGGTGAAACATTTATTAGGAAATTTAATGCATATAGTCAGTAATTAATGGGGGGTATTTTTTCAAATTAGGGTTACAACGAAAAAAACCCTAATCACCTCCGTGCCAATGGAAAATCATGCAAGCCACACCTAGCCCAAGCTAGTCGCGCCATGCCAAACGCACTCTGCCTTGGCCCTAGATATGCTAGTCACACCAAACGCGCCAAAGAATGCTAACCATGCTAGCCGCACCTCCGTGCCAATGGAAAATCATGCCAGCCACACCTAGCCCAAGCTAGTCGCGCCATTCCAAACGCACTCTGCCTTGGCCCTAGATATGCTAGTCACACCAAACGCGCCAAAGCATGCCAACCATGCTATCCGCACCTCCGTTCCAATGGAAAATCATGCCAGCCACACCTAGCCCAAGCTAGCCGCGCCATGCTAAACGCATTCTGCCTTGACCCTAGCTATGCTAGTTACACCAAACGCACCAAAGCATCCTAACCATACTAGCTGCACCTCCGTGCCATTGGCAAATCATCCCATCCACACCTAGCCCAAGCTAGCCGCGCCATGCTAAACGCACTCTGCCTTGGCCCTAGATATTCTAGTCACACCAAACGCGCCAAAGCATGCTAACCATGATTGCCGCACCTCCGTGCCAATGTAAAATCATGCCATCCACACCTAGATCAAGCTAGCCGCGCCATGTCGAACACACTCTGCCTTGGCCCTAGCTACACTGGTCACGCTAAGCCAAACACCCTTACCTTGGCCCAAGGCAAACACCCTTACCTTGGCCCTAGCCATGCCATGCCAAATTAGTGCCCGCACCTAGGCTTGCAAACCGTGCAACCTAGGACAAATTAGTCACGCATGCCATTGGCACATACCAACATGCTCGCTGGTAGTTTTCCTTACCAAACTGTGGCCCTAATGGCCGAGCATTCCATTGTCACATGCCAACATACTCGCTGGTAGCTTTCCTTACCAAACCGTGGCCCTAATGGCCGAGCATGCCATTGGCACATGCCAACATTCTCGCTGGTTGCTTTCCTTACCAAACTGTGCCCCTAATGGCCGAGCATGCCATTGGCACATGCCAACATACTCGCTGGTAGCTTTCCTTACCAAATCGTGGCCCTAATGGCCGAGCATGTCATTGGCACATGCCAACATTCTTGTTGGTATCTTTTCTTGCCAAACCATGGCCCTAATGGCTGAGCATGCCATTGGCACATGACAACACGCTCGTTAGTAGATTTTCTTACCAGTCCATGATCCAAGTTGGCCACGCATGCCATTGGCACATGCCAAAAGCCACGCTGGTATCCAAGCTTGCAAACCTTACAACCTACCACCAAGGAATTCCACACATTCCATTGGCACATGCCACACACGCCACTAGCAGCTCTTGCACTGCCACTTACACTCAACGTACAACCTACCACCAAGGCATTCCACACATGCCACACACTCCACTAGCAGCTCTGGCACTTCCACTTGCGCTCGAGGAGAAACCCGCAACATAGGCATTCCGCATATGCCATTGTCACATGCCACACGCCCCTAGCAGCGCCACTTGCACTTGATCTCGAGGTGCAAACCAACACATTCGAGACATCAGCTCCACAAACTCTGGGGGATGCGAGACATCAACACAAACTGGGGGATGCTTTCTTGGGATTTTGGTTTGGCGGTCACAGCGTGCAGCGTACACTTCGCTCGCAATAAGAACGGCGTGAAAAGGAATAAAAGCGGTCAATTAAATAAGGCAGTAATAGTGAAAAACGTTTTCACCATAAACACCTGCGGTTACCACCTCCTCTATTTAATCCGCGACTTTACTTTATTCCTTAATGAGGCAAGGGTACGTTCGATCTCACTTGTATAAATAGGTCTCACATATTTCTACCAGACAAGAAGTCTTGGTCAGGAAAAAGACAACACTATCGGATAACCACTTTGCAAGCTCTCTCAAAAGCTTCCATCACTAGCAAGCTTCTACTTTTATGATACAAGTCGAGATACTACCTTTCCAGAACTCTCTGGTCTCAACACCCTTCTTCGCTATCCTCCCCAAATCAACCCTTCTCCTCCACTTTGTGACCGAAGCAAGTCTGGAATGACCATTCTTGGTTTAGGCCGGACTTGTACAGATTTACCTCTCGAACCTAAAAATGCTCAACGTGCAGCACATTTTTTTAGGGTTTGAACCAGTTTCTCACACACCTACCGAATTTACCGAAATCGGCAGAAACGATTTTTACTCATAAACAATTGGCGACCACGGCGGGAGGATTGATATATCGGTTACAATACCAAATCCGACTCCTGATTTTGTTTCCCAAACGTCGAATCCCAGCATGGTGGAACTCAGGTCCAGAGAGGTTGCCGAGAATACCAGCACAGAACACACCCTTGATGTTAGCATCTCCCCCAATAACGTTGTTGCATCATCAGCTGACTACAGTAACATCGAATGCACTCCCTCAAGCATAACGCCACCAATCACCAGGGCCAGAGCTGCTGCCTCCTCTAGTGTCTCTGCACAGCCCCCTAATCACGGCAACGGAAATATCTCTTCGGGTGTCATGCCACCAGTCACCAGGGCCAGAGCCGCCGCTACGACCCCTAATGCTTTGTCTATCATGGCGCCTCCGACCACAACTAAGGTTCCAACTCCCCCACCGACGGGACGAGAGACCGGAGGGACCTGAGGAAGTCGTCCTTATGACACCATCGCTTATTTGATGGAACGACAGGAGATGCTCGATGGAGCCCAGACGGATATGGTTTCAACGGAAAAATAGGTACTCGTCTTTCTCAAGACCCTGACAGAGAAACTATCACGTGATTCGCATCCTCCAGAGTCTCTTAGGAACGTATTCAACAACTCCGACGCCAGCACCTCGGTGGAGCACGCCTCCACGGGTGAGGAAGCTCGTGCTAGAATCCCGTTGGAAAGAAATCAGCCGCCCAACTTCGTCACGCGAGAAGATCTGGAACAACTCCTCCGCAACCAAATCAAGAATGATAAACTGGGCGTGCATCATCACCAACCCCCTTACCCATCCGAAATGCAGAGAATCCCTCTCCCAAGGGGGTACTCTTCTCCTCAATTTACCCTGTACGATGGTACTGGGAATGCACATGAGCATTTATCCCGTTTCCTGGAATCCCTAGGTGAACATGAATATAATCACGTTCTTCATTTAAGGGAATTATCAAAATCACTTACTGTAAGGGCGTATACATGGTACAAAAGCATCCCACCGAACAGCATTCCCAACTGGAGTAGCATGGTCACTGCGTTTTATAAGAAATATTTCTTCGTGTCTGAGCAAGTTACTTTCTCAGACCTCGGAAGAATGTACCAGTGGGATAACGAACATTCGAATGATTTCCTCAAATGGTTCAGGGTTCAAGCACTCGACTGTCACGACCCAAATGTGACCGAGCAACAACTAGTGAACGCATGCATCAATGGTATGGTTCCTATTTACCGCGCTCTGTTAGAAAACTTGCGCTTCCAAACATTCTCCGAACTCCATGAAGCCGCCAGATGATCTGCAACAACCGCACCAGCATTACTGGAAAAAGTTAGGCCAACTCGAACCGAAGATACGCGTGAAACCCGCGGGAGTAGACGCCTCATCAGCAAGAAATTTAATGCCGGCTCTTCCTCCGTGAACATAGTAAACGAAAGTGGAAAAAGGAAATCCCCAACTACGAGCTACCAGCCAAAACCTGAAGCGCCGGCGCAACAGGAACCCCCTCCACGAAATATTGTCACTAAAAACCCCATGCAGCGTCATGACACCGAAGGAAATACCCTTTATTTCCCGTTTCATATCGAGGAGGTGATTGACCTCCTAGAAGCCTGGGTTCAAGATGATATTATCAGACTGCCGCCTTCCAGACGTCCACCGACTGAGGATGAGATGGCGAACCCCAAGTACTACCACTACCACAGGTTTCTTTCACCACCCGACTAGCGATTGCAACAGACTAAAGCATATTTTCAAAGAAAGGATGGAAGCGGGAGGATTCCAACCAGGAGACGAAAGAGTGCATCGAGAACCGCTCCCAATAAGAAACTACGGGTCCTCTGGGGACTCCATACATGAGACAGTATAGTCCATGATGCAGCACATATGAGAAATCCTCTACTTTTCCTAGGAGAAACGTCGAGACACTTTCACATCCCTAAACCACATAGTATCTGGGAAACGACTCCACTCTGCCATAAAAAACACACCTGAGGAACAGATCCCGCCAGGCGTCCCAGCCGAGAATCACAACTGGGGACTTCTCACCATTGACCGCTTAAAGGACGCCGAGTTCGACAACACGCTCATCGATGCAGCCTCAGAATTCAACATTGTTACGTTCAAGACTCTGAAAATGGCAGGGGTAACAAAACAAGAGGCCACTCACTCCCCATCGGCTATCAAAGACCACGAGGGGAATCACCTGCATGCGCTTGGCTATGCTAGTATTGGGATCAACATAGGAAATATCGCAATGCGCGGGACTTTCCACATTTTCAAGAATCTAAATTATGACATGGTTTTGGGGCGCCCGTGGGTTCTCGACAACAAAACGGAATTAGGAGCATCACCCTTGCTTGTGTCAACACCAGAGAGGGCATCCAATAGGCCGTCTAACTTGTCGCCCTGTCAACATCTTACCAACAATACTCTACTATCGTGGAAGGAGTCGCCAAAGCCACCTTCCGAACTCCAGACTCAAGTAAGCCTGACTAAGACGCTCTCTTTATCACCAGTCATTTCTCACCTCAACCCGCTCTGGGGACTCAACAAAGTTGTCGAGCACAACACTGTCAAGAGATGTGAATGGAACGCCGAGACTTTTAAGAGTTTCGCCAGAGATATGAAATACACCCTGGAAGACTGCGGGAACAACCACCAGGCGATTGTATCACAACCCAATCCATTCCAGATAGGGGATATAGTAATCAGAGCCGCCTCATTTTAAGTTGGAAAGATGACTGTAAAGATACCGAGTCGAAAAAATTCTCCCGAAGAAGAGGAGGATGAACCATACCTAGTAGCCGATATCCTCTTGGATGGCTATTGTAAACTTGTCAACACGGATAAACTGGAAGGCATAGTAATCCATTCACGCTGGTTGAAGGCTGCCAACATATGAAAGGTCAAGATATTCAATTTCCTGACACTTTCCCCTCAATACCTCTTTAGCAATTTTCCTTTTCACTACTACTATGTATTGCTTCAGGAT
This sequence comes from Papaver bracteatum, assembly GCA_023529315.1. Taxonomy (NCBI): domain Eukaryota; kingdom Viridiplantae; phylum Streptophyta; class Magnoliopsida; order Ranunculales; family Papaveraceae; genus Papaver; species Papaver bracteatum. Next base: position 835,479 of record JAJJWX010003515.1, read on the forward strand.
GGATACATCACTTACATTCATCCAGCAAAATTCCAATTGTCGCTCCTGTTGAGAAATCTAATATATCCTCTCCAGTGAAATAAAAGAACCCTTTTTTTTCTTTTCCCTTGAAAACTTCTCAAGATCAACCCAAAATTCAAAACTCGTTACGCAAAAAAAAAAAAAAAAAAAAAAGGGAGGGAGGGGGGGCAACACACATAAGACAAAATGGTTATCTTTCCGGCGAAACTTTCAAGCTTACAAATTATTAAAGACCAAGTCATGGAGGCTCAGCACAAGATACAATGAAAGGAAAATTACAAGACATTAAAAGGCGACTAGGCCGCAAGAGAAACAAAGAAAGAAGATTCTCCCCATTAAGACTTCTTCTTACATTTCCCCTAGTAATCCTCAGGGAAGCAAAGGTTCCACAAAGAAGACACGTCAACAGCAGCAATGACCTCTGTTTTCCATCAACCAGCGCCAACCAACGCTTCTTTCCTCCTCATCTCCGATGTGGAGTCAACGTGCGCAACCATGATTCCTCCAGCAGCACCAACGGCATCAATAAAGTTTTCACCAAGATTCTCCTCAGCAACTGCTACAAGAAAATCACTTGACTCGCTCATGTCAGAATCCATAGGAACTTGTGCCTTTTTGCGTACGTCACTCGGAGGAACAAGAGGGATATCTTGGATGATGGCTCTAATCTCATAAAGTAATGAGCCGATCCTACCCAACGACTCTTTGTAAGAAGATCGAGCTCCATTAATCCTATGATGCTTCTTGGAGGGACCAACAATACCATCGCCATTGTCACCATGGGCTGCCATCGCAAAAATATGAAAACGGTGTAGTCGCCTCACTATGCGACCAGTAGAGAGGGAGGAGACAACAAAATCTTGCCAGTAATAATTATGTGAGAAGGAAGTGCGTGCTTCATGGCTGTAACGGCTCTAGGAAATCACACATCAATCAAGGACCCCCAATCAAAGCCGTGCACAAAGGAGACAATTCAACTCATAAGGAAATTTTGCATCAAGAGATTATTCTTCCCTCGCTTCAACCGGCCCCACCGGCTAACACGCTCAGTTTCCCAACTCACGTCAACTTCTCAATGCCGCCCAGCTTCCCGTCTCTCAATGACTTACCAATTGTTCCAACCTCCCGAGTTTTGCAAACTGCCAGAGGATAGGGTTCCAAGTCCTATTTATAAAAAGGTCATACAAGCCTCCTCAATTGTTTTTATGATTTGTTGATAATTTTTCACCATCTTATGCTAACCTCGCAACAAAGCTCATGTTCCGAGCTAAGCAGGGGACTTAATGTTGATGGTGGTTTTTTAAACAAAGTGTAAAATTGTAAAACCCCAAATAACCTAATGTCACCGGTGACACATTTATTAGGACATTTAATGCATATAGTTAGTAATTAATGGGGGTATTTTTTCAAATTAGGGTTACAACGAACAAAACCCTAATCACCTCTGTGCCAATGGAAAATCATGCCAGCCACACCTAGCCCAATCTAGTGGCGCCATGCCAAACGCACTCTGCCTTGGCCCTAGATATGCTAGTCACACCAAACGCGCCAAAGCATGCTAACCATGCTAGCCGCACCTCCGTGCCAATGGAAAATCATGCCAGCCACACCTATCCCAAGCTAGCCACGTCATGCCAAACACACTTTTCCTTGGCCCTATCTATGATAGTTACACCAAATGCGCCAAAGCATGCCAACCATGCTAGCCGCAACTCTGTGCCAATGGCAAATTATGCCAGTAACACCTAGCCCAAGCTATCCGCGCCATGATAAACGCACTCTGCCTTGGGCCTAGATATGCTAGTCACACCAAATACATCAAAGCATGCTAACCATGCTAGACGCACCTCCGTGCCATTGGAAAATCATGCCAGCCACACCTAGCCCAAGCTAGCCGCTCCATGCTAAACGCACTCTGCCTTGGCCCTAGTTATGCTAGTCACACCAAGCATGCCAAAGCATGCTAACCATGCTTACCGCACCTCCATGCCAATGGAAAATCATGCCATCCACACCTAGCTCAAGATATCCGCGCCATGGAGAACACACTCTGCCTTGGCCCTAGCTACGCTGGTCACGCTAATCCAAACACCCTTACCTTGGCCCTAGCCATTCCATGCCAAATTAGCGCCCGCACCTAGGCTTGCAAACCATGCAACCTAGGGAAAATTGGTCACGCATGCCATTGGCACATTCCAACATGCTCGCTGGTAGCTTTCCTTACCAAACCGTGGCCCTAATGGCCGATCATGCCATTGGCACATGCCAACATACTCGCTGGTAGCTTTCCTTACCAAACCGTGTCCCTAATGGCCGAGCATGCCATTGGCACATGCCAACATGCTCGCTGGTAGCTTTCCTTACCAAATCGTGGCCCTAATGGCCGAGCATGCCATTGGCACATGCCAACATGCTCTCTGGTAGCTTTCCTTACCAAATCGTGGCCCTAATGTCCGAGCATGTCATTGGCACATGCCAACATGGTCGCTGGTAGCTTTTCTTACCAGGCCATGATCCAAGTTGGCCACGCATGCCATTGGCACATGCCAAAACCCACGCTGGTAGCCTAGCTTGCAAACCGTATAACCTACCACCAAGGAATTCCACACATGCCATTGGCACATGCCACAAACGCCACTAGCATCTTTGGCACTGCCACTTACACTCAACGTACAACCTACCACCAAGGCATTCCACACATGCCATTTGCGCATGCCACACAAGCCACTAGCATCTCTGGCACTTCCACTTGAGATCGAGGTGCAAACCGCAACAAAGGCATTCCGCACATTCCATTGGCACATGCCACACGCGCCCCTAGCAGCTCCACTTGTACTCAAGGTGCGACCAACACTCGAGACATCAACACAAACTGGGGGATGCTTTCTTGGGGTTTTGGTTTGGCGGTCACAGCGTGCATAGTACACTACGCTCGCAATAAGAACGACGTGAAAAGGAATAAATGCAGTCAATTAAATAAGGCAGTAATGGTGAAAAACGTTTTCACCATAATCACCTGTGGTTACCACCTCCTCTATTTAATCCGCGACTTTACTTTATTCCTTAATGAGGCAAGGGTACGTTCGATCTCACTTGTATAAATAGGTCTCACCTATTTCTACCAGATAAGAAGTCTTGGTCAGGAAAAAGACAACACTATCGGATAGCCACTTTGCAAGCTCTCTCAAAAGCTTCTATCACTAGCAAGCTTCCTAAGCTTGTACTTTTCTGATACAAGTAGATATACTACCTTTCCAGAACTCTCTGGTCTCAACACCCTTCTTCGCTATCCTCCCCAAATCAACCCTTCTCATCCACTTTGTGACCGAAGCAAGTCTGGAACGACCATTTTTTTGGTTTAGGCCGGACTTGTACAGATTGAGTTCTCGAACCTAAAAGTGATCAACGTGCAACACATTTGTTTAGGGTTTGAACCAGTTTCTCACACACCTACCGAATTTACCGAAATCGGCAGAAACGATTTTTACCCATAAACAATTGGTGACCATGGCGGGAGGATTGATATATCGGTTACAATACCACGAGCTCATGGAGACAATACTTTACATTTTAAAAACTACTTTAACTTAAACTTGAGACTTCTCATGAGCTATATGTTCCTCTTTCCATCTTCTAATTTTTCATATTTTTCTTTTGCTTACTTAAGATGGGTGATAACTCTTGTTGGGGTTGTAATCGAACAATGCAAACTTAAACATCTGGACGGTTGAGAATCATTCACTTTTCTTCACTTTTGCATTTCCTTTAAACTCCACAAGCATTTTGGTTCGCGCAGCTTACACGCCCCATATGGATCGAACCTCTGCTCTGATACCATGTTTGGAATTTGGATATTAAACTTTGGAGATATACGAGCATGGTTATGTTGCTCTTATAGAGCTCCTAGGAAGCAAGACTAACTCTTCAACTCTCAAAACTCTTAATCTTATTACTAACTTCTTGCTTTTTACAAATTACAAATGTTGATCAAATGCCTATTTATAGGCTTACAAAACCGACTAGGACAACTCTAGCTATTTCTGGAGACTTCTCTTCTTTTATCTCTATGACTCTATCTAGTCATTACCTAGTTCACATTTACAAAACTTTCTTGACTAAGTCAACTCTAGAATTTTCTAAAATATTTTAACCTACTACTAGCTAACTGTTTAGCAACTTTTATAATTTACTGTGTAGAATTCTCTACATGTTTTCGACTTCCGAGTACAAATCCAGACAACTCTGGATTACAAATTATTATTTCCAACATGTCACATTGGCTACGCAGCCAAGGAAAGATATGTTGTTATCTGGGGGTGTTTCATTCATCCATTAATGTACAGTGTTTCTTCCTAAATCTAAATACCAGTCTCTGATATGAACATTTGGGTGTCATTCCGTAACCAATATATCAATATCACAACTATATGAGAATATAAATACATAAGTACAACAAAGCAAACAACTATGATAAATATGTACCAATCCATGGTTACACTATAACAAGGACTCGGTTACAGATATAATCTCAAATATCAATGGCATGAAGAACCACAAACATAGCTAACTTACAACAGTTAAAACTGAATTAATTGTCTGTAATCTTTTCTTTTCATCTTAAAAAGTCAGGAAATTTGTCTATGAAAGACCATGGTTGTCATAGATCTTGTGGTGAGGCAGATGGAAATTCAACTTGTAAGCTTAAATTTGAACATCTTGAGTTTCTGAAGATCTGTATGCTCTCAACGTACTTCCAGTCATATTGCCGGTCATGGCACACCAAATGGAGATGATCCACCCTACGTATTTGATGCAGTACCAATGGCCTTCTCTTAGCAGCAGCAGCACTAGCAAGAAATGATGGTAGAAGTAGCTTTTGAGAGGAAAAATCATGATGACAATGGATTGATGATGATTGTATGATCTCTCCATGGTATGTGTAAGGCTTCGCATACATAATTGAGAGATCTGATTCATAAACCAATGGCCTTCTCTTAGAAGCAGCAGTACTAGCAAGAAATGATGGTAGAAGTAGCTTTTGAGAGGAAAAGTCATGATGACAATGGATTGATGATGATTGTATGATCTCTCCATGGTATGTGTAAGGCTTCCCATACAAAACTGAGATGTGATTCATAAACCCCTTCCATTCCTTTTCAATTTGTTGTAGAAGTGAAATAAATCACAAAGCAGACAAAGAGAGAAATGATAGGAGGCGGCGCATTGTTGACAGAGAAATAGTATAAGATCACCCATCATTTTCAACCCTAATGGGAGGAGCCCTTATGAAGAGCCAATAACTCAATATAGCACTTGGGTATTCTGACACGTTGTTTACACTTGGCTTTAGGTGAGTACAAGTTGTTTACCTCCCTCCACTCAGTGTAAACATAGGTTGTGAATCTTGTGATGGAGCAGGTGAAGTTGCTGGAAATGGAATAGATATTGAAGTACTTGGATGATGACTCGTTAATTTTCACAGTTCTATGAAGCCAGGGCATTAGATATTGATCCGCTACATGTTTGACTGCAGGATTATCTATTGGCACTGCTTGCAATTCTTTAATTTCGGAATAATCATCAGAATGCTTAAATTCTTGCAAATCCTTGGAATCCATCCATACCATCTCCCAAACTTTGGCTTCGTAAATTTCTTCTTCTTCGCTCCCACTACCCAACTAAACTGAACTCCTGTATTAGCAATTTTATTGGTATTCATTCTTACAGTTGTTTTTGCAGCTAACTTTACAACACCTGGTGTAACAAAGGAATCCAATTTACTTACACAACAGTCATTCTTAGTGTTTGCACTAGTTAACTTAGGAGTTGGCATCATTTAACTTGTGATTGCAAAATTAGTAACAAGACAACAGAATTGATGCACCGACAGATTTAAATTTAGCTGGGTACATTGTGACCTAGAACAATGCCCTACAATCAATAATTTTTCAACACAAAAGGGATAACTTTCTTGTCCCAAATTTGTACAAAAAAAGCCTTTTCTTGAATAAAGATTGATCATAGGCCTCGTAACCCTCTTTATCTCCATAATTACCTCGGACCTAGATTCACATGCATGGATTCCAATTCCTTTGTCGGGTTGCTTCAGTTCTTGTGGGTATGTTCTAGTGTATCTTGTAAATTCCTAAACTATTTACTATAAACTTGGAATTTAGAAAGGTTTTGGAGATCATTTTCAGCCGAGGGGATTTGCACAATTTTTGTTTTTAAATCTGAAAACCAGACTCCGATGTGAACATTCATGGTAATTCTGTAACCAATATATGAAATTACAACATCTGATCGGAGAATATAAATAAAGAAACACACTAAATTAACTAGCATTCCGTTGGAAAATGGTAACACTATAAAAAGTTACAAATATGATCTCAAATCTCTATGGAATGAACAACCACAAACTGATCTTAAATCTCAATGGCGTGCACAACCACAAACTGAAGCTAATTTGTTGTGGTTCTGGCGGTGAGGTGGGTGGAGATCGAAATTTCGTTGAACATAAAATCTTGATTTTCTGAGGATCTGCTAGCCATCCTGTTTATATATATAACTTTGATGCTTGTGGTCACAGCATCCGTTATCATAGCACTCGGCGGATGGATTGATTCAAGCATAAGTAGCTGATATTCTAGAGTTCAAAAGAGGAAAAGTCATTATGACAATTAATCCACTATTGATGATGATTGCCTGATCTGTCCATGGTATGTGTAGGGCTTCCCATACAATGCTGAGATCTGATTCATAAACACCCATTCTTACATTTATGAGTGAAAACAAAATCATGAAGCAGAGAAAGAGAGAGATGAGAGGATACGGCACAGATCTATATAAGTTCAGTTGGGAATAGAATAATTGATCAACATATCAACATTCTGTAACCAATATATCAACATTATTACCGTCCTAAAATATAAATACATAAATTGCACAACAAAGCAAACAAAATTCCAATAGATATGTAATCAATTCATAGTTACACTATAAAAACTATGAAAACAATGATCTCAAATCAAGATTGATCGTGGAACAACCCAAACTTAAGTTTGGTTAGAAGTCAGCTAAAACTGTTTTTCAGCAGATCTTCCTTTTCCCAACATACACGCGTCTAGACTCGTTCAAATTTGATTTGATTCATTATAACATGGACAAAGTTTACCAGGGTCTTGATTCTCTGAACAACCACAAACATAAGGTTTTAGAACAGCTAAAACTGAACCCAAATTTGATCTGTTTAATTGAATGGTCTCAATTCTTGAATTGGAATTGTGTTTTTTGCAACAGGCGTCCTTATTGGTGCTACCCATCCTTTGTACTCAATTTTGCAATTGGAATTGTTTCAGACATCACATTTTCAGCTCCGGGTAGAATACAAGATGAGACGAAACAAGTTGTTTTTGACAGGAAAAGTCATTATGACAATGAATCCGTTGTGGATGATAATAATTTTGTCTTCCCATGGTATGTGCAAGGCTTCACATACAAAACTGAGATCTGATGCATAAACCCCTACCATGCATTCTTGGATTTGCTGTAGAAGTGAAGAAACATGAGAGCAGGAAGAGAAAAAATGAGAAACAAACGCAGAGTTCAGTTTAAATTGAAGGGAGAGAGTGAGACATAGATTTATTCCCTACTTTGATAAGGTCATCCATCATGTTTAACCCTAATGATATGAGCCGTTATCATGAGATGAGAACTCAATATAACACTTGGTGGAAATAATATCAGGTCACTGTGACGCCTTTAACACTTTACTAAACTATTTTTGTAAAGAAGGTTCGGTTGGGAACTTTGTTTGATGGAATTCTCAGTATATCTTAAACTATTTCAAAGGTAAGCCTTTACAGAAGTTTTTACTATCCCAAATCTGTATTGCTCAAGCTTGTAACAACTTATTGCTCGTGGAAAATGAAAACCACTTCCACCAAATTGTTTTGTAAGACGAAGAAATTTTCCAGCAACTATGGATTGTCGCCTCTTTGTGCTTGGGCCGTGTATGCTACAAGGCTACCTTCCAATGTTTGTCAAAAATTTGCACATTATGGCTGCTGATTTTTTCGTTTTCAGATTTCCTTAAAGATTAAAACACTATACAGTTCTTGTATTGAGGCTACATGCTTACACTCAAACAAAACCTTAGTATTTTGTAAAACCTTTAACCTCTTTTCTGTTACTTAGGATTTAGGAAGGATGTAATTTTTAGCCGGGGTTTTTCGTTCATCCATTAATGCACCATGAACAGTTATTGTCAATCTTTAAAAAAAAAAAATATGAACCATCTGAGAATATAAAACAGAAACATAATAAATTAAGTAACATTCCATGGAAAATTTGTTACACTACTAACAAAAACACACAGATACGAATTTGATCTCAAATCTCAATGAAATGAACAAAAACAAAAAACTAAAGCTAATTGTTTAAGAGGGTGGTGCTCCTGGTTTTGGTGGTGAGGCAGATGGAGGTCCAAGTTGGCCTGAGTATAAGAGTTTTGATTTTCTCCTCAGATATGCCTTTTCAATTTACCTAAACTTCCAGTCTTAGCACATAAATTGGCTTGAACTTCCTACAAATTTGATGTCTGTGCTCAATAGCAATGTTGTTGGCGTAGTGATTGTCTCGACCTTCACACCTATTTTGTTGATGGAACCGTTTCGAATTTTTCACATGAGGAGCAGTAGCAGCTTCACTACCTATGATACAGTCATAGGACAAGCTAGTTTTGAGAGGAAAAGTCATTATGATAATGGATTGATGATGATTGAATGAAACTAAAAATTGGCTTTGAAGCCCAAATTCTTGAAAATTTAATGTTTGAAGCCAGCTGGGTTCCCATAGAAAACTGATATCTGATTCATAAACCCGCATTCTTCCATTTGTGAGTGAAAAAAAAATCATGAAGCAGAGAAAGATAGATGAGAGGCGGCACAGATCTAAGTTGAGTTGGGTGTGAGTGAAATAGAAACTAGTCTATGCCCTACTTTTATAAGGTCATCCATCCATCCATGCCTAACCCTAATAGATCAAATCATTAATCTAATAATGTCACAAATCTAACTTAATTTAAATAATCAAAATTTTAGAAAGGGCATTTTAGATATTAACAAAAATGATAGGATAAGGGGTTTTTGAGATTACTATTTCATGACTCATTTTAATCATTTGGTGAGCCCTCAATATCTTTTGGTTCGAGCCCAATAATAGGTTTCTTTGTATATGCAAAATGCACACATACTTACATGCTTCAAGATTTTCCAACATAACAAATGTTTTGTCATACGGTGGTTGCTAATTACAGTTCATACTCCAGATATAAAAGAAGAGGTTTTACACTCCAGATATAAAACAAACGCAGGCACACAGTATAACCACAAACTATAACATGAAAAATATGATGATCCCATGATGGATGGATGACATGAATAATCACAAACTTGAGCAAACCTACAACAGCTAAAATGAGTTGGTCTATAGTCTTTCCTTTCCATTTCCTTTCCATCAGTCAATTTTGTCGTAGAGAGATTGCACTGGTTATCCTGGATCTCTTGGATCTGGTGGTGAGGCAATTTGGCATCAATTAAAAATCTTGATTTTCTCCAGATCTGGCTTCAGACTTCCAGATATATGTTGTGAACTCCCTACAAATTTAATTCTCGAGCTAGATAGAACTAAAGATTGCAAATGGAACTAGAATTGTATCAGACTTGAGTCTTCTAATTAGGAACGGGAGCTGCATAACTAACAGAGATTTAAGAAATTAAAGAGTATGCTTACACCAGTTGATCGATGGGCCTGGGTATATCCGGATTCAATGATTAATTTAGCAAGAACCTGGTTTAACAATAACTTATCACCTAATGGCAAGATAGTTTGGAATCTGATTCCAGGAGCTATTGTTTGGGTGTTATGGAGAGAAAGAAACTGTAGAACTTTTGAAGATAAATATACTTTCAAGACAGATGAAGAGTTATGCAATGAAGCTAAAGGGCTTGTTTTAACTTGGGCAGCAACTTTTGGTAACAAAATACATTTGAATTTTACACAAACTGTAATCAACTGGGGTGTAGTTTTCGCTTAACTCCAGTTTTTATTTTCTATTTTTACTACTACTACTACTTGTAGTACTTTGTACATTCTTCCTCCTTAATAAAATTCTCTCTTCTAATAAAAAAAAAAGTATGCTTGAAGAAGTAGCAAGTAAATTTAAGAGCTCACAAGTTAGTTTTGAGAGGAAAACTCATTATGACAATGGATCCATTGTTGATGATTTCTGATCTCTCCGTGGTAAGCGTAAGGTTCAATTGATAACCCTTATTCTCCCATTCGTGGTAGAAGTGAAGAAATTCATGAAGTATAGAAAAAGATGAGAAACGGCGCACAGATCAGTTTAGTTGGATGGAAGAGAAACTAGTCTATACGCTAGATTTACAAGGTCATCCATCCATCCATCCATCATACTTAACCCTAATGGCTAATGGGAACCTAAAACTAAAAGTATTCTCACACCTTATTTACACTTGTTAGAAAGTTGTTTACCACCCCTGGTCAGCGTAAGCATACATAGGTTGTGTTCAGCGTCAAGCTAAAGAAAAGAAAAAGAGATTGTATTGGAGTAGGACAACTTGGAAATGCAACATGGATTACAAAGGAGTCCAATTTTAGTGCACACTGATGTGCACTAAACAAATTAATCATATTGGCTATAGCAAAACAAACTGTTACAATTTATTCTTTTTTAAGTGTAATTTTATTTTGAACTTAAAATTGGAAAAAAGATAAATATCATACTTCATAATTTTAATTATGGTACTACCCTTATTTGTGTACCATAATTGTTTTGTTATGTTGGAATGTTATAAATATCCTCAATTTTGGTCGAACTAACGCAAACACACCCAAAGGATAAAAAAAGATTTTTTATGAAGATATAAACGGGAATCCAAACTGGGCCATTTGCTAATGGTTGGTTTTGGCGTAAAAAGATATCGATTAGTAATGCAAATGGCGTTTGACTTGGTGTTAGAGAGAGAGCATGGATTGTACTGGGGATCTCTTAGATCTGGTGGTGAGGCAGGTGGAGGTTCAAGTTGGCATCAACACATATCACAAACTGGGGGATCCTCTTTGGGTATTGGTTTGGCGGTTTACAACGTGCGGCATACACTACGCCCGTCATAAGGAAGTGTCATAAGGATGAGGCTGTTAGTAAATACAGGAAGTAATGGTGAAACGCTCTTTTTTATGGAACATCAATTCCATTCGTTAACGGTTACCACCTCCTCCCATTTACTCACCCATTTTTTTCATTCCTTAATGAGACCAGAGTACGTTACACCTCGACTTGTATAAATAGGTCTCACCTATTTCCACCGAACATGAAGTTCAGTCAGGAGAATACAACTTTCAAAAAACATTTGCTAGCTTTCCATTTGTTAGCTTCCCACTTTCTGATACAAGTCGTAGAAAACAACTACTTTTCCAGAAATCAACTATTTTGGTCTCATCACTTTCCTTGCTTCCCTCCCCAAAACCAACCCGTTCTCCTTCACTTTGTGACCGAAACAAGTTTGGAACGACAATTTCTTGGTTTAGGCCGGACTTGTAAAGATTGATCTCTCGAATATAAAGTACTCCCTTGCAGTACATTGTTTAGGTTTTAAATTCGTTTCTCACCCACACACCCGAAATTACCGAAATCAGCAGAAATCGTTTTCACCCTCAAACAATAAGTTGCGAACAAAAAAGATAATGTCCGCATAAAATAAAAGATCTGGTACTTAATCAAATAAATAATCTATATGAATTAAAGTCAGATAATCCCTACTAAATGAAACAAAGAAGAGATAAGAACATCATTAGGCCTGATTAGTTTATTCCCTTTTCACCTAGAAAATCAAATTAGAGAGGAGACTCTTAGTCCATTAAATGAACATGTAATGTTATTGAATTTTAATTTACTACTTTACCAAAACAAACTAGCTTAGGAACTTGACTTTGTAATAAAAGAGACTACGACTTTTTATAGAACATCATCATCTCAGTGCAAGATCAATAGCCTATTAGGGTTTAGCAGCTAAATTAACATCAAAAGGAAAAGGAATGAAAGAAGATGGACTGCGTGTTTACCTATTAAGATTTCCTTTGCGCGTTTTAGTTAGGTTTTTATAGATATCTTCATATATACCTAAAAAATAAAATGAAACAAAAAAAAACAATGATCAGAAAGACAACTAATATTCATAACTAATATTTTGAAAGAATTTGAAAAATATGCATGAGAAAGAATCAGAGAAGCAAAAGAGATTTAGCCGATAAAAAGAGATGAGAATATAATTAGGGTTGTAGAATTAGGGTAAAAAAAGATTTGGTTTGTATAGTGAAGCAAAAGGTAATTGTCCCTTAGGTGTTTGACGTGTATGGAAAATTACCACATGAATCGGAAACTCTGAATTCCTATTGGTCGAAGGCCAGGAGCTTTAGAATTAAGCTTTTGGCCTAACTTTCAATGTGAGGCCAGCAATTTCTACTCAAATTATATATACAAAATTACTGTGAAGCAAGAACTGTTTTTTTTTTTTTTTTTCAAAAAACCAATTTCCAGTGGAACTTTCGGTGTTATAGTCATTTTCTAGACTACAGTAGAAAAGGGAAAGTACTTTGGATGTGTTTCGTTTTCGACTATCAAAACATTTAGTCGCTTAGCTTCAACTGATCAGGAATCATTCTGTATAGCTCTTTGCCATCTCAAGGTCATCAAGTTCTCATAGACCTGCAGTCCCTAACCAAGCTGCTGCACACAGGCATATTGCATCTTGATTGTAGTCGGTGACTAAAACATCAATATAAAGTGTGCCCCCATAGAACTTTTGTTCTGGATTCGCCACTGATCATACTCCCTCCGTTCCATTTTAGATGATGTTTTAGGGTTGTTTTTTTGTTCCACAATACTTGAAAGTTTTCATGTTTTTCCACAAAACTACCCATAATACCTTACTTTTTGTCTTGGAACTATAAGTTTATTTTTAGATGCACTAATAATAGTTAATGTTTGAAGACTTTTTTTTAAGGGTATAGATGAAAAATCTTCACATCTCTCTTTATTTCTTAATAATTCATCCAACAGCTTAAACCAGCCATTCGTGATCTTTTGAAATCTTGAAATCAATTTCACACCAGAATTATAGGTGTGTTTTGTTATTTCTTTGTACTTAAAAGTGATTTTTTTGGAGAGATACACCGAATAAGAAGTAACAAAAAGATGAGATCTTTATATTACAACCATCTCAGAATATAAATGCATAAATCGCACAGTAAAACAAACAACATCCAGACAGATATCGACAGATTCATGGTTACACATATGAATATGATGAATAAACTTAAACTTAAGATAAATCACGACAGCTAAAACTGAATTAATGGTTTGTAATCTTTTCTTTTCGTCTTAAAAAATCAGGAATTTGTCTATGAGAGGTTGTCATCATAGACCTGCTGGTTCCGGTGATGAGTCTGGTGGAGATCCAAGTTGTTGGCATAAATTTACATCTTGATTTTCTGTAGATCTGCCTTTTCCCAACATACTTCCAGACTCCTTACAAATTTGATGCGGTACCGGTGTTCGGTGTTGTTTGTCCCATCCCTAGCACTTTATTTCGTATTTGCACTCTTTTGATTAAGAACACCTGGAGAAACATTACCATGAGTTGGAAGGTACAAATTAGTTTTGAGAGGAAAAGTCATTATTACAATTGAATGATATATTTTGGGTATGTGTAAGGCTTCCCATACAAAACCAAGATTCAATTCATAGCGCTTCATTCTGTGGTAATGAAAATGGCGAAGCAGAGAGATAGAGAGAAAGGAAAGGCGGCACAGAGTTCAGTTTTGTTGGAATTGAGATCTATACGTTAGATTTATATAAGGCCATCGATCCATCATGCTTAACCCTGTTGGGAGCCCTTTTCAAAAGCTAAGAACCCAATATAGCATTTGGGGTGCAAATACTATCATAATTATCACACCTTGTTTACACTTGACTTCTGATGACCGTGACTCCCTGATTAATAAGTTGTGTTGGAATAGGAGTTGTTGTTGGGAATGGCCAATTTGATCCGTTATTTAGAGAGCATTTATGTTTTCACGTTCTACCAATTCCAATTCAAACTTATCAATCTCCAAGATTCCGGGTGATTTTACCGGTGCACTGTAGTGACCCCCGGCTTATTAATTTCTTTGGAGGAAAATGGTTCATCATTTGCACTAAATGCATTCATTATCATGATGGATCTCTTTCTTAGTTAAAGGACTTTGGTTTGAACTCTATTATAGGGGTTCCAAGAGTGAAGCTTTTTTGGGGGTTATTTTGGGTCACCAAATATCAATTGGGACACCCCTCATCCAATTTTTATAAAAAGACTAATATAACCCCATAGAATTTTAGATAATAAACTTGATTAACCTTATTAATCATGATTAGAAAATAAATTAAGACTAATTTCTCTCTTTAATTTAGATGAAATCAAAACAAACAAAAATCAGAGGGAAGAGAAGTAGAGGAAAAAAAATTGGGGATATTTTTTTTTTGGAATGAGTGATTTAAGCAAGATTTTATGAAGATGATGACAATAATTTCATCATGATGAGGATGATGATCATAAACAAAACCCAAAACTATTTTCTTCTCTTAATCTTTCTCATTCAAATATCATGATCAAAATTATGATCATCATAGAAAGAAAAAACTAAGAAAACCCACAATTTATTTCTGTTTTAAATGGTTAAAAAATCAAATTCGATGAATTTTGGATAAAAAGAAAATAGTTTCTGAAGATGTTTATGGCTGGGAGTTCTTAGATTCCTAACCGTGAATCAAGATTACGGTTGGGATAGTTTGTCGACCAAACCGAAATTCCGTATTTCGGCTTGGTTTTCCCAACCGAAAGATTTTCGATTTTTTTTTCGTTTTCATAACCTAGCCGAAAGTGCGGTTACGGCTAGGATAATTTGTCGACCCAACCATAGAAACGAAAAACGGTTGGGAAATTAGGGTGTTCCAAGCCGTATTTTTTATTCACGGCAGGGAAATAAAGAATTCCTAGCCGAAATAAATTTTATGATTTTTTTTTTAGAACCATTTAAGGCTGGGTTTTCCTAGCCATAATTGCAGTTTCGGCTAGGTTTTCTCAGCCGTAACTGATTCTGAAAACCCCAAAAAATCATAAAACTTATTTCGGTTGGGATAACCAAGCCGAAACATCAACTTTCGGCTGGGAATCGAAGAACTCCAAGCCGTAAATATCTTCAGAAACTTTTTTTTTTCACCCGAAATTCAGGGAATCATATTTTTTTAACCATTTAAAAGCAAAATGAATTGTGGGTTTTCTTTTTATGATGATCACCATCTTTATTATGATACTATGAATTTTTGATAATAGTTTTTGGTTTTCATTATGATTATCGCTCTCATCGTGATGAAACTATGATCATCATCTTTATCATAATTTATGAATGATAAGAAAAGGATGGGGAGAAGATTATAGATTTAGTTTGTTTTTAATGATCTTCATCATGATGATGATTTGTGAGTGAGAGGAGAAGGAGAAGAAGATGATTATGGATTTAGGAATTTTTTTTTATGAATAGCGAAATTTAGTAAGGATGTTTTTGACTTTTAAGTCACTTATATCTCCCCCATCTAGTTTTTGCCTCCCCAAAGAAAAAAAGCCCCCAAAATAGTCAAGGGACCTTGACTGTTGGAGCCGCAATAATAGAGTTCTTTGGTTTTGTTGTGGTAACATACAGTAGAACCTCTATAAACTAATACTCGCTAAAATAATAAAATTTCTTTCTCCCTTCTTGGGCCTATAGTGCTAAAATAATAATATAATAATTTGATACGTTTCAAAAATCTCCCTTAAGTATTTACGGGTCTCAAATATTAAATAAATTAATAATTATAAATAAGAAAATTGAAAAGTTTTTTATACGTATCAAACTTTAGGAAACTATGAATCAATAGTTGCTTGTTTTTCTTTGAAGTTCAAATCTAATTGTATTCCATCCCTAATAGTTCGTAATTCACTCATAAGACCCGAAGTTGCATTATTATATTGCAACAAATTATATACCAATGAACGAATATCTAACTTTTTATAGTCACTACAAATTCCAAATCGTTCAAATTAAATGAGTCAAATTCAATTTATGACGTTATCAATTGGAAATATTCTTTAAATTAATATATTATTAATTTATCTTTAAAATAATAAATTATTAATTTATCGATAATTTAATATCTCTTTAAATTAATAAAATTTAGTGGTCCTAAGGCTATTAAATTATAAAGGTTTAACTGTATTTTAAGAAGTTTGAAGTTTATCGACCAAGAAAAGTGGCCCAAAACAACCAAAAAAAATATTTAATGACGGAAAAATTAAAAGGATTAAAGAGACGGCTTAATCATTGACGTTTGTATCAGCACTCATAGTTAGTATTGTTTTCCCGGCAACATTTACAGTATCCTAAGGTACTTTCAGCGACAATGATATAAACAACAAAATTAATTGCAATTGCAGGTTTCCCTACAATCACACCCTAATGAGTTTACACAAAGCTTCACCCATACAATCACACCCTAATGAGTTTACACAAAGCTTCACCCAAACTTCAAGAACAATCACTAAATCTTTATTAATCTCTTTTCTGAATCTTACAAGAATATTAAGAATACAAGGAAATAAGAATTACTCTAGACTTTCTCTCTCCTATTTGCTTTCTCTCTATTATAAAAAGATCTCCCTCTCTCAAGACTGCTTGGTCCTTTATATAGGGTATTACATGGTGGATGAAAGCTAAGACAACCTTTATTTTCAGATCTATCCTGCGTCATTCTCGCAAGCTTACAATGGTTTTTTTCGCACGTGCTCTTAAATCTCACAAGGAATTCACACTTTCTTCGTGATTAAGTTGATGTCACCTGCTATGTCACTTTTTAAATAGTCTGTGATGGTCTTCGCAAACATTTGTAGATTAAAACTTCGCTGGGATATTCTGGTTACGAGATTCCGCTTCTACATGTTGGCAAATATGACTCTTTGAATGTACTGGAAACTTCGCTGGGATATTCTGGTTGCGAGTCATATTCTGGTTCCAATACATTTAAAACTTATGTTGGCAAATATGACTCTTTGACCTTATTTGTAGATTAAACAGAGTCTACAAATATTATTCACCAAGTACAACGCAAAGTTGATTTTCTCGCTCTCTAGTTAGTTTTTCGTGCAACACTTGCTACTTTACTCGGACCTAAATTTACATGGATTCAAATTATTCCTTTGTCTATGGTTGCTGCAATCCTGGTTGGTATATTCTTTTTCTCACATCTTAATTTCTAAATTTACATGGCTTCAAACAATGGTTTATATAATAACACTATCACTATCACCCGTATTCTTTTGTCACCAGACCTGACCTGTTTGCACAGGTCTAGCTAGCTAGCCCATCCTACAAATTTTAATCTTTTCACTTCATTGTTAAAGCGCAAGAAACATTTTTACAGCCTGTAAAGAAACATGTCTAAAAAGACCAAAATTCCCTTGTATGATATTTTGAAGCCCATTTTTCATCACTTCGAAGCGATTTTCTAGGGCATGATATCCTGTTGTTGCGATGACGAATACTCAGAAAAAGGCGGCTACTGCTGGTGACGAACAGCGTTGCAGATACAGAAGAAGTGGATATTGCGAGAGTGTTGGTAGTGATAACTATCTACAATTTTGTGAAAAGCATTTCAATTTTCACATAAACTTTTTCAGAAAAAATCCTTCTTTATTGATTTCAAAGAAGTATAATCATCTTCTTGAGTCTGAAACTCCAGATCTGAAAAAGAGTTTCATCCCTCCTGATGAACTGCGTTGTTGTCAACATGATGGAAGAATTTGGAGATGCAAGAAATTTAGAGTGAAGAAGAATTGTGGTGCTCAAGATTCAAATTATTGTGAAAAACATTGCAGATCTTATGCAAAGCAAACTAACAAGAAAAGTGGAGGTGATGAAGCTGATTTTTCAAAATGCTCGAAACGGCCGAGGAAGCGGCAGTATGACCAACCATCTTCTAATCCTACCACAAGCTGTGAGTAACTCTAAACATATATTTTCGGGTAAAGAGACAAAATGCCCCAATTTCGATGGTCACCTTGTCAAAATGCCCCGGACGTTAGTAAATAAAGTAAAATGCCCCAAAACGTTACTCTAGCCGTTAAGTAGTCATTCCTGGTCAAATCTGAAAATATTGACTAGTCAACGCCCGAGTGAAATGTCAGTAATAACCTTATATCTCTCGGGAATGACTACTTAACGGCTACAGTAACGTTTTGGGGGATTTTACTTTATTTACTAACGTCCTGGGCATTTTGACAAGGTGACCATCGAAATTGGGGCATTTTGCCTCTTTACCCTATATTTTTCCCCTTTTTGTTTCCTTTGCTTACATGTTTTAATAATTGAAAAATTTCCTAGTTTCATTTGATTATCAATTTGTCCCCGAAAGGAGTAACAATCTCTGCAATGTCTAACTAATTGGCTATTTTCTATCCAGCTGAAAGAATTGTAGGCGGTGGTTCTGCAAAAATTGGGGCTAAGAGGAAAAAAAGTCGAAACCACGTCTGGAGTACTAAAATCATCAACAAGAATTGGTGAACTTGTGGCTGAATTGGGGAATCTGGACCAGACTAAGTGCTTTGAATTGTATCCAGAGTTAGAGCTTGAGAAGAAGGAGTTAGAGCTTGAGAAGAAGGAATTAGAGCTTGATAAGATAAAATTGGAGCGTGAGAAGAA
Source organism: Papaver bracteatum (assembly GCA_023529315.1). Lineage (NCBI taxonomy): Eukaryota > Viridiplantae > Streptophyta > Magnoliopsida > Ranunculales > Papaveraceae > Papaver > Papaver bracteatum. Next base: position 854,352 of record JAJJWX010003515.1, read on the forward strand.
GGAATTGGAGCTTGAGAAGATGAAAGTGGAGTGCATTAAACTCCAGGGTAAATATGTGGAGGCCGAGACCAAAAAGACTGCTGCTAGAGATGAGGATGCTAGTGAATATTGGAGGAATAAGTGTACCGATTTGGAGAATCTAGTCCTGGCTTTGGAAATTGAAAACTTAACAATGAGATATGAAGATAGGTCAATACTGAGATGTGAAGAGTTGAGTAATTCTGAAAAGATTGAGTGCGAAGCGCGGGGTTTTCAGAATGAAATTACTCAAATTGGGGAGGAGCGAAGAAATAGTGAAAACAACATGAGCACACCTAATGCTGAAACCAGCTGTGGAGGGAGGAAGGATTCTCATGTATGAATCAGAGTCTGAGTTTCCCAGGTACACTGTTGTGAACATTCCTTCTGGAAGTGTAGATTTATGAAGTGGGGGTGATAATCTTGAAGAAGGGGATGATTTGGGCTGTTTGGAAGAGAAACCTTCTCAACATGGACCATCATCTCAATCTCATGATCTGGAAATGAATATGAAGACTTTTGGGAACTTGGTCTCACACTCGGATGGTGGTGATAATGGTTTCTCTTGGTGATACGCTGGGGATGAAAAATTCGGATCAGAACAAAGACGAAATGGATTGGGAATTATTTCTTGGTTTTCCGTTTTCATACACCTTTGGCCTGGATTGAAATTTTGTCTTAGTAGGTGCTGTCGGTGGTGGTGGTGGTGGTTAGACCATATCTCTTTCCAAATTTCTATTATTCAGTAACAAAAAAAAGATTTCAGAAATCTACACAAGTTATTGTTGGGATTTGATTTCAGAAAAAACTTCCAGCGTTGCAAATTTTGTCTTAGTAACAAAAAAAAAAAAATATCAGAAATCTACACAACATGGAGATCCAAGTTGTTGGCATCAATTAATTTACATATTCATTTTCTGTAGATCTGCCTTTTCCCACCATACTTCCAGACTCATTACAAATTCGATGTAGTACTGGTGTTGTTTGTCCCATCCCAAGCACTTTCTTTCGTATTTGCACTCTTTTGATTAGGAACACCAGCAGAAACACTACCACGAATTAGAAGGTGTACAAGTTAGTTGTATACAAAACCAAGATTCAATTCATAGCCCTTCATTCTATGGTAACAGCGACAAAAATGGCGAAGCAGAGAGACAGAGAGAAATGAGAGGCGGCACAGAGTTCAGTTTAGTTGGAAGTGAAATCTATATTTTGCTTTATATAAGGCCATCGAATCCATCAGGCTTAACCCTAATGGGAGCCCTTATCCAAAGCTAAGAACCCAATATAGCACCTGTGGTGGAAATAGCATTAAAGGTATTATCACACCTTGTTTAAACTCTTTTGCATTTTGCACGGAAAATTTCACTGAAATTTGATCAGTTTTTAGTTAACTTAGAGAGAATTTATGTTGTGATACCAAGGTGATCACATCATTTGCACAAAACGTTGTTCATTATTTTAATTAATCTCTTTGTGACATAAAGAAACTTCATTTTGCGGTGGTAATACATTTTAATTTTGCGGAAAATGAGTCATTTGTCCAAATATTTTTAAAACATGGTTCAAATAAACGAGTAAAAATTAGTATGAGTGAAATGGACACCCAAAAATAGTGAGGGTGAAACTGGATGCATCCTGATGTAAATTAAAAATAAGAAAAAATATTTAAAAATAGGTAGGATGAAACTGTTTACATCCGGCTATTTTAACATTTTTGTCCATTTAAAAGTATCAAAATGTAGATGTCTTTTTCATGTAAATGGGGGAATTTTCATTCATTTATAGATGCAAAATGTTTGTTCCAGAATCTCAAAAAAAAAAACCGACTTTGATATGAACAGTTATTGTAATTCTGTAACCAACATATAAACAATGTCAACGGCGGGCACAAACACAAACTGAAGCTAATTTGTTTAGCAGGGTGGTGCTCTTGGTTCTGGTGGTGAGGCACCTGGAGATCCAAATTGTTAAACATGAGATCTTGATTTTCGGCAGATCTGCCTTTTGAGCAGTCATCCGTCTCAGGCACCTAATTGGTGTGATCTCCATACGAATTTATCAGCAACATCCATTATCGGAGTTAGGACTTACCAGCTTAAATTTATTCAAGCATTTCATATGAGATGCAGAAAATCATCAATAGCCGAAATAGATGAAGTAACAATCAACTTTTGATAGGAAAAGTCATTATGACACCGGAGCCGTTGTTGATGATGATTGGACGATCTATCCATGGTATGTGCAAGGCTTCCCAAACAAAGATGAGATCTGATTCATAAACCCTTTTTATTCTTCCATTTATGAGTGAAGAAAACCTTGAAGCAGAGACAAGAGAGAAATGAAAGGAAACGGCGCAGAGTCCAGTTTAGTTGGGAGTGAGACTTGTACCCTAGTTTTATAAGGTTATCCATCCAATATCCTTAACCCTAAATGGGAGCCCTTATCAAGAGCTAAAAAATCAATATAACATTTGGTGGAAATATACCTTATGAACGGCTAAGGTATACTGATACCGTGTTTACACTTGATTTGGCAATCACAAGAGCTTTTTCTAGAGTTAGCATCATTCCCATTGTTGGACATGCTACAATCAACAACTTTTGGGAGAGGGTGTTTCAAGCCTTTGTAGAAGATGGTGGAAATGAAAATGGAATAACAAGGAGTAGTATACAAAATAGGTGGGCTGTGATGAAAAAAGAAACCAAAATTTGTATGAGCATCATACAATCAATTTATGTAAATACGCCTATGGGAGGCCATACTTATTTTAAATCATTGATCTTTCTAAACATGAGAGATTATGTTTATTTATTTTGTAGGAGGCGCATCCCAAAACTCTCTATTTTAAAATTAAGAGCAAATAATTCGTATATGATCATGTCTACCAATTTCTTAAGAACCTTCCCGGAGATTAAATCTCGCGATCATACCGATGATGAAGCTTGAGAATGAAAATCGGATCATGTTTAAGTCTAAATTTTAGTTATTTCAATCCATGTAATTTTAAGTTATTTCAATCCATGTAATTTTAAGTTATTTCAATCAATGAAATGAAATTCACGTAATGTTCAAATTAGCTAATTTTAAATATTTAATTCCAAATTTTCTTTTTTCAAGCAATTAAATTCTAAATTTTCTTTTGAATTTTTTAAGTTTTTTAATTTCAATTTATAAACAAAAACATGAGCATGAAAAACAGAAAATTCATTCATGTGGTGTGAGAAGAGTGTAATTAAAATAAATTCTAGAAAACGCCAATCAGTATAGTGCTGACGTTATTCTTAATAGCGCTGGCTGACGCTATTCTGATTGGCGCTCAACGTCATTCTTATTAGCGCTTGACTTGCGCTATTCATAATAGTGTTCAACACTATATTGATTGGATTTTCCTGTCTTTTAGTGCGCTATTCAGAATAACGTTTTACGCTATTCCACGGGACATACCATGGAACACTTCTTGGATTTTTCATGAAAAACACCAATTTGGAAGCCGCTAGATTTGACATTCCACAATTTTTCCACACTTGGAATAGGATGGATTCCGCCATAAGACTTGCTCTAAACATTATTGTGCCAGAGTACGAGAAGTTGGGAATAAAATAGCTCGTTTTTTTTTCTTTTTCTTTTTCTTTTTTCTCTTTTATTGTACTATTGTTTGTAGGTGAAAATGGTTTCTGCTAATTTTGGTAATTTCGGGTGTGTGGTTGAGAAACAATTTAAACCCTAAACAATGTACTACAAAGGAGTACTTTAGATTCGAGAGATCAATCTGTACAAATCCATCCTAAACCAAGAAATGGCCATTCTGGACTTGCTTCGGTCACAAAGTGGAGGAGAATGGGTTGGTTTTGGGGATGGAGGAAAGGAAAGTGAAGAGACCAGAATATCTGATTCTGGAAGAGTAGTTGTGTTACTGCGACTTGTAACAGAAAAGTGGGAAGGCTAACTAGTGGTAAGCTAGCAAGTATTTTCTGAGTGTAGTATGCTCCTGTGAACTTGTTGTTATGTGGAAATAGGTAATACCTATTTATACAAGTCGAAGTGAAATGTACCATGATCTCATTAAGGAATGGAAAAATAAGTAAGTAAATGGGAGGAGGTGGTAACCGTATGCATGGATTTGATGTTCCATAAAACCGTTAACGCATGGAGTTGATGTTCCATAAAACCGTTAACTCATGGAATTGATGTCCCATAAAACTGTTAACGCATGCAATTGATGTTCCAGAGCATTTCACCATTAACTCCATGTATTTACTAACCGTATCACCCTTATGACCCTTCCTTATGATGGGCGTAGTGTACGTTGCACGCTATAAACTGTCAATCCAATATCCAAATAAGGATCCCCCAGTTTGTGATATGTGTTGATGTCTCAAATTTTTTTGTGGAAAACATGTAGCATATTGTTGTTGCCTGGCAAGTCGAGCTTGGAAAACTTGGTAGCTTGGTGACCTTCAACGGTCGAGATTTTGCATCTTAAGAGGAAAGGTATCCGTTGATTATTGCATGAATTCACTTGGGTAGCCATGTAGGGAAGGCCAGCATGGTGGCGCGGCTAGATTGGGTAGGTGCGATTTGGCTTGGAATGTGCGGACAAGGTTTTGGCGTGACCAAGTTAGGTTCATGACCAAGTTAGGGTTTTGGGCTAAAGGTCATTTGGTAACCTTGGACGGCTAGGATTTTCTCCTATTGAAGGGCGACCTTTGATTGTTGCACGCCTTCGTTTTTGGTAGCCGCATAAGGAAGGCCGGAATGGTGGCGCGGATAGGCTAGCATGGGGTCATGGTCAGGTGCGTTTTGCATGGCGCGGTAAGTGTGGATGGCATGGTTTTCCATTGGCCCAAAGGTGCGGCTAGCATGGTTGGCATGCCTTGGCGCGGTAGGTGTGGCTGGCATGGTTTTCCATTGGCACAGAGGTGTGGCTAGCATGGTTGGCATGCTTTGGCGTGGTAGGTGTGGCTGGCTTGGTTTTCCATTGGCATAGAGTTGCGTCTAGCATGGTTGGCATGATTTTGGCGTGGTAGGTTTGGCTGGCATGGTTTGCCATTAGCACAGAGGTGCGGTGATGGTATTTTCAATGATGTTGTAGTAAGAAGATTCGTTCAAGACTTGTGAAAGCAGATTTTTTAGAATTAATTTTAAAGCAAAAATATAACAAACTCAAAATTAAAAGTGTTGTGAGAATTATGGAGAGACTGAGGCTAGGATTCCGCTATTTACCAATTCCAAAGTGATACTAATTACAATCATGCAATTTCACACGTTCAATTTGATTCTCAACTATTACAAAAGTAGATTTTCTAGAAACAACAAATGTTAATCCAAAGCATGGGATATCAAAAACCCTAGGCCAAGCATATTCCATCAATAGAAAATATAATTGTTTAACAAAAATCATAAAATCTATTTTCAATCTAGGCAATTAATCATAATTAAAAATTGCACAAATTAAATAATTAAGAATTACCACATTTTCATTGGCAAGATAGCTTCCTCCGTCGCCCCAGAGGATGGGTCAAGCACATCATGTTGGAAACACGCTCAAAAATCATTATTATTGCTCAAAGGAGGTGTACAAATGATGAAATGAAGAGAAAATGATGAAAATCGGGGGTTTGCAACGTTTATATTTGTTGCAAAACCCTGTTACAAAGAGCGATAATTGAATACTATTGTTGTTGCTGTAGCACTGCGGCCCTCTCCTAACTGTCGTAGTTTTTGTACCATGAACGACTATCTATGGTAGTCTTATGTTCTTCGAGTTATTCACAGCAACAACAAAAAAAATAGTCTCTGCAACTTGATTTCTTCAACTCTGTTGTGCTCTATATTCTCCCAATATCTCCGTATCCGCTCTATGAAACCCAAAGACCCTTTATATACTCGATAGGACCAAGAATATCCCCTCATTACTTCAAATATTTCCAACCATCAATCGGTATTATTTTCATGCAGATACGGGAAATACTTTCCCTTTTTCTCTTCTTCACGAGCCTGTTGTTGTCAACACGATCCAATCTTGCATTAACATGTTGTGTACACGTCTCAGATTGTGTTGAACACACTGTAAACACACCCCGAACCATCATAAACTTCCCGGAAATACGCCCTAGATGATATCCTCCCTGTTTTCTCAAATATGAATTTCCAGCCAATTCTAATCCAAATCACTGATTATACCACGCCTGTTAAGCTTAGTCAAGCTGTCCCAAGCAATATCAGCCACTGAATCACATAAGAACCCCTCCAAATCACGAACCAAAAATCTGCCAGTTCTGTTGAATGTTTTCCCGCCATTTTTGAAATTTGAATAAAGAAGGTGGTGTGCCCCGATCCAAAATAGGGGCGCCTTTAACAGTTGGGTGCCTGGGGTGCCCTTATCCAAAATGCGGGTGCCTTTAATAATTTTCTCAGGGGGATCCAAAAAGCACTTTTTGTGCAACTTTTTCCACACAATTGTATTTCTCCAAAAACACCTACACAAACATAAAAACACCATAATAAGCACAAATTCAAGCACTAACAATAGAGACACTGAGGACAATTTAGACACAAAAATGTGTCTATCAAATACCCCCAAACTTATTATTTTCTAGTCCCGAGCAAATCTAATCTAGAAAATAAAATGACTACACTTAGCACGTGCATCAAGCTGTTAAACCGCTAGGTGGCCCTAGCGGCGGAGTGTTGTCTCCGGAGAGTTTACCAGAGGTGTACCCACAAAACCTATACTTCTAATTGGTCACAAGTATCCAAAGAGCTATGAGGACATACAAATTCTCAACCTATCTCCAAGTGACTAGAATAACAGAGAAATTAAAGGTGCCAGCTCTAAAGATGACTGAAGAAAAGGGGAGACACATCCGCAACACTGCTAGATAAAGAGATATCCGCTACACAACTAGATAAACATTGTAAGATGCGTCCGCTGATTTATAATTGGATAAGATTAGAGAAAAAAAAATGAGAGGGACATCTGCTACATAGCTGGACTAATTACGTGTGATGAGTTAAACCAGTGCTAGAAAGATCTTGTGCAAGATTGAAAGCGGACTAACAAAGCAACCAAATGTATCTTTTCTTCGACTCTCTCATAGTGCTCAGTAGAAACAACGTCTTCGGCTTCAACTGTTGATGATAACTCCTGAACCTTGACAATTAACTCTTGAAAATAAATAGCTATTTTGCGTTACCCCCTTAATTGATCGATAATTGGTGAAACCTCCTATCCGTTATAACAACAGTTATATTAATAGTGCACGTTTAATGCACGCGTGTGCCATTAAAAATTTAAAAATTTAAAACCCGGAAATACCTTCCGATCTGACGGTCCCAGTTAAACAAGTTTGAGTAGTAGAAAGCGATTGAATCTCCGTCGATACGTACGACAAACACGGAAGATAAATCCCCCGGTCTCTTCTTCATCCCAAATCCTGACCAAAGAAATTAGGGATGGTTTTCTGATTCCCTTATTTCTTCCTTTGAAACTCAATCTTAACTCTGAAAGACAATGTTTGGTATGTTTCTTCTTATATCATGAATAAGATGATCAATCAAGGAATCAGTCGGGATCGCATGGTATTTTAATGGAGTTTTGAGTTTTTGGAGATTGATTCACAACTTGTGCCGCGAATCAGTCAAGAAATGGATAGTGATTTCAATGATTTTGATAATGAACAGAGAGTATTGTGAATGTTTTGAGTATTTTTGTGGTTGTTTGAGGTATCAAAATTGCCGGGAAGGAGTTGTAAAAGAACAAACCCAACCTCATCCGTCTTACACAACACATGTTTGTACAAATTACCAGGAGAAAGATGGTATTATGAAGAATTTTAGCATATCAAACTGAAAGGAAATGATCGTTATCAAGAGGACGAAAACCAAGGGCAAAATCACCGGAGGGTGATGGCCATGAACTGTTACCTCCATCGGCCATTAAAAAAGAACCCAAATTTATATGTTACTTTGAACAACTACAAAAAATGGAAAATGATATACAGAGGTAAGGTGTTTATATGTTAATGTCAGTGGAGATGACAAACAAAAAGGGCCCATTAATTTCTAGTCCGTCAAAGACTAAAAGCAAGTCTTTTTATCTTATCACGGACAATCTTTTATTTCCAAAAGTTCATCTTTGAATTTTCTTTACAGTATATCACATGGCAATATCTCATTTTTCAATATAGTATGATTTTACAGAGACTACGGAATGAGGAATTGGAATTGTTTTTTTCAAAATCCAGGGATTGTGTATTTCGTTTATTTATGGGTTTGTTTTAACCTGGTTGAATTTCTGTGTTTTTTTTCTCATCTTGAAAGACATTCAGTTGCAGACAAATGTCGGAGAAGACGACGGAGATGAAGAAGAAGAAGAGAGATCTCTCACTCTACGATCCAAACACGTGTCTCTACTTTTTAAGCGGAAAGTTATTTCTGAATTTCCCAAAATTATTTTTTCTTAATGGCACACGCGTGCATTAATCGTGCACTATTAATAAGGAGATAACAGCTGTTATAACGGATAGGGGGTTTCACCAATTATCGATCTACAAAGGGGGTAACGCAAAATAGCTATTTAGTTTCAGGGAGAAATGCAAAATCTCCCTTCTTTTTTTTTTTTTATGTAGAGTAATAACAAGACAAAAATTTACATGGCCATCACAGAAGGAATTTAACACTTGGATCTCCGCAACTTGTAATGTCTTGGTATCATGAACTTATATCGTTTGATTTTTCTTGCTCTTATAATTTTTTTTGAATTCTGATTTTCTATTGTTGCTTCTAAACCTTAAACGTCTTCCACTTTCTTCATATATTTTGATATCGCTCCGATTGTTGATGATGATAAGATTCTACTGAGAGAGTGTCGTAATCTAGTAACTAAGACTACATTGTGAATTTGCTTTGTCTTTCTGGCATTTCCTGACCTACTTGCCTTTATATCATGGATGGTTAGGTCCATCACGGTTACCCTCTGAAAGGAACAAGTTCTCTCCTGAATTTCAAGGATCTCAATGTCTTTTTATCTGATGTCTCAATAGGTTGTTATCCCTAGCATTCAAATTTCTATCTTTTTGGTGAGAAACAGTATGTAAACTTAGCTAACCGGATACCAAGTGATGCTAGAAGTTTCTCCCTTACCCCCAAACTTAAATATAACATTGTCCTAAATGTTCTAAAGATAAAATTAAAAACATGAACAAGGAGAAACTGTTACCACTTGAGGGAAAAAAAAATAAGGAAGGATATTACCGTAAGCATGAGCGTGGGTGCCTCCCAGAAAATTGCTAAATTTAAAGTCTTTAGCTAGACATCAGATACCTCAAAAAGGATTGTCACCTTCCAAAGTCATATACCAATAGACGAAATAGTTGTGGGTCGTCAGAACCAAATAGAGCAGACATAAATGAAAGGCTACCATCTTGGATTAGAAAAATGAGTAAACGGAACATATCTTGATCTAGGGATTTTATCAAGGCAACTAGATTTATCTGGGGTGTCACTTTGGGCTCTATATAAGTGTCTAGGGAAATAGGTTCAACCGAATGACATGTCTCTAAGATCTGGGTTTCTTCATGGACAATATCTGGAGGATCGGGTAGCATAGTTTGAAGAAACTCAAGAAGTATCTTAGACGCACGAAGATCGAGTCCCAAGTTAGGGACTTCAATTAGGGATACATGATGATCACTAGAGTCATCATTACCCCCAAACTTAGGGTGAACAATATCCTCAAATGGACCAAAATCTATGGGATGGATTCCAGGGTCCATAAAGTCAGCACAATAACTAGCTTCTTTGGGAGACTGGTTATCTAAACGAACAACATCATCATATAAAGGATTATCAAAGAAAATCTCTAGCATAGGCTCATCAACTAATGTGTTCGTCATGGTTACCTCCTATGAATCAATGAAAGGTTCATCAAATAATGGATTATCAAACATAATGCAGGCTAAAGGATCAGGAACTAGAGTGCTAATCATGTTCACCACTTCTAAATCATCTACCTCAGAACACTTAATAACATTAAAGACATTTAGCTCAGTAGTCATGTTACCAAAAGATATGTTCATAAGTCCAGTTCTACAATTGATGACAGCATTAGATGTGGCTAAGAATGGACGACCTAAAATCACCGGGATTTGAGCACTTGGGTCCTGAACATGATGTGTATCTAGTACAACAAAATACACTGGGTATATGAACCTATCAACCTCAATAAGAACATCTTTTATGACACCACGAGGAACTTTGACTGACCTATCATCTAATTGTAGTGTCATTTTAGTCGGTTTCAACTTACCAAAAACTAGCTAGGTGTAAACATGATACGAGAGTAATTTAACACTAGGTCCTAAGTCAAGTAAAGCTTTATCTACCATGTGATTACCAATCGCATAAGAAAAGGTGGGGAATACAGGGTCCTTATACTTAAGGGGTGTTTGGTTCAGAAGAATTGAACTTACTTCACCAGCTAAAAAGGCTTTCTTATGGACATTAAGCTTACACTTTCGTGTACAAAGATCTTTAAGGAACTTGGCATAAGTAGGCATTTTCCTAATTGCTTCTAATAACGAAATGTTGATGTTCACCTGCTTAAATGTTTCTATTATCTCGTTGAAAATCGACTCCTTCTTTGTTGGGGTTAACAACTGAGGATATGGGGCTCTAGGCACAAAGGTAGTCCTATTAGGAATTTCTTGGGACTCCTTAGAAATTGTTCCAGTTTCCTCAGCTACGGGTTCCTCTTGGGGAGTAGAAGGTGGAACTACAATATGTCAACTAGGCATAGCTACCTTATTGTCTACCGTTTTACCGCTCCTAAGGGTTATTATAGAATTCACATGATTTGATGATTTCTCACCAGCTAAAGATATTTGATGGACTCCTTTAGGATTGGGCTGTGGTTGACTAGGGAACTTGCCTTTTTCTCTTAAAGTCTCATTTATCTGACTAACTTGGATTTTTAACTCCGAAATATCCTGAGAGTTATCCTGGACCATCTTTTTATTTTCATCTAGACCTTGTGCAATCGTTTGCTGAAGTTCTATGGTGTTCCGAGTTAACAAGGCGAGAGACTCTTCTAAACTCATGATTTTCTTATGTGAAGGGGTTTGAAACTTTGTTGGTCCTGAAGGATTCTTAGCATATCTAAAACCTGGGGGGAATAACCTGAGAGTTACTAGACTGACCTTGACTCTGTCCCTTAGACCAAGAAAGGTTTGGATGGCTTCTCCAACCAGGGTTATAGGTTTCTGAATATAGGTCAAACTTTTGATGGTTCTCAAATCTAGTGTTATTATAAAGAGCATGGGCTTGCCCTTCATTATTTTTTCCTTACCAAAAAGTCTTTACTCTACCACTAGTATGACTCAATTCTAAGACTTATAACCTTTTTGCTATAGCTGCTATTTTGGCATCTGACTCATATGATCCTTCTACCCAATTAACAGTTCCTCTACCTAAGAGAATGGTTTTCTTGGGCTCCCTACTATTTTCCCATTGGTAGGTATTTTAGGATATTTCATTCAAAAATGTCATCGCTTCATCAACAGTTTTATTTTAAAGCCCACCTGTGCATAAAGACTCAAACATGGTTGTTGCCGAATAATCTAAACCCTCATAAAGGATTTGAACTAGTTGTTTATGGGTAAAAATAGTTTTCGCCGATTTTGGTAAATTCTGTAGGTGAGTGAGAAACTGGTTTAAACCCTAAACAAATGTACTGCACGTGAGCACTTTATAGATTCGAGAGATCAATCTGTACAAGTCCGGCCTAAACCAAGAAATGGTCGTTCCAGACTTGCTTCGGTCACAAAGTGGATGAGAAGGGTTGATTTGGGGAGGGAAGCAAATAAAGGTGTTGAGACCAGAATAATTTTGGGAGAGCAGTGTCTCGAATTGTATCAGAAAGTGAAAGCTTAGGAAGTTTGCAAGAGATGAAAGCTTTTTGGAGAGCTTGCAAAGTTGCCTTTTCTGAGAGTGTTGTATTTTTTTCCTGACCGAGACTTGTTGTCTAGTGGAAATAGGTAAGACCTATTTATACAAGTCGAGATTGAAATGTACCCTATCCTCATGAAGGAAGAGAATAAAGGGTGAAATAATGGGAGGAGGTGGTAACCTTAAGGTGTTTATGGGTGAAAACGTTTTCACCATTATTTCCTCATTTATTTGACCGCTTTATTACTATTCACGCTTTCTTAATGTGAGCATAGTGTACGCTGCAAGATGTGACCGCCAAACCAAGACCCTGGAAAACATCCCCCAGTTTGTGTTGATGTCTCGAGTGTTGGTTGTATCTTGAGTGCAAGTGGCGCTGCTAGGGGCGCGTGTGGCATGTGCCAATGGCATGTGCGGAATTCCTTTGTTACGGGTTGCACCTCGAGCGCAAGTGGCGGTGCCAAAGCTGCTAGTCGCGTGTGTGGCATGTACCAATGGCATGTGTGGAATGCCTTGGTGGTAGGTTGTACGTTGAGTTCAAGTGGTCGTGCAAGATCTGATAGTGGCGTGTGTGGCATGTGCCAATGGCATGTATGGAATGCCTTGGTGGTGCACGGTTTGCAAGTTAGGCTACCAGCGTGGATTTTGGCATGTGCCAATGGCGCGTACGGCCAAGTTGGCCTAGGTTGCAAAGCTTGCAAGTTGGGCTACCAGCGTGCGTAATGGCATGCGTGGCCAACTTAGATCATGGCCAGGTAAGAAAAGCTATCAGCGATGCTTGTTGGCATGTTCCAATGGCATACGTGGCCATTAGGACCACGAATTGGTAAGAAAATCCACCAGCGAGCGTGTTGGCATGTGCCAATGGGATGCTCGGCCATTAGGGCCACAACCTGGTAAGAAAAGATACCAGCGAGCGTGTTGGCATGTGCCAATGGAATGCTCGGCCATCAGGGCCACTCCTTGGTAAGAAATGCTACCAGCGAGCGTGTTGGCATGTGCCAATGGCATTCTCGGCCATTAGGGCCACGGCTTGGTAAGAAAAGCTACCAGCGAGCGTGTTGGCGTGTGCCAATGGCATGCTCGGCCATTAGGGCCATGGCCTGGTAAGAAAATCTACCAGCGAGCGTGTTGGCATGTGCCAATGACATGCTCGGCCATTAGGGCCACGGCCTTGTAAGAAATGCTACCAGCGAGTGTGTTGGCATCTGCCAATGGCATGCTCGGCTATTAGGTCCACGTCCTGGTAATAAAAGCTACCAGCGAGCGTGTTGGCATATTCCGATGTCATGCGTGACCAATTTAGCCTAGGATGCATGGTTTATAAGCCTAAGTGCTGGCGCTACTTTGGCATGGCGTGGCTAGGGCCAAGGTAAGGGTGTTTGGCTTGGCGTGGCGTGACTAGCGTAGCTAGGGCCAAGGCAGAGTGTGTTTGGAATGGCGCGACTAGCTTGAGCTAGGTGTGGCTGGAATGATTTTCCATTGGCATGGAGGTGCGGCTAGCATGGTTGGAATACTTTCGCGCGTTTGGTGTGACTAGCGTAGCCAGGGCCAAGGCAGAGTGTGTTTGGCATGGCGCGTCTAGCTTGAGCTAGGTGTGGCTGGCGGGATTTTCCATTGGCACGGAGGTGCGGCTAGCATGGTTCGCATGCTTTGGCGCATTTGGTGTGGATGGCATGATTTTCCATTGGCACGGAGGTGCGGCTAGCTTGGGCTAGGTGTGGCTGGCATGATTTGCCATTGGCACGAAGGTGCGGCTAGCATGGTTGGCATGCTTTGGCGCGTTTGGTGTGACTAGCGTAGCTAGGGCCAAGGCAGAGTATGTTTGGCATGGGGAAGCTAGCTTGAGCTAGGTGTGGCTGGCAGGATTTTCCATTGGCACAGAGGTGCGGCTAGCATGGTTCGCATGCTTTGGCGCGTTTGGTGTGGCTGGCATGATTTTCCATTGGAACGGAGGTGCGGATAGCTTGGGCTAGGTGTGGCTGGCATGATTTTCCATCGGCACGGATGTGCGGCTAGCATGGTTGGCATGCTTTGTGGCGTTTGGTGTGACTAGCATAGCTAGGGCCAAGGCAGAGTGTGTTTGGCATGGCGCGGCTAGTTTGAGCTAGGTGTGGCTTGCAGGATTTTCCATTGGAACGGAGGTGTGGCTAGCATGGTTGGCATGATTTTGCGCGTTTGGTGTGACTAGCATAGCTAGGGCCAAGACAGAATGTGTTTGTCATGGCGCGGATAGCATGAGCTAGGTGTGGCTGGAAGGATTTTCCATTAGCACGGAGGTGCGGCTAGCTTGGGCTAGGTGTGGCTGGCATGATTTGCCATTGCCACGGAGGTGCGGCTAGCATGGTTGGCATGCTTTGGCGCGTTTGGTGTGACTAGCGTAGCTAGGACCAAGGTAGAGTATGTTTGGCATGGGTCATCTAGCTTGAGCTAGGTGTGGCTGGCTGGATTTTCCATTGGCACGGAGGTGCGGCTAGCATGGTTCGCATGCTTTGGCGCGTTTGGTGTGGCTGGCATGATTTTCCATTGGAACGGAGGTGCGGCTAGCTTGGGATAGGTGTGGCTGGCATGATTTTCCATCGGCACGGATGTGCGGCTAGCATGGTTGGCATGCTTTGGGGAGTTTGGTGTGACTAGCATAGCTAGGGCCGAGGCAGAGTGTGTTTGGAATGGCGCGGCTAGTTTGAGCTAGGTGTGGCTTGCAGGATTTTCCATTGGAACGGAGGTGAGGCTAGCATGGTTGGCATGCTTTTGCGCGTTTGGTGTGACTAGCATAGCTAGGGCCAAGGCAGAGTGTGTTTGGCATGGCGCGGATAACTTGAGCTAGGTGTGGCTAGCAGGATTTTCCATTGGCACGGAGGTGCGGCTAGCATGGTTCACATGCGCTTTTGGTGTGGCTGACATGATTTGCCATTGGCACGGAGGGGAATTAGGTTTTTGTTCGTTGTAACCCTAATTTGAAAAAATACCCCCAATTAATTACTGACTACATGCATTAAATGTCCTAATAAATGTGTCACCGGTGACATTAGGTTATTCGGGGTTTTAAAATTTTACCCTTTGTTTAAAAAAACCACCATCAACACTAGCCTAACCTTATCTAAACCATGGTGAGGACATTGAGATATTAAGTCATTGAACCTTTCCAAATACCTATATAGAGATTCTCCCTCTTGTTGAGAAAAAGTATAGATATGTGTCCTAATAGACGATGTTTTATGCATACGGAAAAACTTCTGTAGAAAGGCAGCTGTGAGTTGGTCATAGGTTTCAATTGACTCATAAGGAAAAATATATAGCCAAGATTTGGCTTTATCTTTCAGGGAAAAAGGGAATAACCTAAGTTTCAACGCAGCATCATCTAGGTTTTTAATTTTCAGAGTACTACAAACTTCCTCGAATTGCCTAATATGAAAATAGGGGTTTTCACTTTCTTTCCCTAAAAAGAATGGGAGCATCCGTAGAGTCCCAGGTTTTAGTTCATAATTTGCTTCAGTTTCAGCTAACTTGATACATGACGGACGAGAGGTCCTAGTTGGGTTTAACAAAGCTTTCAAAGTTGCCATTTCTAGGACTACCAAAAGACTTGGAGTGCTTTGTTCACTAATTGTCAGGTTTTCAAAGATGAAGTTTCCAATAAAAAGGCTCTCAAAAGAAGAGTCTTCGAGCTCCCCGCCTTTACAAGAAGAACTACTAGGTTTGTCACTAAGCAAACGACCTAGAGTGTTTATTTTCCAAGCCAATTCTCTAATTACCTCGGGCATACACTATAAAAAAAATTAAAAAGAAAAATCCTAAAAGGAAGGGAAGTTTTATGCAAACACAAATAAGGCTGACTCAACCACAACAAACCTACTGATTTCAAGCAAACAAAAAGCATGATGGCTCCACTTAGATTGTTTTCTAGACCAGCTTTTAATCCTTCAAAAGGGAATTCGTTAAAATCTGAGAAAACCCCTCTGGAATCAATCCGAGTTTAAGTATGTTGAATAAGGGCGAGGGAAGCTGTGTGGAGATTTGATACCCAAGGCCTCAACGCGTTACAAGGCGGCGCAGTCACCCATTCAACTTTCAGAAACCATCATGAACTTAAAAGCATGCTCAAAAGAGTAACCAATATTTTTCGAACGACTTTCCTATTAGGCTCTTTACCCTATCGTTCTCGTTATATTCCAAATTTTAAGGCTTAGGTTCGCATTTGGTATCGTTTTCCTAAGGCGGGCAAGAAGAGAACGGTGATGAAATCCGAACCCTTATCTTGTATGGCAAGTCCTTTCCCTTTACTAGGAAATTAAAACAACCGTATTCAGTTCCTCGACATATATGCAAACGAAGGAATACAATAACTCGCTGACAGGGGATTCGCGAGTGTTTCGACAAACTTACCTCCCATACCAGACGGGGGATGAACCGTTGAAGTCAACTCGGGCCACGACTCCTATGTCATGTACGAACCCGAGGGGCCGAGGTGATATCGTAATCACCGTCCTTCTATGCAAATAGTTTAATATTTAATTTTTACCCTTCCTTAGGGTTTAAAAATAAAAGAATAATGTCCAAATGTCCGAGTCCAAAGTCCAAAAAGTAAAGTGGAAAAATAAAAAGAAAATTACAAAAATAGAGAAATCCTAATACAATCTAAAAAAATAAACTCTCTTTTTTTTTCTCTCTTTTTTTTATAATAAAAAAAATCTTCGCTCCTTTCGCTTTGCCTTTTACTCCAAGTCTTTAAGTATTCACCAAAATCTTTGGCACAATTTTCTTTCGCTCCAAATTCCAAATTCTGTATGGAAAAGACAAAAACCCAAAAATGTAAAGAAGAACAAATAAAAGAAAAAACAAAAAAAAATCTAAAAAAAAATCTAAAAATTAACTCTAGCCTAAAGACAAGTCCGTGTCGACGGCACCAAAAATTGATGGTATTTTCAATGATGTTGTAGTAAGAAGATTCGTTCAAGACTTGTGAAAGCATATTTTTTAGACTTAATTTTAAAGCAAAAATATAACAAACTCAAAATTAAAAGTGTTGTGAGATTTATGGAGAGACTGGGGCTAGGATTCCGCTATTTACCAATTCCAAAGTGATACTAATTACAATCATGCAATTTCACGCGTTCAATTTGATTCTCCACTTTTACAAAAGTAGATTTTCTAGAAACAACAAATGTTAATCCAAAGCATGGGATATCAAAAACCCTAGGCAAAGCATATTCCATCAATAGAAAATACAATTGTTTAACAAAAATCATAAAATCTATTTTCGCGAGCCTGTTGTTGTCAACACGATCCAATCTTGCATTAACATGTTGTGTACACATCTCAGATTGTGTTGAACACGCTATAAACACACCCTGAACCATCATAAACTTCCCGGAAATAAACCCTAGACGATATCCTCCCTGTTTTCTCAAATATGAATCTCCATCCAATTCTAATCCAAACCACTGATTATACCACGCCTGTTAAGCTTAGTCAAGCTGTCCCAACCAATATCATCCATTGAATCACACAAGAACCCCTCCAAATCACGAACCCAAAATCTTCCAGTTTTGTTGAATTTTTTCCCGCCATTTTTGAAATTTGAATGAAGAAGGTGGTATGCCCCGATCAAAAACATGGTCGCCTTTAACAGTTGGGTGCCCTTATCCAAAATGCGGGTGCCTTTAATAATTTTCTCCGGGGGATCCAAAAAACACTTTTTGAACAACTTTTTCCACACAATTGTATTTCTACAAAAACACCTACACAAACATAAAAACGCCATAATAAGCACATTCAAGCACTAAGAATAGAGACACTGAGGACAATTTAGACACAAAAATGTGTTTATCATGCGGCTAGCATGGTTTGCATGCTTTGGCGCGGTAGGTGTGTCTGGCATGGTTTGCCATTGGCACATGTGGGGAATTAGGGTTTGGGTTGTTGTAACCCTAATTAGAAATAAAAGAAAAAAATACCCTGGTAATTTATTGCAGACACATTAAAGGTTTCAATAAATGCGCCTAGTAAAGGATTATTACTTAAATGCTGCGACGTCACTGTCTGACTAGGGTTTAAGGTTTTACGATTTTAACCCTAAGCTAAAAACCACCATCAACATTAAGTCCCATGCTTAGCTCGGAACAGGTTCCTTGTTGCGAGGTAAGCAGATGATGGTGACAGACAAGGGCGGGATCGAGACACAAATAATTGCAAAGATGGTGAGGAAAATCCGACTAACCTTTTCAAGAGGAGAAAAAGAGTTTTGGCTTCCTGTGTCGGAAACCCTGCATGAGTTGTACTGGGGATGCAGACCATGGAGTGGTGAGTCGAAAGTTTTCGGCTTGGTATGGTCGTACATCACCCAGGCACAGTGGGTGCGGTCTTGTAAGGAAAAGCATAGCGGATTGGAAAGGCAAAGCATAGTGGTCGTCTTGACATGCGGGGCTAAGGGGTGGCGCGGTCTTAGAAAGGTAAGCGCTCGTGGATGACTTGGCATGATAGGGCTGCGACGATGGAGCGGGAGGCATGGCATGGTGCGGCCATGGCAAGGCGAGATGTACACGGACGACTAGACGTTGTGGGACCGCTGCAATGGAACGGATAGCTTGGTCTTGGGAAGGTAAGCATAATGTTTGTCTTAGCGCATGGGGCCAATGCATGGCGTGAGATGTCTTGGGCGTGGAAATTGGTCTTTGCGGGACCGGTTTCCTCTTTTCCTTTCTACGATCAAAATAGGAAATTATTTCCTTATTCAAACTCCCACGTACCATGTATATATAAAAGGAGGTCCGGCTTCCCTTTTGTCTCACGTCTATTCATTTATCCCAGCCGTGTGGTAGAAGCAAAGCAGAGGGGACGAGCAAATCCAAGGTATGCCTCCCAACACTTCTTCTTTAACTTGTTTTCTCTTTTATTTTGTGTTGGTGTAAACCCTAGTTGTAGGCGTATCTTTTCATGACCTTGTAGAAAATTTTGGTGTGAATCCTAGCCGTATCTGTATTTTGCACGAGCTCCTAATAGTACTTAGGCATGAATACCATAGTAATGTTGATCGTCTCAATTCATTGTATAAAGAAAGCACGCAATTGCCATCCCTTTCCCACAAAAACCTAGTTTTTTAGGGTTTACTCCTTGTTTTGGTGTGGCCGTGTGCATACTTCCCATGGTGGGGCGCACCTCCTCGGTTGGACAAGAATTTTATGCTGCAAGGTACGGCCTTGAAACAAATTGGCTTGCGTCTGGGGTGAAAATAATTTCCGTGCACTTTCTGTAATAATTTCTCTTCGTATTGTTCCATTGTAGTTATCTCGGAGGACGAAAACAGCGTAATAGAATTTTCGTTAGGATGTCAACAATTTCTGCCGTACCGAAAGATATTGATAATTTCAAACCAAACGTGGCTGATGAGTTCTTCACGATAGTTTCTTCCATGAGGAGTCATCTTAAGCATATGCCGATTCTTCTAACCGGTCCGGAGAGTGAGGGAGGAGATCGGTCGGTTATGCCCGAAAATGTAATACGGTTTTACATTCAGAAGAAAGATTATTTCGCCTCTCTTATTGATTTGAAAATCTCCGTGAGCCCATTACATTCTTTTGATAAATGGATGCAATTTATGATAAATCAAGATTGTGTGAGAGATAGTTTAACCAAGGCGCAAATCAATGATGCTGTTGCGGCTTCTATATCACTTCAAATTAGGAAAGACATCCCGGTCTTGGTTGCTTTCATCTCCAGGTGGTGTCCAGATACTCACACGGCCGTATACAGGTAGGGAGAAATGACTATATCCTTATAAAGTGTATCCATCCTGCTGAATCTTCCCATGACAGGAAACCTCAACATCAAGCTATCAGATGATGAAGAAAAAAATACGTACCACCCTGGTTGCGAAGTCGAAAGGGTTTGTTCGAAAAGAGAACGAGACGAAGTGTTTCTATATCTGGTGGATATCTCAATGGTTCCTTAATGAGCTGGCACCGGATCAAAAGAATAGTACACTCCACGTCGTGATATTCTTGGCTCTTTGGTTATCCCTGGATGTTTTCGATAATGGATCTGGTAAGTAGGAGATAAGGCTGGGACTCATTAATCTTGCTATAAGATTGGAGAAAGGAGTCGTTCTCCCTATTTATGGATTATTTCTCGGTTCTCTGTAAACACACTTGGATCACCTAGATTTGGACATGCGTGCTTCAAATGGTTACATGAAAGTGGACTCGTATGTTCACGTTTCTTTTCTCCAGGCGTGGCTATGGGAGCATTTTGAAAAATATCCTTCTAAACCATTGGCTTCGCTTCCCGCATTTTGGGGTGGTTCGATAATAATTCGCTGGTCAAATATGCGTCCAAGGTATGGCAAAAACTTGACTGATTTCCTCAATAATTTGTGCGTCGTTAATTTTCGTCCATGGGCCCAGGTGTGTTCATCCATATTCCAGGTCAATACTTTTGCTTCCGCTCCAAACATGTCTTTGCTTTCTGATGAAGGAAACCTGGCCATCGGCGAGATTGTATTCATGCGAAGTTGCACATCTGGTTATATACCATATTTCTTTCAAGGATCGTGTCGGTAGTCTCTTATAATATTGATCGGGCAGCTCGGAATATGGGTTTCGACCAAGGGGTCCCTCTCGTTCGTCATCTGGCTGCTAAAGAGGACTCATTACCTGTCGTTCTTGATGATAGTATTCGTGCACCAGGCAAAAGACTCCCTTTATTTCTTTCGGAATGAAATCCTTCGACTACCTCCAAGTATAACGCATTCTGGCAGAGTGAATTCCTTATCCTCCAGGAATTCGTGAAAGTCGTAGTGGAGAACACTCTAGGTAGGCCTTCTGCCACGATTTTAGCAAAGTATCCATTGTTGCGGGATACCTCTTTAACCTAAAGAAAACCCGCTGGTCCGGACGCGAATAGTCCCCAAGCGAAGGTCTAAGAATCGTGTAGGCGGTTTTCAGTCAGATTCCACAACTCTACTAACTTTTAGCCCATCCAACATGCGGGTACGTATGTTTTTCCTCTTGGATTTAACTAGATCATGCATATCCTTGTTTCTTTTTTGAGAATGCTTTTTGTATCTCATCCAGGGTTTCAGCAGTATGAACGCCTTTGCCAAACTTGCAAGCAGTCAGAAAATTTTATTTTTCGAGATGGAGGGTGGTGGTCCCAAGCCTATCCATGGTGATGGGGAATCCGAGAAGGATGAAAGTTCAGAGTCTGGCGATAGCAAGAGTAATTATTCCGATAGCAGTGCTGAATCTGCCTCTAGTCGGTCTGAAAGCGAATCATTGAGTCTTCTCCATGCCCTTCTTCTTCTTCATTTTTTTTTTGAGACTGTCTAAGCCGTGATATCACAGAGCGATGCCGGTTCTGAAGATGAACTCTAGAAGGAAACTGGTGAAGACGCGGCTTTGTCCCCAGCCGTGTCATCCAATCCTGGTAGCTTTGAAACAGAGGTCGATTGAGACGAAAGCGTTGTTGTGACTCAGATGACGGAGATTTCTCATGTGAATCCCGGCACAATTGTTATTAGGGATCCTCTATCGGTTACTGACCCAGTCACAGGCGCCACCTTTGTTCCTCCATATTCGGTTCCTTAGACGGATCACGTGTTGATTGGTGGATTTAGCGTGCCAGCTAAATATGCGGCGTTATACACCAAGATATGGGAAAGCCATGGTCATATTGACAAGACAAAGAAAATTACTAGTCGATATGTGCTGGTCAATCATGTGGAGGAAGTCTTGTCTTCGATCGAGGACATGCGCAACGTGGCCGGCCACATAGTTTCTGAGGATGTAAGTTTAAGCTGGAGGTTTCATCGCGATATGTGCATGGAGTTCGAGTTCAATACTCCTTGGTTCGTTGATGGCTTCTCTGAGGTTGAAAAGTTGCTGGGCAAAGCAGTCGAAGGTCCTTCCGCATACCTGGTGAAGAAACAGGAAGCGGAGTTCAAAAAATTGTGCAGGTGTTTATGGGTAAAATCGTTTCTGCCGATTTCGGTAAATTCGGTAGGTGAGTGAGAAACTGGTTTAAACCCTAAACAAATGTGCTGCACGTTGAGCACTTTTTAGGTTCGAGAGATCAATCTGTACAAGTCCGGCCTAAGCCAAGAAATGGTCATTCCATACTTGCTTCGGTCACAAAGTAGAAGAGAAGGATTGATTTGGGGAGGATAGCGAAGAAAGGTGATGAGACCAGAGAGTTCTGGTTGGGTAGTGTCTCGACTTATATCAGAAAAATTAGAAGTTTAGGAAGCTTGCAAGAGATGGAAGCCTTTTGGGTGAGCTTACAAAAGTTGCTTTCTGATAGTGTTGTATTTTTCTCCTGACCAAGACTTGTTGTCTGGTATAAATAGGTGAGACCTATTTATACAAGTTGAGATTAATTGAAACGTACCCTGGCCTCATTACAGAAGGAAATAAAGGGTAGTTAAATGGGAGGAGGTGGCAACCGGGGTGTTTAAGAGTGAAAACGTTTTTCACTTTTATTTCCCCATTTAATTGACCGCTTTTATTCCTTTTCAAGCTTTCTTAAAACGAGCGTAGTATATGCTGCATGCTGTGACCGCCAAACCAAACCCTAAGAAAGCATCCCCTAGTTTGTGTTGATGTCTCGAGAGTTGGTTGCACTTTGGGCGCAAGTAGCAATGCGAAAGCTTCTAAGGGAGCATGTGGCATGTGCGGAATGCCTTGACCGCAAGTTACACTTTGAGTGTAAGTGGCAATGCCAAAGCTACTAGGGGAGCGTGTGGCATATGCCAATGGCATGTGAGGAATGCCTTGGTCGCGGGTTGCACTTGAGTGCAAGTGGCAATGCCAAAGCTGCTAGTGGAGCGTGTGGCATGTGCCAATGTCATGTGCGGAATGCCTTGGTCGCGGGTTGCACTTTTAGTGAAAGTGGCAATGCCAAAGATGCTAGGGGAGCGTGTGGCATGTGCCAATGGCATGTGTGGAATGCCTTGGTCGCGGGTTTCACTTTGAGTGGAAGTGGCAATGCCAAAGTTGCTAGGGGAGCGTGTGGCATGTGCCAATGGCATGTGCGGAATGCTTTGACCGCAAGTTACACTTTGAGTGTAAGTGGCAATGCCAAAGCTGCTAGGGGAGCGTGTGGCATGTGCGGCTTGGTAAGGAAAGCTGATAGTGGTGCGTGTTGGCATGTTCCAAGGGCACGCACGGCCACTTGGGCCTAGGTTGCACGGTTTGCAAGCCTAGGGCGCGGGCGCTACTTTGGCATGCGCCAATGGCATAACGGCTTGGAAAGTGGATAGTGTTGCGTGTTGGCATGTGACAATGTAGTGCAGCGGATATATTGAAAAGAAAGAAAAGAGATAGTTTGTTCATACCTCGAATTATTCCTAGGAATAACGACTATGAACTAAGATAATTATTTAGACCTCGGTTTCCCGACTATAAATAAGAATCACAATTAAACTTGAATAAGTTTAATAAAAATAAATTTTATTGATCAAATCCACCCCCTTAAACAATAAATAGAAGACCCTTAAATAGACGTGGGAAAAAACCCTAACTTGTGCGACAAGAGAGGATGAAAACAACCCACAACCGACTCAAACTCAAAATTTGCTATTTTTGGCAAATTTGAGATTTTCCTAAATAATGAAAGTACTTATCAAAACAAACTATGTTCCACAAACGGCGAATCAAACGGACTCTTAACGAAGAAGTTATTAGCGAAATAAAACTTTCCTAAAACGGCAAAAACGGGTCTAAGATGCCCGAGACAATGGAATATGGCTAAATTTAGAAGACCAAGGTAGTCATAGACTACCTTGTCATGTTTATTGGGCCGTTTCCCATCAAAATAGACACCCGCCGGTCTGTTTCACAACAGTCGGGTCTTTTGCCTCCAAATAGGCTATGGCGTACTCGTCTGCATCATTCTCCCGGGGTTGAGAGAAATTCTCCCTCGAATTTTGCTGATCCTCGTCTTCTGAGTTATCTCCATGATAGGGAACCAAATGTTTTACATTAAAAACATCAGAAGTACGAATATGGCTAGGAAGCTTCAACTTATAAGCATTTGGATTAATCTTAGCAATAATTTCCACCGGACCAATCTTACGTGCCTTTAATTTGTTACATTCACCCACAGAGAAACGATCTTTTGTTAATACCGCCCACACAAAATCTCCTACTTCAAAATTCACATCTCTACGCTTCATGTATGCTGCCTGCTTATACTTCTCATTAGCCTTCATTAACTGTTCTTCAGCCAACTTGTGAATTTGTTGCAATTGTTGGATGCGCTCTTCAGCTCTAGCTTCAATTCTCTGCAAATAAGGAACAGGTGCTAAATCCACCGGTGACCGTGGGTTGTAGTCGTAAACAACCTCGAAAGGACTCATTCCTAGACTACGGTTTACTGAGCGATTAAATGCAAACTCTGCTTTGAAAAGTTTCTGATCCCAAATCTTCAGATTTTCTCCGACCAGACATCGTAATATATCACCTAATGAACGATTCACAACTTCTGTTTGTCCATCACTTTGAGGATGATATGCGCTACTGAAGTTAAGTCTTTTATTAGCTAACTTTCATAACGTCTTCCAGAAATAACTAAGGAATCTTGTGTCCCGGTCACTAACAATTGAACATGGCAATCCGTGCAGATGATATATCTCACGAAATAAAAATTCAGCTACCTTCAGGGCATTAGTAGTCTTCTTACAAGCAATGAAATGCGTTATTTTTGAAAAAAGGTCAACAACTACAAAGACTGAATCATTTCCCCTTTGAGTTCGAGGTAATCCCAACACGAAGTCCATACTCAAATCTGCCCAAGGTTGACTTGGAACTTTCAACGGCATATACAAACCTACATTAGACGCTTTCCCTTTCGATACTTGACAAGTTCGACATCTATCCACAAATATTCCAACCTCACGTCTCATGGTAGGCCAGTAATAGGACTTCGAAACAAGGTGAAAAGTCTTGTCTCTGCCCATATGTCCTTCGTTATGTAAATCTTTGAGAATCTTTAACCTAAGACTAGAATCTGGAATACATAACTGATTTCCCTTAAATAGAAAACCTTCATGCAGATGGTATTCACTCTTTGCTCCTGTGTTCAGAACAACCACAATCTCCGCAAAATACGGGTCATTTTGAATAAGATCAGAATATGAATCGAAATCCAATACCTCAATTCTCATGGTATTAAGCAACAGACTCCTGCGACTTAAGGCATCAGCAGCTTAATTGTGCGATCCATCCTTGTGTTTTAGCACAAAAGTGAATTCTTGTAGATAACCATCCCACTTACCATGCCTAAAAGAAAGATTTTCTTGGCTGTTGATGTGATTCAAAGAATCATGATCTGAAAACATTACGAACTCGTTATGAATAAGATAGTATCGCCAATGCTTCAAAGCCTGAATTATTGCATAGAACTCCACATCATAGGTATTGTAGTTGAGCCTAGCACCATTCAACTTCTCGCTGAAATAATCCACTGGACGTCCTTCTTGACTCAAAACAGCTCCAATTCCAACCTTTGATGCGTCACAGTGTAATTCAAACGGTTTTCTGAAATTAGGTAGCACTAATATCGGTGCAGTAATAAGCTTTGTTTTGACAGCTTCAAAGGATTCATCAGCCTTGTCCGACCATGAAAACGTTCCTCCTTTCATGCATTCAGTGATTGGGGCCATAATGGTACTGAAGTGGGGAATAAAACGTCGGTAAAAAGAAGCAAATCCGTGGAAACTTCTTACCTCGTGCAAAGTACTAGGTTTAGTCCAATTTTTAACAGCTTCAACCTTGGACTCGTCCACCTTGATCCCATCCTTGGTCACAACATAACCGAGAAACAAAACCCGATATGTCATGAAAGAACACTTCTTAATTGCTGCAAACAGTTTCTCCCTGCGTAACACGGACAACACTTCTCGAAGATGTGGGACATGCAAGTCCATATTAGCACTATAAACGAGAATATCATCAAAATAAACAACCACAAAAGTACCAATAAAAGGTCTCAGTACTTGATTCATGGTACGCATGAATGTACTTGGAGCATTGGTCAATCCAAATGGCATAACCAGCCACTTATATAAACCCTCTCGAGTTTTAAAAGCAGTCTTCCACTCATGACCTTCAAGAATCCTTATCTGATGATATCCGCTTTTCAAGTCTAACTTGGTGAACACCTTCGCTCCACTCAACTGATCTAACAAGTCATCCAATATTGGAATAGGAAAGCGGTATTTGACAGTGATTTTTTTGATAGCACGACTGTCAACACACATCCTCCAAGTTTCATCTTTCTTCGGGATCAACAAAGCTGGAACAGCGCACAGACTAAGAGTTTGTCGGATCAATCCCTTTCGTAACAACTCTTCAACTTGGAGACGAAGTTCTTCATATTCTATAGGACTCATTCTGTAGTGTGCTTTGTTTGGCAATCTTGATCCAGGAATTAGATCAATGCGATGTTGAATGTCCCGGAGAGGTGGTAACTCATCAGACAATTCGTTAGGAAAGACATCGGCAAATTCTTCAATTAAAGGTTGAGCTTCAATGGGTATACTACTTTCATCATGTTTTCCTTTGCCAATCAACACATATAGTTCACTTGCATTTTCCATCTCCTCTTCAAACTTCTTGAATGACAAGAGATTGGTAACTTCTACGGTAGATGGTTTTGGGACAATTTCTTTAATGGGTACAAGTACTATACGGACGTCATCCCATAAAAAACTGTAGGTATTCTTATAGCCATCATGACTAATTTTCTGTCAAATTCCCATGGACGACCCAACAACAAATGACAAGCATCCATACTAGTAACATCACACCATACTTTATCTTTATATTTGTTACCAATTGAAAAAGAAATCAAGCAACGTTTGTTTACTTTTACCTCGTTCCCCTTTTTAAGCCAGGAAAGCTTGTAAGGATGTGGATGTGCCTTGGTTTCTACCTTGAACCTTTTCACAACCTCTTCATCAATCAGATTTTCGCAACTGCCAGGATCAATAACAAGGCGACAAACCTTTCCTTCAATCGTGCAAGTTGACTGGAATACATTGGTACGCAACCACATATCATCATCCTCTTGATGCGGAGTAAGACAACTTCTTCTCACCACAAAGTTGACTCCTTGATCACCGTAAACAATTTCATCAGTAGAATCATCATCTTCAGAAGCATCATCAAAAATTCCATCATCACAATTATTTTCTTCACTGAACAACACCTTATTCACCCGTTCTCCTTTCTGACAATCACTTCCTTTATGTCCAGATTCCCCACACTTATGACATCTGCCTCCAAAAGTATTAACTGGGATTTTGTTTGATGTAGAAACAGAATTAGGTTTACTATATGTACCTTGTGTGGAAGTACTCCGGTTACTCATTGGAGATGTTGTCGTATTGGTATTCCAACTCGAGATTCTACGCCCCGCTTGCTTCTCTATCCGCCTCGCTCTATGATGTGCATCTGAAATTGAAAGATAATCAAACATATTGAGTGTGTCCTGATATTGTGGTGGTAGACCACCTATATAACGAGCCACTGTTTGCGCTTCCGTCTCCGACAAGTCATTAAGAGTAAGTAGACGGTAAAACTCCTTGGTATACTCATCGACAGAACGTGCTCCTTTGCGTAGGTTTTGCAGCTGCTGGTACATCATGCCAACATGGTTATGTGGCAAAAATTCATCTCTCATGTGTTTCTTCATCTTCTCCCATAAGACCAACTTCTCCTTTCCCTTGCGAATTCGTTGCAGTTTATGTTGTTGACACAATGAATTACCTCTCCCACGGAACATAGTTGCTACTAACGAAACTCGTTTGTTATTTGGTACATATTTAAATTCCAAGACTTCCTCAACCGTATTCAACCAAGAAAGAAACTCTTCTGGTTCTAAACCACCATGAAATTCTGGAATCTCTACTTTTATTCCTGCCTTCCAACGTTCAGAATCTTCACGTCGGTTTCTATTAACAAAACGGTTGTCGTTACCATCTTCTGCTTCATCTTCTACGTCTTCTTCACGCAGGATGTTACGTCGAATCAACATACCCTCAATATCTGCTATTAATTGTTCTCTCAATTCATTAAAGTTGAAAACTTCTGGAGCACCTCCTCGACCTCCATCTCGACCTCCACCTTGACCTCTAACTTGTACTCTTGGAGGCATCGTATAACCCTAAAATCGACGCGGCTCTGATACCAAACTAGTGCAGCGGATATATTGAAAAGAAAGAAAAGAGATAGTTTGTTCAAACCTCGAATTATTCCTAGGAATAACGACTATGAACGAAGATAATTATTTAGACCTCGGTTTCCCGACTATAAATAAGAATCACAATTAAACTTGAATAAGTTTAATAAAAATAAATTTTATTGATAAAATCCACCCCCTTAAACAATAAATAGAAGACCCTTAAATAGACGTGGGAAAAAACCCTAACTTGTGCGACAAGAGAGGATGAAAACAACCCACAACCGACTCAAACTCAAAATTTGCTATTTTTGGCAAATTTGAGATTTTCCTAAATAATGAAAGTACTTCTCAAAACAAACTATGGTCCACAAACGGCGACTCAAACGCACTCTTAACGAAGAAGTTATTAGCGAAATAAACCTTTCCTAAAACGGCAAAAACGGGTCTAAGACGCCCGAGACAATGGAATATGGCTAAATTTAGAAGACCAAGGTAGTCTTAGACTACCTTGTCATGTTTAGTGGGCCGTTTCCCATCAAAATAGACACCCGCCGGTCTGTTTAAAAACAGTCGGGTCTTTTGCCTCCAAATAGGCTATGGCATACTCGTCTGCATCACAATGGCACGCAAGACCACTTGGGCCTAGGTTGCACTGTTTGCAAGCCTAGGGCACAAGCGCTACTTTGGCATGTGCCAATGGCGTAGCGGCTTCGAAAGTGGCTAGTGGTGCGTGTTGTCATGTGTCAATGGCACCCACGGCCACTTGGGCCTAGGTTGCACGGTTTGCAAGCCTAGGGCGCGGGTGCTACTTTGGCATGTGCCAATGGCGTAGCGGCTTCCAAAGTTGCTAATGGTGCATGTTGGCATGTGCCAATGGCACGCACAATCACTTGGGCCTAGGTTGCACGGTTTGCAAGCCTAGGGAGCAGGCGCTACTTTGGCATGACGCGGCTAGCTTGGGCTAAGTGTGGTTGCATGATTTTCCATTGGCATAGAGGTGCGACTAGCATGGTTGTCATGCTTTGGCGCGTTTGGTATGTATGGAATGATTTTCCGTTGGCACAGGGATGCGGCTAGCATGGTTGACATGCTTTGACGCGGTTGGTATGACTAGCATAGCTAGGGCCAAGGCCGAGTGCGTTTGGCATGGCGCGGCAAGCTTGGGCTAGGTGTTGCTGGAATTATTTTCCATTGGCACAGAGGTGCGGCTAGCATGGTTGGCATGCTTTGGCGCGGTTGGTATGACTAGCATATCTAGGGCCAAGGCAGGGTGCGTTTGGCATGGCGCGGCTAGCTTGGGCTAAGTGTGGATGGCTTGATTTTCCATTGGCACATAGGTACGGCTATCATGGTTGGCATGCTTTGGCGCGTTGGTGTGGCTGGCATGATTTTCCGTTGGTACAGAGGTGTGGCTAGCATAGCTAGGGCCAAGGTAGAGTACGTTTGGCATGGCGCGGCTAGCTTGGGCTAGGTGTGCCTGGCATGATTTTACATTGGCACAAAGGTGTGGTTAGAATAGCTAGGGGCAAGGCAGAGTGCATTTGGCATGGCGCGGCTGGCTTGGGCTAGGTGTGGCTAGCATGATTTGCCATTGGCACGGAGGTGCGGCTAGCATGGTTGGCATGCTTTGGCGCGTTTGGTGTGGCTGACATGATTTGCCGTTGGCACAGGGGTGCGGCTAGCATGGTTGGCATGCTTTGACGCGGTTGGTGTGACTAGCATAGCTAGGGCCAAGGTAGAGTGTGTTTGGCATGGCGCGTCTAGCTTGGGATAGGTGTGGCTGGCATGATTTTCCATTGGCACATAGGGGAATTAGGGTTTCGCTCGTTGTATCCCTAATTTGAAAAAATACCCCCATCAATTACTGACTATATGCATTAAGTGTTCTAATAAATATGTCACGGTGATATTAGGTTATTCGGGGGTTTTACAGTTTTACCCTTTGTCTAAAAACCACCATCAACAGCAGGAAGCTGAAGTTGAAAAGGGTGTCTCTCCAGAGCATGAGGGAGGTCTTCGCTAAGAGGAGCAAGCCGTTGTTGGAAAACTTTCCTTGAATACATTTCCGTCTTTTGAACTCCTTATTTTTAAGGGTTTTTTTTTTTTTGTTTTTTTTTTTGAAGGGAAATGGAAATGCCTTGTTTATGGTTTTGATTTTCTGGATTTTGGGGTTGACAGATAAATGTTACCTTAATGGTTTTGGATTATTTTTGGAAGAAATTATTTAGGAACGAATGTGGCCTTGGTTATGGTTGAAAGTGTTGCAGGCATCCTAGGAAAACCATGGAACCGTGCGTTTGGTAGATGATATAGGTGAAATATAACATGGCTATTTGTTTTATCATTCCCGTGAAATCTTGAAAAAGCAAACCACGTATCTTGTCTAGGTAGGACTTACTTGATTTTTTAGGTCTCCTGATGGAAAGGAAACCTCCCGGGTGAGAGACCGAGATTTATGGGGAAGCACCGCCGTGATTGTGGAAAGTACCCAGTCGTTACTGAGTTATCTGATAACCAATTCGTCGATTCTCAGGTGAATCGATTGCTTGGAAGTCCCTAATCATCCCATGTCGTGTCATTACTGATGATCGAGTCGTTGATCCCTGAGAGGATCGCCTGCTTCTACCATCTTGATGTCTGGGTCGAAACATATTTGTAGGTGAAAATGGTTTCTTCTAATTTCGGTAATTTCGGGTGTGTGGGTGAGAAACAATTTAAACCCTAAATAATTTACTACAAGGGAGTACTTTAGATTCAATTGATCAATCTGTACAAATCCATCCTAAACAAAGAAATGGACATTCCTGTCTTGCTTCGGTCACAAAGTGGAGGAGAATGGGTTGGTTTTGAGGAGGGAAGCAATGAAAGTGAAGAGACCATAATAGTTGATTATGGAAGAGTGGTTATGTTACTGCGACTTGTATCATAAAAATGGGAAGGCCAACAAGTGGTAAGCTAGCAAGTATTTTCTGAGTGTTGTATGCTCCTCTGAACTTGTTGTTTTGTGGAGATAGGTAAGACTTATTTATACAAGTCGAAGTGAAATGTACCCTAGTCTCATTATGGAATGGAAAAATAGGTAAGTAAATGGGAGGAGGTGTTAACCGTATTCATGGAATTAATGTTCCATAAAACCGTTAACGCATGGAATTTATATTCCATAAAACCGTTAACGCATGGAATTGATGTTCCAGAGTGTTTCACTATTAAGTCCCTTTATTTTCTAACCGTATCACCCTTATGACCCTTCCTTATGATGGGCGTAGTGTATGCCACATGTTGTAAACCGCCAAACCAATATCCAAAAAAGGATCCCCCAGTTTGTGATATGTGTTGATGTATCAGATGTTTTTGTGGAAAATATGTAGCATATTTTTGTTTCCTGGAAAGTCGAGCTTGGAAGACTTGGTAGCTTGGTGACCTTCAACGGTCGAGATTTTGCATCTTAAGAGGAAAGTTATTCATTGATCGTCGCACGCCTTCGTTCATTGGTGTCTGCATTGGGAATGCCAGCATGGTGGCGCGGCTAGGTTGGCATGGCCAAACTTAGGTTTTCGGGCCAAAGGTTACCATGTGTTGTCTGGTAATCTTGGATGGCTAGGATTTTCTCCTGAGATTGAAGGAAAACCGTTGATTGTTGCATTCCTTCACTTGGGTAGCCCTGTAGGGAAGGCCAGCATGGTGGCGTGGCTATATTGACATGTTGTTGGCATGGAATGATGGCGCGGCTAGGTTGGCATGGCATGGTGGCACAACCAAACTTAGGTTTTCGGGCCAAAGGTTACCATGTGTTGTCTGGTACCCTTGGATGGCTAGGATTTTCTCCTGAGATTAAAGGGCAACCATTTATTATTGCATGCCTTCACTTGGGTAACCGTGTAGGGAAGGCCATCATAGTGGCACGGCTAGATTGGATATGTGCGGTTTGGCTTGGCATCTAGGGCCAAAGGTTTTCCATGGGCGCATGGCGCGGCTAGATTCGATAGGTGCGGTTTGGCTTGGAATATAGGGCCAAGGGTTTGACGTGACCAAGTTAGGTTCGTTACCAAGCTAGGGTTTTGGGCTAAAGGTCATTTGGTAACCTGGGACGGCTAGGATTTGCTCTTAGGATTGAAGGGAGACCGTTGATTGTCGCACGCCTTCACTTTTGGTACCCGCATAAGGAAGGCCATCATGGTGGCGCGTCTATGTTGGCATTGGGCCATGGAAAGGTGCGTTTGGCATGGCGCGGTAGGTGTGGATGACTTGGTTTTCCATTGGCACAGAGGTGCGGCTAGCATGGTTGGCATGCCTTGGCACGGCAGGTGCCGCTGAAATGGTTTGCCATTGGCACAGAGGTGCGGCTAGCATGGTTGGGATGCCTTGGCGTGGTAGGTGTGGCTGGCATGGTTTTACATTGGAACAGGGTTGCGTCTAGAATGGTTGGGATGCTTTTGCATGGTAGGTGTGGATGGAATGGTTTGCCATTGGCACAGAGGTGCGGCTAGCATGGTTGGAATGTTTCTATCGATACGTTCTTAAAATAAGTATGACCAACGTTTGCTTCAATTGTTCCAGCGGGAAGAGAAATAGAGGGAGAAGACTCATAATAGGAAAACCTAGATAAGGTATGTTTAGGTTACTAATTGACATATCATGTCAAACTACTCACTTTAATCGCATAATTTCATTGAGAAGGGCATGGATTTTTCTTCATTTGGGTTATTATAATTTATATTTAGGTTTGTAAAATTAAAAATGTTAATGTTTTAGTTTTAATCTTCGATGCAACTATATATGAATATGTGATTATCAAGGGTGATGAAGAGTTTCTGCCAACACAAGTTACAATTAGCTTGGATCGAAGGTACTAACATAATCCCTTTAATAAAAGAATGGTGGGAATATTTTTCTTTTGTAGGTACAGCGGGTGAATGTTTTGCAAAAAAATTATACGTTTTGAAGGAGAAGTTGAAAGTGTGGAATAGAGATGTTTTTGGGAGTATTGATAGGGCTATTGATTCGGCACTTACCAAGTTGAAATAATTGGATGATCTAGCTGATGGTAGAGGTCTTACCGAAGTTGAAGAAGACATGCTTGTGATGGATAAAGTGGAGTTTGAGGTGGCTCATCGTCGTCAATTCATAAGGTTGAGAAAAAAATTCAAGAGTTAGATATTTTAGGGATGGCGACCGCAACACCAAACACTTTCATCGGGTAATGAAGAGACATAGAGCCTTTAACGACATCAACAACCTTCGTATTAATGGTCGATGGACCGGCAACAAAGAAGAAATCAAGAAGGGTATTGCAAATCATATTGAGTTAGCTTTTAAAGAAGCTTTTAACAACCTTCCAAGAATCAAGAATATGTTCTTAAAGCATATTGATGAGAATGCAAGAGTGTGGTTGGAGAGGCCTTTTTGTGAGGATGAGGTCAAGAATGCTATTAAAGATTTTGGAATTGATCGTGCACCGGATACGGATGGATATCCTATGAATTTCTTTATTGTTTGTTGGGACTTTCAAAAAGAAGATTTGATGAAGGTTTTTGAAGAATTTCATGATCACAATGTTCTTCATAAATCTTTGAAAAACAATTTTTACGCTTATCCCTAAGAAGGTAGGTGTAGAGGAATTAAAAGATTTTCGGCCTATTAACCTTATTGAAAGTGTCTACAAAATCATCTCAAAAGTGTTAGCTGAGCACCTAAAGGTACACCTTCCCACTATAATCTCAGCATCTCAATCTATTTTTATTAAAGGAAGACAAATTCTTGATGGGGTATTGATAGCAAATAAATGTGTGGACTCTAGACTTCGTCGAAAAATCCCGGGGTTGGTATGCAAGCTCGATTTTGAAAAGGCATTTGATAATGTGAATTGGAATTTTCTAAATGAAGTCTTATTCAAAATGGGGTTTAGTGGTGTTTGGAGATCTTGGATTAGAAATTGTTTAACATACTCAAAGTTCTCTGTTATTGTCAATGGATCATATTACGGTTACTTTGGTAGTGAAAAGGGACTTCGTCAAGGAGATCCACTTTCTCCTTTTATTTTTACTATCCTCGGTGAATTCCTAAGTTGTATGTTGAGTAAACCACAAGAAGTTAATCGAATTTCGGGTTTATCGGTGAAGGAGGGGGGAACAATAATAAATCACTTGCAATTTGTCGATGATACTATTATTTTTCTTGATGCTAAGAGAGAACAAGTTGATTCCCTTCGTTACATACTTATTTGATTCGAGTTAACTTCCGGCTTAAAGATAAATTTATCCAAGAGTAGCTTATTTGGGGTGGAGTTTGAAGAGGGAATTGAAAATTATGCTAACATGTTAGGTTGCAAATATGCTAGGTTTCCTAGTATCTATCTTGGTCTTCCTTTGGGAGACAAAGTGGGAGGCTCACAAAAATGGGAAAAGATCCTTGAATCTTGCACGAATGGAGTAACTTCTTTGAATGGGAAATCAATAACAAGAGGGGGTAAGTTAACTCTCATCAAAAGTATTTTGGCTAGTCTACCTATTTATTATCTCTCCATTTTTCTTGCTCCATGCTTCATAACTAAGAAAATCGATAAAGTGGTGTTTATGAGAGAAAATCGCCTCTGCCGAATTTTGTAAATTCGATGGTAGAGAGACTGGTTTAAACCCTTAAAAAAATATGTTGCACGTAAGCACTTTTGATTCGAGATATCAATCTATACAACTCTGGCCTAAACCAAGAAGATGGCCGTTCCAGATTTTCTTCGGTCACAAAGTGGAGGAGAAGGGTTGACTTGGGGAGGATAGCGAAGAAGGGTGATGAGACCAAAGAGTTCTGGCTAGGTAGTATCTCGACTTGTATCAGAATTGTAGAAGCTTGCTAGTGATGGAAGCTTTTGAGAGAGCTTGCAAAGTTGCTATCTGATAGTGTTGTATTTTTCCTGACCAATATTTGTGTCTTATGGCAGAATAGGTGAAACCTATTTATAAAAGTGAGATTGAACGTACCCTGGACTCATTAAGGAATTGAGTAAATGTGTCATTTAAAACAGAGGAGGTGGAAACCGTTGGCTTTATGGTGAAAAACGTTTTCACCATAAATTTTCTTATTTAATTGACCGTATTCATTCCTTGCATGCCTTGCTTTATTGCGAGCGTGGTGTACGCTGCACGCTGTGACTGCCTAACCAAAACCCCAAGAAAGCATCCCCCAGTTTGTGTTGATGTCTCGAGAGTTGGGCTCAAGTGGAAATTCCAAAGTTGCTAGTGAAGCGTTGCGGCATGTACCAATGGAATGTGCGGGATGTCTCGACCGCGAGTTGTACTTTGAGTGTGGATGGCAATTCCAAAGTCGCTTAGTGGAGCATTTGGCATGTGCGGAATGCCTTGGCCGCGAGTTGTACTTTGAGTGCGGATGGAAATGCCAAAGTCGCTTAGTGGAGCATTTGGCATGTGCCAATGGCATGGACGCAAGTTTCACTTTGAGTGCGGATGGCAATGCCAAAGCCGCTTAGTAGAGCACGTGGCATGTTCCAATGGCATGCACGGAATTCCTTGGAATAGAAAGTGGCTAGTGGTAACGTGTTTGGCATGTGCCAATGGCACGTACGACCACTTTGGCCAAGTTACGGGCGCTACTTTGGCATATTACAATGGCATAGTGGCTTGGAATGGGGATTGGCTAGTGGTTGTGTGTTGGCATGTGCCAATGGCATGCGCGGAATGCCTTGGAATAGAAAGTGGCTAGTGGTAACGTGTTTGGAATGTGCCAATGGCACGTACGGCCACTTTGGACAAGTTGCGGGCGCTACTTTGGCATGTGCCAATCACATAGCGATTTGGAATGGGGATTGGCTAGTGGTTGCGTGTTGGCATGTGTCAATGGCACGCACATCCACTTGGGCCTTGAGTTTTGGTCTTGGTAGCGGTTTAGAAAATGGCTAGTGGTGCGTGTTTGGCATGTGCCAATGGAACACACGGCCATGTTGACCTAGTTGCGCGGTTTGCAAGCCTAGGGCGCTATTTTTGGCATGTGCCAAATGGCATAGCGGATTAGAAATTGGCTAGTGGTGCTTGTTGGCATGTGCCAATGGCACGCACGGCCAAGTAGACCTAGTTGCACGGATTGCAAGCCTAGGGCGCTATTTTTGGCATGTGCCAAATGGCATAGCGACTTGGAAATTGGCTAGTGGTGCGTGTTGGAATGTGCCAATGGCACGCACGGCCAAGTTGACCTAGTTGCACGGTTTGCAAGCCTAGGACGCTATTTTTGGCATGTGCCAAACGGCATAGCGACTTGGAAATTGGCTAGTGTTGTGTGTTGGCATGTGCCAATGGCACGCACGACCAAGTTAACCTAGTTGCACGGTTTGCAAGCCTATGGCTCTATTTTTGGCATGTGCCAAATGGCATAGCATCTGGGAAATTGACTAATGGTGCGTGTTGTCATGTGCCAATGGCACGCACGGCCAAGTTGACCTAGTTGCACGGTTTGCAATCCTGGTCGCTATTTTTGGCATGTGCCAAACGACATAGCGACTTGGGAATTGGCTAGTGGTACGTGTTGGCATGTGCCAATGGCTCGCACGGCCAAGTTGACCTAGTTGCATGGTTTGAAAGCCTAGGGCGCTATTTTTGGCATGTGCCAAATGGTATAGCGACTTGGAAATTGGCTAGTGGTGCGTGTTGGGATGTGCCAATGGCACGCACGGCCAAGTTGACCTAGTTTCACGGTTTGCAAGCCTAGGGCACTATATGTGGCATGTGCTAAACGACATAGCTATTTGTAACACCCCGTGTTTTTAGCATGGCGCATGCTGAAAGATGCGTCATGGCCTGTGATGAAGCTTGATCCAAAACTTCCGTTGGTGGGTAAGAGGTAGATTGTCTTAAGGCCAATACCACGCCAAAATGGCGTATTATGTTTTACATTTGGAAAAGAGCCAATTCTCGTGTCAAAGGATGCTATTGTCCAAGGGCCAATATTGGGTGCCAAGGTAAGGCACATCGTGTATCCAATAAGGCATTGGTTGGAAGCTACATTGGCCAATAGCTAATTCTTGCATCAAATGATGCATTAGGCCAGTTGGGTAGATGGCCTTGAAAATGTACAGCCAACATGGTTGGACATCGGGTTGCTAATGCACAACCATTATGGCTAAGCATGGGAGTGGCCTACGGGCCAAAGCTAGTGTGCAGCCATCCTGGATGAACATCGAGTTGGAATCGGAACTGGCGTGTGAGCCAGAGCTGAATGTACAGCCACCTTGGCCGGTTATTCAGGAAAATGCATGGCAGCGGCCATGAATAGTGAAATGGGGAGTTGATGAATTATTTTATCGCCCCTGATAAGAGTTCTAAAAATTGCAAATAAACATATATAGGGAAGGGTAGTTGGTTGAAGGTGCATATGCGGACCATGTACCAAGTAAGCTTCATAGCTTAGCCGGAAGAGTATAAATGATGCCAAAGGCTCATTTATAGTTGCGTATCCTTGAGGGAGGGCATTTGATGCTTAGGCATCACTATGCCATTCCACGGACTCGATGATGCATCACTTGGATGCATTTGACGGAATGGCCTATACGGACTAGGCCATTACCACTATTGCCTGGCCAAGGCCTAGCAAACGAGTTGGCTTAAGTTGCTTGTCCCTTCGAGGATGAACTAAGGTCTGTGCTTGATTCCTTTGGAGTAGGGAAGGATACGTAGGCAGCCGCAATGAGTTGCAGCATTTACGGTCCAGCACGTTGGCCCCTCATATCACCTAAGCTCGGTAGCCCGACGCAAGAGATGATTGTGGCAACACTTGATGAGGTTTGGTTGCATGCCAGTAAGTGGATGCTCATACCTCCTATCAAGTTATAGAGAGTTGGTAAGCGAAGTAACGTAGGAAATGGCAAGGGATTGGTGCATCCTATGCCTAAGTCCACGACTTATGCCTTAAGCCTGGACAAGACACGGTAATTCGACGGTTGATCAGCTAGTTAGGAAATTCAGTGATAAATTACCTATGCTGAGGCAAAGCCAGAGATGCATGCGAAGTGCATTGGAATTGGCCTTATGGCCCTAAACCCTTTTGCAGAACAAGGGTAAGTTGGAAAGGTGTGGAAGCTTAAATAGGTGTGTCATGCTCCACGAGCATGCCTTCAAGGGCATATGAGCGTCCATTTTCCTATGGATGAGGCCTAGATCGTAGATTCATCATGGCGCACTGGGAGAGTTGCGGCCTGCGGGGCGACGCGCCAAAGGCGTAATTTTCCGGTCCGTCACAGTTGGTATCAGAGAAAGTTCCGAGAAAACACTAGGGACTTGTGCGGAGTGGACTTGTCCACAATTATTTTCCTTAATGGAAGACTTAAAGTTGGATAGTATGCCAACTTCTGTGCGGGGAAGAGATTGTAACTGCTAGACCAGTTACTTTCCAAATCGAGTTGAGCTTGTATAAGGACTGTGAGTTTGCCAGGCCTTTGTGGCACCCCACTTACGAGCATCCGGAAGACTGTCTGGGACGGTGGGTAGACAATAGTACTGATCATCCCCACACGTTGGCAGTGGCCAAGGGTGTGCGTTGTCAGGCCCGGCTAGCATCCCACTTACGAGTGGCAACCCGGTAGATCCGTCAGGGACGGTGGCTTGCATCCCACTGCACTGGCATTAGAGATTGGTCCTCACAGTGTTGCGTTAAGTTTTGCCTTGTCATTTCGATGACATATTTCAACTTGTGAACCTTAGGGATTCCTGGGTGGTAGTATGGGATGCTATCTAGGATACCTTATCGAGTTATCCTCTTGGCACTGGCCAATTGTGATTCTTGGTAATGTTGTGGGTACTTTTGGATTCCTGAGCAGGTGGTATGGGACATGTGCTCAAAAGGTCTAAATTGTTGTTCATGACAACTTGAAGAAACCCGTTATTTCTGAGCATCAGGTATGGGAATTTTGCTCAGGAAATCCAAATCGAAGAGATTGTCCACAATAGTTTTATTTGGAATTTCGGGGACGAAATTCTTTTAAGGGGTGAAGAGTGTAACACCCCGTGTTTTTAGCATGGCGCATGCTCAAAGATGCGTCATGGCCTGTGATGAAGCTTGATCCAAAACTTTCGTTGGTGGGTAAGAGGTAGATTGGCTTAAGGCCAATACCACGCCAAAATGGCGTATTATGTTTGACATTTGGCCAAGAGCCAATTCTCATGTCAAAGGATGCTATTGGTCAAGGGAAAATATTGGGTGCCAAGGTAAGGCACATCGGGTAGCCAATAAGGCTTTGGTTGGAAGCTACATTGTCCAAGAGCTAATTCTTGCATCAAATGATGCATTAGGCCAGTTGGGTAGATGGCCTTGAAAATGTACAGCCAACATGGCTGGACATCGGGTTTCTAATGCACATCCATTACGTCTGAGCATGGGAGTGGCCTACGGGACAAAGCTAGTGTGCAGCCATCCTGGCTGAACATCGAGTTGGCATCGGAACTGGCGTGTGAGCCAGAGCTGAATGTACAACCACCTTGGCCGGTTATTCAGGAAAATTCATGGCAACTGCCATGAATAGTGAAACGGGGAGTAGATGAATGATTTTATCGCCCCTGATAAGAGTTCTAAAAATTGCAAATAAACATATATATGGAAGGGTAGTTGGTTGAAGGTGCATATGCGGACCATGTACCAAGTAAGCTTCATAACTTAGCCGGAAGAGTATAAATGATGCCTAAGGCTCATTTATAGTTGCGTAGCCTTGAGGGAGGGAATTTGATGCTTAGGCATCATTATGCCATTCCACGGACTCGATGATGCATCACTTGGATGTATTTGACGGAACGGCCTATACGGACTAGGCCATTACCACTATTGCTTGTCCACGGCCTAGGAAACGAGTTGGCTTAAGTTGCTTGTCCCTTCGAGGATGAACTACGGTCTGTGCTTGATTACTTTGGAGTAGGGAAGGATACGTAGGCAGCCGCAATGAGTTGCAGCATTGCCGGTCCAGGACGTTGGCCCCTCATATCACCTAAGCTCGGTAGCCCGACGCAAGAGATGATTGTGGCCACACTTGATGAGGTTTGGTTACATGCCAGTAAGTGGATGCTCATACCTCCTATAAAGTTATAAAGAGTTGGTAAGCGAAGTAACGTAGGAAAGGGAAAGGGAAAGGGCTTGGTGCAGCCTATGCCTAAGTCCACGGCTTATGCCTTAATCCTGGACAAGACACGGTAATGCGACGGTTGCTCAGCTTGTTAGGAAATTCAGTGATGGATTCCCTATGCTGAGGCAATGCCAGAGATGCATGCGAAGTGCATTGGCATTGGCATTGGACTTATGGCCCTAAACCCTTTTGCAGAACAAGGTTAAATTGGAAAGGTGTGGAAGCTTAAATAGCTGCGTCATACTCCACGAGCATTCCTGCAAGGGAAGATGAGCGTGGATTTGCCTAGGGATGAGGCCCAGATCGTAGCTTCATCATGGCGCACCGGGAGAGTTTCGGCCTGCGGGGCAACGCGCCAAAGGCGTAATTTTTCGGTCCGTCACAGTTGGTATCAGAGCAAGTTCCGAGAAAACACTAGGGACTTGTGCGGAGTGGACTTGTCCACAATTATTTTCCTTAATGGAAGACTTAAAGTTGGATAGTAGGCAAACTTCTGCATGGGGAAGATTTTGTAACTGCTAGACCAATTACTTTGCAAGTCGAATTGAGCTTGTATAAGGACTGTGAGTTTGACAGGCCTTTGTGGCACCCCGCTTACGAGCATCCGGAAGGACGGTGGGTATACAATGGGACTGATCATCCCCACATGTTGGTACTGTCCAAGGGTGTGCGTTGTCACGCCCGGATAGCATCCCACTTACGAGTGGCAAACCGGTAAATCCGTCAGGGACGGTGTCTTGCATCCCACTGCACTAGCATTAGAGATTGGTCCTCACAGTGTTGCGTTAAGTTTTTCCTTGTCATTTCGATGACATATTTCAACTTGTGAACCTTAGGGATTCCTGGGTGGTAGTATGGGATGCTATCTAGGATACCTTATCGAGTTATCCTCTTGGCACTGGCCAATTGTGATTCTTGGAAATGTTGTGGGCACTTTTGGATTCCTTAGCAGGTGGTATGGGACATGTGCTGAGAAGTTCTAAATTGTTGTTCATGACAACTTGAAGAAACCCATGATTTCTGAGCATCTGGTATGGGACTTTTGCTCAGGAAATCCAAATCGAAGAGATTGTCCACAATAGTTTTATTTTGAATTTCGGGGACGAAATTCTTTTAAGGGGTGAAGAGTGTAACACCCCGTGTTTTTAGCATGGCGCATGCTGAAAGATGTGTCATGGCCTGTGATGAAGCTTGATCCAAAACTTCCGTTGGTGGGTAAGAGGTAGATTGGCTTAAGGCCAATACCACGCCAAAATGGCGTATTATGTTTGACATTTGGCCAAGAGCCAATTCTCGTGTCAAAGGATGCTATTGGCCAAGGGCCAATATTGGGTGCCAAGGTAAGGCACATCGTGTAGCCAATAAGGCATTCGTTAGAAGCTACATTGGCCAAGAGCTAATTCTTGCATCAAATGATGCATTAGGACAGTTGGGTATATGTCCTTGAAAATATACAGCCAACATGGCTGGATATCGGGTTGCTAATGCACAGCCATTACGGCTGAGCATGGGAGTGGCCTACGGGCCAAAGATAGTGTGCAGCCATCCTGGATGAACATCGAGTTGGCATCGGAACTGGCATGTGACCCAGAGCTGAATGTACAACCACATATGCCGGTTATTCAGGAAAATGCATGGCAACGGCCATGAATAGTGAAACGGGGAGTTGATGAATGATTTTATCGCCCCTGATAAGAGTTCTAAAAATTGCAAATAAACATATATAGGGAAGGGTAGTTGGTTGAAGGTGCATATGCGGACCATGTACCAAGTAAGATTCATAGCTTAGCCGGAAGAGTATAAATGATGCTTAAGGCTCATTTATAGTTGCGTAGCCTTGAGGGAGGGCATTTGATGCTTAGGAATTATGCCATTCCACAGACTCGATGATGCATCATTTGGATGCATTTGACGGAACGTCCTATACGGATTGGGCCATTACCACTATTGCTTGGCCACGGCCTAGCAAACGAGTTGGCTTAAGTTGCTTGTCCCTTCGAGGATGAACTACGGTCTGTGCTTGATTCCTTTGGAGTAGGGAAGGATACGTAGGCATCCTCAATGAGTTGTAGCATTGCCGGTGCAGCACGTTGGCCCCTCATATCACCTAAGCTCGGTATCCCGACGCAAGAGATGATTGTGGCCACACTTGATGAGGTTTGGTTGCATGCCAGTAAGTGGATGCTCATACCTCCTATAAAGTTATAAAGAGTTGGTAAGCGAAGTAATGTAGGAAAGGGCAAGGGCTTGGTGCAGCCTATTCCTAAGTCCACGGCTTATGCCTTAAGCCTGGACAAGACACGGTAATGCGACGGTTGCTTAGCTTGTTAGGAAATTCAGTGATGGATTCCCTATGCTGAGGCAAATCCAGAGATGCATGCGAAGTGCATTGGCATTGGCCTTATGTCCCTAAACCCTTTTGCAGAACAAGGGTAAGTTGGAAAGGTGTGGAAGCTTAAATAGCTGTGTCATGATCCACGAGCATTCCTCCAAGGGCAGATGAGCGTGCATTTGCCTAGGGATGAGCTCCGGATCGAAGCTTCATCATGGCGCACCGGGAGAGTTGCGTCCTGTGGGGCGACAAGCCTAAGGCGTAATTTTCCGGTCCGTCACAGTTGGTATCAAAGCAAGTTTCGAGAAAACACTAGGGACTTGTGCGGAGTGGACTTGTCCATAATTATTTTCCTTAATTAAAGACTTAAAGTTGGATAGTAGGCCAACTTCTTCGCGGGGAAGAGTTTGTAACTGCTAGACCAGTTACTTTGCAAATCGAGTTGAGCTTGTATAAGGACTGTGAGTTTGCCAGGCCTTTGTGGCACCCCGCTTACGAGCATCCGAAAGATCGTATGGGACGGTGGGTAGACAATGGGACTGATCATCCCCACACATTGGCACTGGCCAAGGGTGTGCGTTTTCAGGCCCGTCTAGCATCCCACTTACGAGTGGCAACCCTGTAAATCCGTCAGGGACGGTGGCTTGCATCCCACTACATTGGCATTAGAGATTGGTCCTCATAGTGTTGCGTTAAGTTTTGCCTTGTCATTTCGATGACATATTTCAACTTGTGAACCTTAGGGATTCCTGGGTGGTAGTATGGGATGCTATCTAGGATACCTTATCGAGTTATCCTATTGGCACTGGCCAATTGTGATTCTTGGTAATGTTGTGGGCACTTTTGGATTCCTGAGCAGGTGGTATGGGACATGTGCTCAGAAGGTCTAAATTGTTGTTCATGACAACTTGAAGAAACCCGTGATTTCCGAGCATCTAGTATGGGACTTTTGCTCAGGAAATCCAAATCGAAGAGATGGTCCACAATAGTTTTATTTGGAATTTCGAGGACGAAATTCTTTTAAGGGATGAAGAGTGTAACACCCCGTGTTTTTAGCATGCCGCATGCTGAAAGATGCGTCATGGCCTGTGATGAAGCTTGATCCAAAACTTCCGTTGGTGGGTAATAGGTAGATTGGCTTAAGGCCAATACCACGCCAAAATGGCGTATTATGTTTGACATTTGGCCAAGAGCCAATTATCGTGTCAAAGGATTCTATTGGCCAAGAGCCAATATTGGGTGTAAAGGTAAGGCACATCGTGTAGCCAATAAGGCATTGGTTGGAAGCTACATTGGCCAAGAGCTAATTCTTGCATCAAATGATGCATTAGGCCAGTTGGGTAGATGGCCTTGAAAATGTACAGCAAACATGGCTGGACATCGGTTTGTTAATGCACAGCCATTACGGCTGAGCATGGGAGTGGCCTACGGGCCAAAGCTAGTGTGCAGCCATCCTGGATGAACATCGAGTTGGCATCGGAACTGGCGTGTGAGCCAGAGCTGAATGTACATCCACCTTGGCCGGTTATTCAGGAAAATGCATGGCAACGGCCATGAATAGTGAAACGGGGAGTTGATGAATGATTTTATCGCCCCTGATAAGAGTTATAAAAATTGCAAATAAACATATATAGGGAAGGGTAGTTGGTTGAAGGTGCATCTGCGGACCATGTACCAAGTAAGCTTCTTATCTTAGAAGGAAGAGTATAAATGATGCCTAAGGCTCATTTATAGTTGCGTAGCCTTGAGGGAGGGCATTTGATGCTTAGGCATCACTATGCCATTCCACGGACTTGATGATGCATCACTTGGATGCATTTGACGGAACGGCCTATACGGACTAGGCCATTACCACTATTGCTTGGCCACGTCCTATCAAACGAGTTGGCTTAAGTTGCTTGTCCCTTCGAGGATGAACTATGGTATGTGCTTGATTCCTTTGGAGTAGGGAATGATACGTAGGCAGTCGCAATGAGTTGCACCATTGCCGGTCCAACACGTTGGCCCCTCATATCACCTAAGCTCGGTAGCCCGACGCAAGAGATGATTGTGGCCACACTTGATGAGGCTTGGTTGCATGCCAGTAAGTGGATG
Organism: Papaver bracteatum; assembly: GCA_023529315.1. NCBI lineage: Eukaryota > Viridiplantae > Streptophyta > Magnoliopsida > Ranunculales > Papaveraceae > Papaver > Papaver bracteatum. The sequence goes on from JAJJWX010003515.1 coordinate 899,033, forward strand.
CTCATACCTCCTATCAAGTTATAAAGAGTTGGTAAGCGAAGTAACGTAGGAAAGGGAAAGGGCTTGGTGCAGCCTATGCCTAAGTCCACGGCTTATGCCTTAAGCCTATACAAGACACGGTAATGCGATGGTTGCTCAGCTAGTTAGGAAATTCAGTGATGGATTCCCTATGCTGAGGCAAAGCCAGAGATGCATGCGAAGTGCATTGGCATTGGCCTTATGGCCCTAAACCCTTTTGCAGAACAAGGGTAAGTTGGAAAGGTGTGGAAGCTTAAATAGCTGCGTCATGCTCCACTAGCATGCCTGCAAGGGAAGATGATCTTGCATTTTCCTAGGGATGAGGCCCGTATCGTAGCTTCATCATGGCGCACCGGGAGAGTTGTGGCCTGCGGGGCGACACGCCAAAGGCGTAATTTTCCGGTCCGTCACACTATTGCTACACCATATATTGCCACACCTTTAATATAGGTGTTGCAAAAGCAAATTTCTAATCATAGTACTTTTCTGCTGCAGCTAAAAGATATAATTTAGTGCTGCACAATGAAAGTTTTTCCACACCACTGTGACAACAATATAAAAAGAGTGTGGCAAAAAGGTATAATCTCTTGCTGCAACAATAAAATTAGTGCTGCAAAAGGGAATTCTTGCTACATAGGTTATCGCGACACTAATAGGGGTTTATGCCACAACTATAGGGTGCTGCAATATATTAAGTTTCTTGTAGTTCTTAGTTTGGCATGGTTTCCTATGGGTGCAGTATGTGGTTTGGTTTTGGCGTCATTTTCCATGGTGCGTTGTATGTGGCTTGGTTTTGGCATCGATGCCATGGTGCGCAGTATGCGGCTTGGTTTTGGCGTCGTTGCCATGGTGCGCAGTATGCGGCTTGGTTTTAGCGTCGTTTCCATGGTGCGCAGTATGCGTCTTTGGTTTTGGCGTCGTTGCCATGGTGCGCAGTATGCGGCTTGGTTTTGGCGTCGTTGCCATGGTGCGTAGTATGCGGCTTGGTTTTGGCGTCATTTCCATGGTGCGCAGTATGCGGCTTGGTTTGGGATTAGGGTTATGTGTAGAAAACCCTAATCTGGTATTTTGAAAAAATACCCTATTGATTATTTACATCTGAATTAAATGCTCTCTATTAATGTGTTGCGGGCAACATTAGGTCATGGGGTTTACGATTTTTCCCCTTGTCTAAAATCCACCATCAACATTAAGTCCCATGCTTAGCTCGGAACAGGAGCTTTGTTGCGAGGTAAGCATAAGATGGTGCGAAGACAAAATCTGATAGAGAAGTGAGGAGATTTATCTGATCTTTTTTTTGAGATGCGAATTGGATACGGAATCCTTGTCCTTGGAAGTTTTGGGCGAATTGGGAGGTTGGCACAAATTGGAAGATTGTAAGTGTTGAGCTTCCGGCGCGAGTTGAGAAGCTGGTGCGGTGGGACCAGCTCTGAGTGAGCGGGTTGGCCCGGAAAGTAGGGCGTTGAGCGCAAGTTTGGGGAGGGCGCTTGGTGGGACCGGCATGCTCGAAAGGCATTGGCGTTGGAGGTTTGAGCGGCTATTGGAAATTTGGGCACCCTTATGGGCCTAAACTTCCCTTACATGCGCAGCTTTTGGGAGAAAAAAGGGGAATCCTTCCTTATTGTGGAAACCGCCCGCATATATATACATGAATTTTTTTCTTTTACCTTGAGCTTTGTTCCTTCCTTATTTCTTTCTAGCGGTGAAGTGATAAAGGAGAAACCGGCTATCCAGGTGTGTCTTCTAATTCTTCTCTTTCTTTCCTTTGTAGGTGCAAACCCTAGAAGTAGGTGCTTTTTCTTTTATAAATCTTGCGTTGATATTGCGCACATGATTGGTTGGCGTGCTTCTTGTAGAGAATATTGTATATATATGATTTGATTTCGTAGAAAATACTGCACATATGATTTCGAACCCGTAGAGAATGTTGCGCGGATAAATTTTGAACCCGAATAAAGATTCTGTATATGTATTTGAACCCGAGAAAAATATTGCGCATGTAATTTTGAACCTGAAGTAGGATACTGTATATGCACTTGAACTCTAGAAATATACTATGCATATTATTTTGAACCTGAAGTAGGATATTGTATACGTATTTGAACCCGAAAAAATACTGCACATGAATCCCGAAGAAGAATACTGTATACGTGCTTCATACGAACCCGAAAGAATTAATGTATTTGAATCCCGAAGAATAATATTATATATGTGCTTCATATGAACCCGAAAGAATTACTTTATATGAATCCCGAAGAAGAATACTGTATACGTGCTTCATATGAACCCGAAAGAATTACTGTATATGCTCTTGAACCCACAAAATATACTGCACATATAATTTTGAACCCGAAGTAAGATACTGCATATGTATTTCAAAACCATAGAAAATACTATTCTCCCATGTGTCAGGGATTTTTCTCTTGTCGAGCGCGGTTATGTGTTTGGGAGATAATTTCATAATTTTGATATTTTGTTTTGTGTAGATATCTTGTTGCTAAGCGAGGAAAATCGACAAGATATTACCTGAATAAGGCTCTGTTTCGTCGAAAGATGTTGATAGTCGAAACCAAACATAGATGATGAGTTCTTTGCCAAACCCCTCGCTCCTGCTCGAAGAAATCATCCAGATTTCGTGCCAATTTTATTGACTGGTGGTGAAGATGAAAAGAAAACCCATTCGGTCCGGCCGCAGCACATTATACAGCTTTTTCTGCATAAAGAATTGTACGCCTCTTCCAGTATCGATTTCAGAATGTGTCAAAGCCCATTGCGTTCCTTTGATGTGTGGGTTGAGTTTATGGTGAGTAAGGAGCATATAAATTCCAACTTGACTCGAGCACAAATCATTGATGCTGTCAAAGACGATTATTTGTAGATGGGGTGAAATAAATTTCTCCTTGGAGAGTGTGGATCTCTTGCTGAATCTTCCAGTGACCGGGAATCTTAACATCCAATTGTCAGAAGATGAGAGATGACCTTGCTGCTAAGTTGGGAGACTTTTCCCGAAAAGACTCTTCTGCGAAGTCGGAAAATCCTTCCCGGAAAGAATACGAAAGGTGCCTTACAGCTGGCAGATATCTCAATGGTTTCTGGAAGAGTTGGAGGCTAAACAGAAGAGCAGAGATCTCCACGTTGCAGCATTTTTGGCTCTCTGGTTGTCTAGAGATATTTTTGACGACGGCTCTGGCAAGAAGGAGATAAAACTGGGGTTGCTACCGATTTCCGTGAAATTTGCGAAGGGTGAAGTTCTACCCATTGGAAAGATATTCCTCGGCTCCTTGTATGTGCATCCGGATTACTTAGTCACGAATATGCAAGTTTCGAATGGTCTTATAAAAGTGGACTCGTATGTGCACGTTGTTTTTCTGCAAGCGTAGTTGTGGGAGCATTTTGAAAATTATGCTCCAAAGCCATTGCCTATGATTCCCACTAGTTGGGGTGTCTCTCGAATTCTTCGATGGGTGAATAGGCGCCCAAGAGTTGGCGTGATCCTGGTTAATCTTCTTGATAAGTTGCACGAGATCAAATTTCGTCCATGGGAGCCGTTCCACAAGTCTGTGACTCAAATTGATACGTTCGCTTCTTCTCCGGATGTAATCTTGTCTTCGGATGACGACTTGAGTATTGGTGAGAACTTGTTTATGCAAAACTTATTTCCGGGTTACATGCCGGCTTTCTTTAGGGTTTTTTTTCATATGGCTGCTTATAATATTGACCGTGCCGCTCGTCACATGGGTTTCGATAAAGGGGTGCCTCTTGCTCGCCAGCTGGTGCTTCCTGAGGATTCATGGCGTGCTGCCTTCGATGCTAGTGCCCTTGAGTCAGGTATCCGTGTTCCTTTCTTTCAATCGGAAAGAGCTCCCTCGAAGACTTCTAGTTATAACGAGTTCTGGTATTGTGAGCGTCTTATGATTCGCAAGTTTGTGGATGACGCGGTGGAGAATGTTCGTGGTAATCCTTCCCAAGAAGTTTTGAAGAAGTACCCAATGTTGAAAGATTTCAAGAGAAATTCGTCTGGCAATTTTGAAAGTCCCCAAGTGAAAGAGAAGAGGCTGAAAAACCGTGTTGGTGGGTTTTAGACGGTTTCAAAGGATCCTCCTGCAGACCTTGTGTCTTTTAGTTCTTCCAATAACCAGGTATATGTCGCCTCTTTGTTGGTTTGTTTCCAAATGTGTGAATTGTTGCTGAAGATATGTGTCTCATTTCTTCCAGGTCTTTGGTAGTGTTAATGCTTTTCTACTCTTGCTCGATTGTCAGGAGACGGTAACTCCTTAGAGTAATTCTGGTTCGGATAGTAAAGGTGATTCTTTCGATAGCAGCGCTGGATCCCTTTCGGAAAGTGGCTCGGTAGGTTTCGCGCCTCTTTTTCTTCCTCCCCCTTTGAAAACGTCTAACTCAAATCTTACAGGAGGAATCTAACTCAGGAGATGGATCTGAGGTGGAGGCACATGAAGACTTTCCCTTGGTGACAACAACCGTCAGTGATGACCCGGAGATGATGGAAGTTGAAAATCCGCCTGTAGTGACTGTGACCGCTGATGATGGCTTGGAGACGGAAGTTGATCAATCACAAAGCATGATTGCATCTTGACCGAGAAATGATTCTCTGGTTGCTAGCGCAGATGTGGAAGGGAAACCTTCGCAGATTGCGGATCTTGTTGCAGGCGCCAATTTCTATCCTTCGTACTTGGTTCCTTACCCAGGTCACGTGTTGGTCGGCGGTTTCAGCGTGCTGGAGAAATATGAGGCGTTGTATACCAAAATCTTCAAAAAGTATGGACACATGGCTACGACCAAGAAGGATACTAGTCATATTGCGTTGGTTAAATGTGTGGAAGAATCTTTATATTTTATTGAGGACATGTGCGGGGTGACTGGCTACACTGTTTCTGAAGACATCATTGCTAACTGGGAACATCACCGCGATGTGTGTGTGGAGAAGGAATTCAATGCTTCGTGGTTCGTCAAAATTTTTGCTGAGATTCGGAAATTGAAGGATACAGTAGTCGAAATACCTTCTGCGGAGGAGATCACACGGCAAGAAATGGAAGCTGAGGAGTTGTCCAAGGTGTTAGCTATGAAGAGAGCGGCTATTTAAGATGCGAAGGATTGTCTTCCTAAGAAGAGTAAACTATTGCTGGACAACTTCCTTTGAATATTTCTTCTTTAGATTCCCTTTTGTTTATTTTGAGGAACACTTTGGTGGCTTGATTTCAGAGTCTGAATGATTTTGGTTGGTTGATGTTTTTTAAGATGTTGGATTATTTTCTGGGATGAATGGTTTTAATATATAACTTTAATTATTCCTTGCGAAGGGAATATTGTTTTTATGAAAGTGTGTGCTAGCAATAACACAAAAAGTAATGGTATGATGGTTTTACCGAGAACCCAAAAACAGATCATATATCTTTCCTGGGCTACACTTACTTGATGTATGAATCTTTCGTCGCAAATATGCCTATTTTGTATAAGAAGTGGTTTTTCCGGTGACTTTGCCAGTAAGTCCCCAGTTGCTGGTAACAGTTTTGCTAAAAAAGCCGCCAGCCATTCCCCAAATCGGAGTCCCCAATTTCCCGTGTAGTTTTTACGGCTGGCAACTGGGTTGTCTGGTAGTTGAGTCGCAGATATCTACAAACCGATTGGTTGCTTCTGCTGTTGGTGCTTGTATCGAGACGCGAGATCGATTTCAAGAAGTAGATATTGTAACCGAGATATTGAAACTCCCGTTGTGGTAGCTAATTGTTTATGGGAAAAAATCGCCTCTGCCGAATTTGGTAAATTCGATGGTGGAGAGACTGGTTTAAACCTTTAAACAAATGTGCTGCACGAGAGCACTTTTGATTCGAGATATCAATCTGTACAACTCTGGACTAAACCAAGAAGATGGCCGTTCCAAATTTGCTTTGGTCACGAAGTGGAAGAGAAGGGTTGATTTTAGGAGGATAGCGAAGAAGGGTGATGAGACCAGAAAGTTCTGTCTAGGTAGTATCTCGACTTGTATCAGAAGTGTAGAAGCTTGCGGAAGATTGCTAGTAATGGAAGGTTTTGAGAGAGCTTGCAAAGTTGCTATCTGATAGTGTTGTTATTTTTCCTGACCAAGACTTGTGTCTTTTGGCAGAATAGGTGTAACCTATTTATACAAGTGAGATCAAACGTACCCTGGCCACATTAAGGAATTGAGTAAATGTGTCAATTAAAACAGAGGAGGTGGAAACCGATGGCTTTATGGTGAAAAACGTTTTCACCATAAATTTCCTTATTTAATTGACCGTATTCATTCCTTGCACGCCTTGCCTTATTGCGAGCTTAGTATACGCTGCATGCTGTGACCGCCAAACCAAAACCCCAAGAACGCATCCCCTAGTTTGTGTTGATGTCTCGAGAGTTGGGCGCAAGTGGCAATGCCAAAGTTGCTAGTGAAGCGTTGGGGCATGTGCCAATGGCATGTGCGGGATGTCTTGACCGCGATTTGTACTTTGAGTGAGGATGGCAATGCCAAAGTCGCTTAGTGGAACATTTTTCATGTGCCAATGGAATGTGCGGAATGCCTTGGCCTCGAGTTGTACTTTGAGTGCGGATGACAATGCCAAAGTCACTTAGTGGAGCATTTGGCATGTACCAATGGCATGTACGGAATGCCTTGGCCACAAGTTGCACTCTGAGTGCGGATGGCAATGCCAAAGTCGCTTAGTGGAGCATGTGGCATGTGCCAATTACATGCGCGGAATTCCTTAGAATAGAAAGTGGCTAGTGGTAACGTGTTTGGAATGTGCTAATGGCACGTACGGCCACTTTGGCCAAGTTGCGGGCGCTACTTTGGCATGTGCCAATGGCATAGAGGCTTGGAATGGGGATTGGCTAGTGGTTGTGTGTTTGCATGTGCCAATGGAATGCGCGAAATTCCTTGGAATAGAAAGTGGCTAGTGGTAACGCGTTTGGCATGTGGCAATGGCACGTACGGCCACTTTGGCCAAGTTGCGGGCGCTAATTTGGCATGTGCCAATGGCATAGCGACTTGGAATGGGTTTTGGCTAGTGGTTGCGTGTTGGCATGTGCCAATGGCACGCACATCCACTTGGGCCTTGATATTTGGGCTTGGTAGCGGTTTAGAAAAATATTAGTGGTGCGTGTTTGGAATGTGTCAATGGCACACACGGCCATGTTGACCTAGTTGCGCGGTTTGCAAGCCTAGGGAGCTATTTGTGACATGTGCCGAATGGAATAGCGACTTGGGAAATTGTCTAGTGGTGCGTGTTGGCATGTGCCAATGGCACACACAGCCAAGTTTACCTAGTTGCACGGTTTGCAAGCCTAGGGCGCTATTTTTGGCATGTGCCAAACGGCATAGCGGCTTAGAAATTGGCTAGTGGTGCGTGTTGGCATGTGCCAATGGCACGCACGGACAAGTTGACCTAGTTGCACGGTTTGCAAGCCTAGGGCGCTATATGTGGCATGTGCCAAACGGCATATCTATTGCTACACCATATATTGCCACACCTTTAATATAGGTGTTGCAAAAGAAAATTTCTAGTCACAGTAATTTTTTGTTGCAGCTAAAAGATATAATTTAGTGCTGCAAAATGAAATTTTTGCCACACCACTGTGACAACAATATAAAAAGAGTGTGGCAAAAAGGTATAATCTCTTGATGCAACAATAAAATTGGTGCTGCAAAAGGGAATTCTTGCTACATAGGTTATCGCGACACTAATAGGGGTTTTTGCCACAAATATAGGGTGCTGCAATATATTAGGTTTCTTGTAGTGCTTAGTTTGGCATGGTTGCCTGTGGGTGCAGTATGTGGTTTGGTTTTGGCGTCGTTTTCCATGGTGCGCAATATGCGGCTTGGTTTTGGCATCGTTGCCATGGTGCGCAGTATGCAGCTTTGGTTTTGGCGTCGTTTCCATGGTGCGCAGTATGCGGCTTGGTTTTGGCGTCGTTGCCATGGTGCGCAGTATGCGGCTTGGTTTTGGCGTCGTTTCCATGGTGCGCAGTATGCGTCTTGGTTTGGGATTAGGGTTCTGTGTCGAAAACCCTAATCCGGTATTTTGAAAAAAATACCCCTATTGATTATTTACATCTGAATTAAATGCTCTCAGTTAATGTGTTTCGGGCAACATTAGGTCATGGGGTTTTACGATTTTACCCCTTGTCTAAAATCCACCATCAATAAGTGGTTAGAGACTTCTTATGGTATGATGCTCAAAATAAGAAGAGAATTCACAATATCGGTTGGAAAATGGTTACAAATCCTAAGAAAAAAGGTGGTCGTGGTATACGTAGAACTAAGAAAGTAAATTCGGCTTTGCTAAAAAAATGGTGGTGGCATTTTGGTTTAGAGAAAAATGCATTGTGGAGGAATATTTTGGTTGAGAAATTTGGTTGAGAAATTTGGTGAAACCTCGACCGGTTGGGAAACTCTCCAACCCAAAGGATCAAAAGGTGGTACCTTGTGGTTTAATATCTATAAAGAGCTTAAAGATTCCAACAAAAATATTAGATTTAATATTGGAGCGGGCAAGGAAACTAGATTTTGGGAAGACTCTAGGATTGGTGAAGCAAAATTATGTGACATATTTCCCTTGGCATATGAAGCCTCAAGGACCAAGGAGTATGTGGTGGAAAGTATGTATGAAGTGAATGAAGGTGATATAAGGTGGAAGTTTATGTCTAGACAAAGATACTCCCAAACCATTTCAAGTGTAGTTTTAACTATCTCAAATATACTCTCTTTCGTCACTATTCAAGAAGGCCTCTCGGATAGTCGAATTTGGGTCGGCAATAATCATGATCAACATACGGTTAAATACGGTATTAGAGACGAAGAAGATCAAGATGAGCCAAATTTTCCAATCGATGTTGTTTGGAGCCGTGACTACCTTTGTAAGATCATTTTTTTCCTTTGGCCTTTTTCTCATGATAGGATCATGACGGTGGATAAGCTTTTGAGAAGAGGTATAAAGTGCCTTCGAAAACACTTTATACCTCGAAAACAAATATAAAGTGTTGGAAGTTTGATTGGGGAGATGAAATACTTGGTCGAATATGGAATAACATACCAGTTCCAATATGGTGGTGCATTTGGAGAGAGGGAAATGCAAGAGTCTTCGAAAACAAAAATAAAAGTTGGGTAAGCCTTATTAGAAACGTTAAACTACAAGCATTCTTTTGGGCTGAATCAAACACAAAGATGTTAGGTTTAATGGTGAATATGGTGATAGAATCATGGGACTCTTTTTTTTCGGCCTTCGTGAGCTTGTTGTTTGTAGTCTTGGGTAGCCGAACTCCCCTTCTTTGACCGATAAAAAAAAAAAAAAAAATTACAACTTATGAGAACATAATAGCACTGATGTCATACATGTCACGTTGATTAAGTCAACGTACCAGAGCTCCCATTCGATTGCTTATCCGTTGCTGCTCACTTTGGGGTGAATATCATAAGAAGGCCTCTCAGTTAACAGTTTCATGAATGGAAAGTCATTCTACTAAACCGAATGAAGCGCACACAATGGTATCGGCGTCCTGTTTGACAGTGTTGTCACAAAATGTTATTAATATCCTATTTCTGACAAGGTTCTCACCTCATGGGTTGGGGGCCGTTGCACAAACTGATGACTGAGTATTGCGATGAAGTACTTTTTGTTGATTTAATTGGTTAAATAGAGACCCTTTTCCAAATAATCTCTTGTTATTATTATCACATTGCTGACTTGATATGTGTTGTTTAATTTTACAACGATGGCAACCATTTCTGGTATATTTGTATCTTGTCTTAGAATAGCCACTGTACTGATTATGGTCCTTCCGCTAGTATTTTAGGATTAATCTCATTTTATTGTTTTCAGGAGCTGTTGTAAATGTACGCTAGAAACACTAGTCAACCCTTAACAAAAATTGATGAGACATGATATACGATTTTGTTATTAGAACTACAGATGTTATTCTTTTAGTAGGTAATTTTTTTTCTATTTTTTCACATCGTAAAAAAAAATTTATTTTATTTTGCCAGTGCACATAAATTTTTTCCGAGCCTCCACTAGTCCTTAATCCTGATTGATTTGGGCGAGAATGATATTAATTTTACTAAAGCAATAATAACATACAGTAAAACATCTATAAAATAATAGGTTTGGGACTAGCCAAATGCTATTATTTTAAAGAGATATTACTTAATCGATAAAATAATAATTTATTAATTTATAAGAATGGGCCTTAGCTCAGCTGATCATCCCTGTTCCCCGAAAGTTTCATGCGTTCCAGGAGGTCCCAGGTTCAAGTCCCCAATGGCGTAATATTGCAGGAATTAACATGGAAGGTAGTGTTAGTTTGCCCCCTTGTGACACAATCTCGCCCCCCCTCCCGCTTCGGCTCCCCTTGGCAAGGTTACCCATGAGGCTCGCTGGTAGTCTAGCATAGCAACATGTTCAATTAATGTAGTAGTATGTCGTTGGAGCCTAGCTTGTTAGGCTTCCAACTAGTTTCAAGAATAATTGTTAATTTAAAAAAATTCTTTGGAAAAAACAAGAATTTTCATATTAAAAAAAATAAAGTATCATATGATAAATACCGCAATAGATTTTTAAAAGTGGAAAATATAGAAAAAGATTAAAAAAAACATTAACGAAAATAATTTTAGAACGGCATGCATTTGCTTTTAAAGTAATAAATCTTATTAATTTCCATAAAAATATTTTTATACACGATATTATTATTTGAACTTCAGAGAAAAACAAACCAACATTGAATCATATTTTGAGAAAATTTAATGTGTATGAAAATTATTTTTTATTTTCTAATGGAATTATTATTTTATATAATATTTGGGACCTATTAATGTTTAGGAGGAACTTTTGAAATGTATTATATTATAATTTTATCGAATTAATTATTTTAGCACTAAGGGCCCGAGTCGGGACTGATTTTTTTTATTATTTTAGCGAGACTATTATTTTATCGAGTATTATTTTAAAAAAGTTTTACTGTATATTAAAAAAGTTCAATATCCAAGTGGTTTTGTGCATATAATTCATTTAGTTTACCTAAATTTTGTTGGAAAATACAGAGTAATAGAGGATGAAAACAGAGATTGAAAAGTATGTTGTAACACAAGCTTCAAGCCCTTGCGATTCTTTTCAGCAATTATTTCGACCCTTCCCAAATAATTGGCGAGTACAATTGGTCAATGAAATATTGCCTTCAGGATAGAATGAAGCCCAAACAACATTGTTGAATTCAAGAGTTGTATTCCCTTGACCCAACCAAGAACACACAGTATTTTGTTTCTGAAAATGCTTAGAGAGAAAGAAATTTTGATAATTGAGATGGGAGAAAGCCTTCACTATTTAAAGAGTGATTCATGCCTTTTCGTGATGTCTTTTCATCACGAACAAACGCTTTCAACGGGCATCCATTAATGGTGTCTTTTCAGAAAAAACCTACACCCCCCAGGACCCCTTAGTAGCGGCAAACATTATTGAAAATATCTAACAAATTTAACTTACAAAAACTTGCTCTTAGCAATAAGTTCAGCAATTCAATAACAAAAAGCGTAGTGCTCATTCCTCACAATGACCTAGTGGCCAGTTTGCCTGGTCAAGGAAAATGTCCGGCAGTTTGTTATCGTCTGGAATAATACAGTAGAAGAACAAATATTAATTTGCATCGCATTATAGAACAGAATTGGAAGAGACTACTAACCCTTTTATCTTTGTTTATGGACTTCCACTAACTCCACGTTGTTTTAGCAAATGGGAACTGTTTTGGTAGGATGTGGTTGATTTTTTATTTTTATTTTGTTTAGTTTGAATTTGTCCAGTGTGTGGTTAATATAACAAGATAGAGCGGGTTTATAAAAGGCCTATGCGATCTAAATGACATGCTACTGAATATTCAAGGCCCTGCGACTAGTCCCGTATTAACTACCTTTCCACATCTTCTTCGAAAGGGTTGAATGCTTGATCAGTTCGAGTTAGTACTTGCTCGCACATCAAAAGAAGTGCTGATCCACGAATTTCACCAACATCTCCACTAGGCACAGTTGAATAGTTCCCTTTCCATTGTTGCGTCCTCACATCCCATTGACATACATTCAATTCAGACACATTATAAGATTCCCTCTACAATTCAAGTTAATAATAGATTAAGTATATGAACCGAGTCAATCGAAATGTAATCGACTAATTTCATATATAAATGGGTTTAGATGTCTCTCTTTTCATCATAAGTTCTGCAAACAACAACTTGTTAGATATTTTTAATTTCTTCCTTGCCTCCCGTGCTCAACATGGCACGGATCTCAGCTTGTCTGGTTTATGCTTTAGCATTCTTTTTTGTAATCAATGTTGCATTGGCTGAGTACGAGCCATATACTTCCAACTACAAAGAAACTCCATATGTGAAACCAGTTGTGGAAGCTACTGCCAACGTATATCTTCCCAAACTTGAATACCAACATGCTTCTCCATCACCACCTGCCTACGTCGCTCCCAAAATCTATCCATCACCCGCTTACGTTGCTCCCAAAGTCTATCCATCACCAGCGTACGTCACTCCCAAAGTGTACCCATCACCAGCTTACATAGCTCCCAAACATGTGTACCCATCACCACCGCTACCAGTTTACGTCGCTCCCAAGTATGTCGTCCCTAAGGTCTATCCATCACCAGCTTACGTTGCTCCCAAAGTATATCCATCACCAGCGTACGCCACTCCCAGAGTGTACCCATCACCAACTTACGTTGCCCCTAAAGTCTACCCATCACCGGCATACGTTTCTCCCAAAGTCTACCCATCACCGGCTTACGTTGCCCCCAAAGTCTACCCATCACCAGCGTACGTCACTCCCAGAGTGTACCCATCACCAGCTTACGTTGCCCCTAAAGTCTACCCATCACCGGCATACGTCGCCCCCAAAGTCTACCTATCACCGGCTTACGTTGCCCCCAAAGTTTACCCATCACCAGCTTACGTTGCTCCTAAATATGTCGCTCCCAAAGTTTATCCATCACCAGCTTACGTATCCCCTAAATATGTCGCTCCCAAAGTTTACCCATCACCAGCTTACTTCGCTCCTAAAGTCTACCCGTCACCATCTTACGTTGCTCCCAAAGTGTACCCATCTCCGGCTTACGTAGCTCCTAAATATGTGTACCCATCACCACCACCACCAGCTTATGTCGCTCCTAAAGTTTATCCATCACCAGCTTACGTCACTCCGAAAATATACCCATCACCATATTATGTAGCCCCTAAAGTGTACCCATCTCAAGCTTACGTAGCTCCTAAATATGTGTACCCCTCACCACCCCCACCGACTTACGTTGCTCCCAAATATGTTGCTCCCACAGTCTACCCATCACCGGCTTACGTTGGTCCTAAGGTCTACCCTTCACCGGCTTACGTCGCTCCCAAGGTCTACCCATCACCGGCTTACGTTACTCCGAAAATCTATCCATCACCATCTTATGTAGCTCCCAAATATGTCTATCCATCACCACCACCACCTGTTTATGTAGCTCCTAAATACGTATACCCAGAACTACCACCGCCTACTTACGTCGCACCCAAATATGTCTATCCATCTCCACCACCACCACCATACTACTACAAGTCTCCCAAACCATCAAAATATACTCCATCAGCACATTACCATAGACCCCTACCAGCACCTGCAGCTAAACCCCGTTACCCCAAGTACAACTACTAATCTCCATCCGTAATGCCTAAATACGTTTAATATATCATCTCCACCACCGCAACATTTTACCAAAAACCTCCATCATCACCTCCTTTACGTTCCCAGCCAGCAGATGTTCTCAAGGACGCAAATGCACCTACTGGTCTCCACCAACAATGACATTTTCCAACCATTCTGTTACATCTTGTGTAACATGCATTTACCACTTTCCGCATTCATCGTTTGTATTTAAAGTTTTGTTGCAATTTTTATGTTTTACGGGAGTCATATTTCCAACTTCTAAAGTGAAGGTTGATTGGTTGTAGATCAACATTCAGCGGATTAATTCCTTTTGATATGTTTTTTATTTGTATTTGCTTTATGTACTACTAGAAATCCAACGTATATGTGTCATGACTCATGAGATTGGTTCACATATACGAGCGAATGATTTCTTGGGCGTAATAAATTTGTTTCATTCCATCTATATCTCTGCTTAATTCTTACAAGTTCTTTTTAATTTTCTTGTATCATAGATTTTCCTTTCACTCTGAAGCAGAAAAACTTAAATCCGTTACTCAGGTGCAGTTAATATTTCACTTTCAGTCTGTGACTGTGTTGAACCATCCATAGACCAACGTAAAGTTGAACTTGCAAGTGAGCCCAAGGCTATTATGGCCCATTAATGTTTTCATTCAAGTTTTAGGAAACTTATTTAAGTTGTATCAAGAAAAGGAAAATATGCAAAACTAATCTATAAATACACAGTCTGTTTCCATTGCTGTATCAAATTCTACTTCTTTTTTTTCTCTACTCGACGTACATTCCAATTCTATCACGAACCCTGTTTCTCATCAAACCCTTCAGATAAATTTTGCTGCACTTGATCATCAAGTAATGGAAAGAGAGTTTGTAGACAGAGCTTTTCAGGAATGTGGTAATGATTTGGATACGTTAATCAACAGGATAACACAATTAGACATCGGATCGTCTCAATCCGATGTTCACCATCTACCATCATCATCATCTCAACAAGTAGTTATTTCACCTTCTCAAGATTCTATGTACCCTCCTCATCATCAAGATCAAGACTGCGTCCCAAGAACCGGTTCAGAATGGATTGAATTATTTGTGTATGAGATTAGGACCGCTTCTTGCATGAATGAAGCTAAAGAACGTACCTCCAGGTTGCTGGAGGTTCTTGAAAAATCCATGAATGGGGACGAAGCAGTAAAGATTCTTGAGAAAGAGAACTTGAAGTTGAAAGATAACTTGGACAAAGCGACTGGTAATAATATTATCTTCAAGAGGGTCGTGTTTATATTACTTGAACAACGCAGTGGCATGAACAAAGAGTTGGAGAAATCAAGACAAGAGTTGGAGAAACTGAGACAACTTGTGGCTCTGCATGAGCAGAAGTCGAACGAGCTCGAGAAGAATAACTACGTGCTTAAGATGCATCTTAACCAGGCAATGATGGCGGCACAAAGCAAAAACATCCCAAGTAACTACCGTCCTGATTTGTATTAAATCTAAACCCTAGCTAGGTCATGAATGTAAATTTAAGAAGAAATTCAACTGTTTCTCTTAATAGAACAAATTTGATTGTTTTTCGTATCTGATCAAAGCACAACTCCTGCTGCAATAGTAGTACTATATTCTATTCATCTCTGTAAAACCCCAAGTTTCTGTACAAACAGGATCCAAATTCCTGTAAAATAGTCCAAAAAGCCAAAATTCCTAAAATAGAGAGAAATACTTCTGAAAAGATAACCAAACCTTTTCTGATGAGTAGGGTTTTAACAAGAAAAGGATTTAAGATGTGTTTTAACCGGAAGGAACTTTCACCACTGTTCAATTATTTTTTTCCCGGCAATAGATTGTTTATGGATGAGTAAATGAAATTCATACTAGAAAGAAGTATGTGCAAAAAGATTTCATAAGGACTCCACACTTCTTACCTAATAGGGAATACTTGAGATATTGCATCGGTAAGAAGGATTGATGCTTCTTTTGTCTGACCTGTTTTCCAGACCCTAAAATCAGATCCAAACCAACCCCTGCTTTTCCACCCTTTGAGCAAACTCATTGAGAACGGTCCTTGAACTTTATCGGTTTGATCTATATAATACCATATCGAACTTTCAGGGTTATCAAGTATAAGGTTTCCACAAGCATCGTCGTCGTCGTCATCATCTAAATCAATCACCACAATATTTCTTTTCTTATCCTGATCTTCCCATACATGACCAAGAATCAGATTCGATTCATAACCCTTCTTCGCTTTCCCCGTTTGTGGTAAAAGAGGAGAAACTCATGTAGCAGAGAAAGAGAGATGAGATACGGCACAAAGCTATAAGTTTAGTTGTAGTGAAAGAGTGAAACACTTATTTATACGCTAGTTTTATAAGGTCATCCATGAATGCCTAACCCTAAAGGGGAGCCCTTATCAAGAGCCAAGAACTCAATATAACACTTAGTGGAAATAGTATAATCAATTTATCATAAAAGGTGCTTAACTTCACAAATGTTTTGTCATACGGTGGATTGCTTATTGCAGTCCAGTTTACGCTTGATTTTAGGTGGATAACTTAGAGGATGCAAGTTGCACTCATTTGTATTCAACTCCGTAGCTGAGTCATAAAATTACAGGGTGGTGAAAATGAGATTGTCCTAAAATGATTAGAACTATATCACTCTTGGTGATAGATATGTACTCTTTTTTTTCTTATGCGTGTGATATAATGACGAATCAAAAATTCAACCCAGTTATACAAAACAAAACCAAGAAAAATTATGGAACAAAGATGATTCTTTTGTTACGATGTTTGATAAAAAAGCCAGACATGTCAGAAAATGTACCTAGAAATAGGTGAGGATTTATTGCTTGATGGAATGTTTTAGCAATTTGCTTGGTTCATGCTTTTCTAATTTTCGCATAATTTGAATTCAGTTCAGCTTGCAAGTTCATATTCGATGCTTTTATCTTGCTTTCACTCAATGCAACGTTTGCATTAGTTCAGCATGCAGAAACATTAGCCATTTTTTGCAATCATCCGTATTCGCACTAATTGAGGATAAAGAGCACAAGATTTTTTATTTTTTTTTGATGGAACGAGATGGATGACAGACACATCTCAAGCATTTGCATTTGTATCAAGCAATGCACAATATTTGTTTCGAATTCTGAAATCTGTATGGACAGTTATTTATTGTGATTCTGTCACTTTTTTTTAATCATAAAAGAAAGATGATAAATTAGAGAGATAGAATGTACACGGAGTACACGGGACTACCAAGGTACAGAAAAGAAAAGAAAAAATGGAAAAAAAAACACGAATATATCATTTGTTTAAAGAAATTTCACGATATAGCATTTGGGCTGGAAATTGGATCATCACACCTTGTTTACACTTGACTTCTGGTGAACCAAGGTCCCAAGTTGTGTTGGAACAGGAGAAGTTCTTGGGAATGGAGTGTATAGCCAGATATTTTTTAACACAAATTAACGTGCTTTCGGGTTTTGCATTTGGCTGGTAAAATTTCTTCCAATTTGACCGTCTTCTAATCAATTTAGTTCATGTTTTCAGATTCTATCAAGTCCAATGCAAATTTATCAATTTTCAAAGTGGAAAAATGGTTCATCGTTTGCACAAAATGCTGTTCATTGTTTGATGGATCTCTTTCCGACTTAAAGGAAGTTCGTTTTGACGTGGTAATATATTTGAAGTGTGAAATGGATTAAAGAGACGGCTCAGTGATTGGTGCCTGTATCAGCACTCATTTTTAGTGTTGTTTTTGCGGAGACATTTACAATACTCGGAGGAACCTTCAGTGACGGTGATATCAATAACAGAGGCATCCCAATTTTCCTACACACAAAAACTCATTTACCGTAATATGAACATTGTGATTTCCTCAAGTCCTTGTCTCAAACATTGATAATAAGTCCCTAGACTCTCCTAGCCAGTTCCCATAATTTCTAAGATGGTAGCTTTCTCTGCCACTTGCAACGACCTAGTTTCAAATTGCTTCTGACTTAAGGAACTTCACTCTGCAGTGTTAATTTATTTGAATTCTTGTTATCAATCAAGTTTAAAAAGTTTTTAGACCAAGACATATATTTTCATTTTCGGCACAAATACTAATAGGATTCATTCATCCATTAATGGAACAATCTTTCAATCTACAACCAATATGCATAATAAACACTACAAAAACTTAGAATTACAGGAACTTACTTCAGCAACTAACATTCCAAATGAATGTATCGCGGGTCTATAACAAGGAAATACAGTTACAAAAATGATTATTTCATGATGAATGACATGAAAAACAACAAACTTGAGCTAAAATTAAATGGTCAGTAGTCTTCCCTTTCCATCTTAGAGAGAGAGCATACGTTGTCCTGGAAATCCTGGTTCTGGTGTTAAGGAAGATGGAGAAGTTGGCATCAATTTTGACATCTTGATTTTCTGCAGATCTGAAAGCAGACTTCCGAATGCTATGGAGATCTTCCAATTTGATGCCTGAGCTCAGCACCAATTTTGTGTATGTCTCCCTAAACATTGCAGATGGAACTAGAACTGTTTCAATTCCGACTCGATCGCAAACCGAAATTTAAAGAAATTAATCGCAAAATTGAAGAAGTGACAGGCGATGCTAAAAAACTAACAAGTTAATTTTGAGAGGAAAAGTCATTATAACAATTGATCTATTGAAAGACAATTGCATCTCTCCAGCGTATGTGTAAGGCTTCCCATACAAAACCAAGATTAAGATTCAATTCATAGCCCTTCATTCTTCCATTTGTGTTTGTGCGAAAAGTGTAGAAAGTCATGAAGCAGAGAAAGAGGGGAGACGGCGCACTGTTGAGAGTTTAGTTGGGAGTGAGATTTATGCTCTAGTTTTATAAGGTCATCCATCCATTCATCATGCTTAACCCTAATGAGAGCAGCCCTTATCAAGAGCTGAAGACTCAACATAACACTGGGTGGAAATACTACTTATCGGTAAAGGGTTTTCTCACACCTTGTTAACAATTGAATTTAGGTGAGTCAGTAAACAAGGTGCAAAGTTGAGTTGTGTTCGAGTAGGAGAAGCTGGAAATGGAATAGCTAGTTGTTGTTTTTTTTTACTGCATTCGGATATGTAAAAAGAAGATGCTTCAAATTTTGATTGCATCAAAAATGTCTGATCACATAGTTCGCCGAAATTACATTCGGCGCATTAGGCAAGATTTTTGTCGTCCACTTAATTGCTCATTACAGCCGTCTAGATATGAGAAGAGGTCCAGGCGTTATAAGTCAAGTCGTCTAGATATGAGAAGCGGTCCACTTTATTACATACATAAGTCAAGTCGTTATAAGTTTACAATGGCTACTAATGGTAACTAGCTAGTGTAGTCCAACACCCACATTTTGAAATACAACAAGAAGCTTTCATATTGGTCAGGTCTGTCATCAGGAGCACATCATTAACACAGATGGAAATGGCTTCCATTAGAGCTGTAACTAAGGTTCTTATGAAATCTACGACAACTAGAATTTCTTCACTTCACCCTTCAATTTTTGCTTTTTCATCTTAATCTTCATTTTCATTTGCAAGTAAGTTTTACTAGATTTTGTTGTTGTGTTTTGCATATTACAAGTAAAATTCTTTCCAATATGATCAGTTTCTAATCATTTTAGAAAATTAACGTTTTCAGATTCTATAAATCCAATTCGAATTTACCTAAAAGATTGATTATAGGCCTCGACATGGTTTCTTTGCAACACAACAAAATCGACGATGTTATGTTTTCTTAACTATTATTTCTATGCTTATTGACTTTTCAATTTATAAGTCAAGTCGTCGCCAAATAACTAATCCACTTTTTAACTTCTGAGAAGTCCAGAAGCACTTCTTGCTTCTACTTCTATATCCAAACAGGCTATAAAAATGGTGGCCCACCATCTCACCGCCTAAGAAGACTCAAGAAAGCTCGAGTTAATTTCCACCTCCTCTTCACTGGACAAAATAAGGATTATCTCTAATAAACTTAATCATTAAGGTTTAATTTATTGGAGACACATGTTACTACACGTGGCCTTAATTGTATCAATAGGACTGCTTTTGGAGAGACTATAAATAGCCAATTTTTGGTTCAATGTAAACTGTAGTGATTAAGAAGAAAGAAGTACACTTGAGAAGTAATGAAACCTTTCATCATTTCTCTTCTTTTTTCCTTCTCTTATAGCCAGTGGTCTGTGAGTGCATAGTGAACTATATAATTGGTATCCTAAGCTAAACTAGTTAATTAATTGAGTAGTATTATATGACTACACTAGAAATAACCCGTGCCGTAACGACACGGCATGAGACGATATAATTTTTGGTCATAATGATTTAAATAAATACTATAAACTATGATAAGAATTATTTTGATCCATGAGAACTTGTAGTAATGAAAATCTTAGATATTGTCATCCAAATAATTATAAATTCGGTATTGCCTTGAATTGATCTGTGATAAATGTATAGTATTTCTTACATTAACCAAGGCTCCTAAATTATTGGTGGTGCACTTTTAAAAAAAAAAAAAAAAAAAAACTACTATCCTCCATTTGAAGACCCCAATTGTAGCTTTGATAAGGAAATAATTTGGGTTTTATTTAGGGATATTTTGACTTTGGGTCACAAAAAAGTGACCAGAGTTGCGTTTGGGTCACGATGGAATTTTAATTAGAGTTTGGGTCACATGACCGTCGTTGACCATCTTGACCGTTATCTAAATAAATTTATTTTATATTTTTATAACGTCGTTAAATCCCAAAATAAAACATCCATCACATTCTGTTTCTGAGAAAATCAAATAAGAGAAAGCAGAGATGTTTACGATGAGATAATTGAATATTGAGTGGTTTTTAGGAACTGAAATTGAACTGTTGCCGTTAATTGGTAGTAAAAGATGAAGATTATTTCATGTTTTTAAAGCTGTGAGAATTCCAGCATGATTAAGAAGATTGGGTTTTTCTCCGATTCAAATTCTCAAGCGCAAATTTTATGGAGAACATGTGTTGTTAGGATGTAGTGTTACCATTGATTTGAGAATGAATGGAAGAGATCAATTGGTACTTTATTGTTTCAGGAGTATGGTTTCTTATGAGTTGTGTGTGCAAATTTCACGGAATTGAAAAACCTATAAGAAAGGTATTATAGCCTCTGATATACCATCAACTGCACCTTACATGTTTGACAATTTTCCATAGAGAAGAGATCACCAAAATTTACCAACAGTGTGCTTCTTACCAACAGTGTGCTTCTGTAATTATCAGATGTACAGAAACCTAATGGTGCATTATTTTTGCTAGTGTTACTTATGGATCTCGATTAATTTATGATTGTTATTGATTTCATTTTGATTTCAATCTGGGTTGTTCACTTTAAACACGTTTAATTTAATTTGTAATTTTGGAATCTTGAACATACAGTGGAACCGAACGATTATGAATTGGGTTGATTTTGGTTGTTTTTTTGCAAGAAATAATTGAACATGCATTGAAACGATTGTGAGAATAGGTTGATTGTGGAGAGGAAGATGCAGTCGACTTCTTTATCTTTTAGCATCTAGGGGAAACTAAGTTAACAGTCATAGTGGTAAAGTTAGTAAATACCATGTAAAATATGGTTTAGTTGGTGTTTTCAGTATTTAACTAACTTTTATAACTGTCAAGACGGTCAACGATAGTCCTGTGACCCAAACTCTAATTAAAATTTCGTGGTGACCCAAACGCAACTCTGGTCACTTTTATGTGACCCAAAGTCAAAATATCCATTTTATTTACTACATATAATTTAAACAAAGTTTTACTCTCATCAATTGTGATTCTTTAAAACAGGTAAAAATATGGAACTTGACAAGGTTTAAAATTTTTGACTAACAAAACTCTTTGGGTTTAATAAGAACCCATCTACTCTAGAATGCTTGCACGGTAATTATGACATCCAAAAGTTCATCAAAAGTTTCCACTAAACATTGAATACATGAGTATTTCAAATAAAAATCGACATTGGAACAGAAAAAGGTAGTCAACTATAATCTTTATGCACATTTATTTCAGAAGTACGGCTAGTATATGCACTTGCTCAACATTAGACTCTATTAAAAGTAACACGCATACCCCCTAGCTACCCCTAAATGAGTCAAATTGTTAAGAAAAGGGTATCTACCAGCAAGGGTATCGGTTAAAATCCACCCAGTTAATCCAAAATTGTTCACAAAATGAATTCAACAAGTTTCCTTCAATTGTGAAGGTTATCTTTCATAAAATCTACGAAGTCCTAAAAAGTCAAATTTACCCCTAGCTACCCCTAAATAAGTCAAATTGTTAAGAATAGGGTATCTACCAGCAAGGGTATCGGTTAAAATCCACCAAAATTAATCCAAAACTGTTCACAAAATGAATTCAACAAGTTTCCTTCAATTGTGAAGGTTATCTTTCATAAAAGCTACGAAGTCCTAAAAAGTCAAAAAATTACCCCTAGCTACCCCTAAATGAGTCAAATTGTTAAGAATATGGTATCTACCAGCAAGGGTATCGGTTAAAATCCACCCCATTTAATCCAAAACTATTCACAAAATGAATTCAACAAGTTCCCTTCAATTTTGAAGGTTATCTTTCATAAAAGCTGTAATCCGAAGTCCTAAAAAGTCAAATTTACCCCTAGTTACCCCTAAATGAGTCAAATTGTTAAGAATATGGTATCTACCAGCAAGGGTATCGGTTAAAATCCACCCCAATTAATCCAAAACTGTTCACAAAATGAATTCAACAAGTTCCATTCAATTGTGAAGGTTATCTTTCATAAAAGCTATAAATTCCTAAAAAGTCAAATTTACCCCTAGCTACCCCTAAATGAGTCAAACTGTTAAGAATAAGGTATCTACCAGCAAGGATATCGGTTAAAATCCACCCCAATTAATCCAAAATTGTACACAAAATGAATTCAACAAGTTCCCTTCAATTGTGAAGGTTATCTTTCATAAAAGCTACGAAATACTAAAAAGTCAAATTTACCCCTAGCTACCCCTAAATGAGTCAAATTGTTAAGAATAGGGTATCTACCAGCAAGGGTATAAAATCCACCCCAATTAATCCAAAACTGTTCACAAAATGAATTCAACAAGTTCCCTTCAATTGTGAAGGTTATCTTTCATAAAAGCTACGCTACGAAGTCCTAAAAAGTCAAATTAACCCTAGCTACCCCTAAATGAGTCAAACTGTTAAGAATAGGGTATCTACCAGCAAGGGTATCGGTTAAAATCCACCCCAATTAATCCAAAAATGTTCACAAAATGATTTCAACAAGTTCCCTTCAATTGTGAAGGTTATCTTTTATAAAAGCTACGACGTCCTAAAAAGTCAAATTTACCCCTGGGTACCCCTGAATGAGTCAAATTGTTAAGAATCGGGTATCTACCAGCAAGGGTATCGGTTAAAATCCACCCAAGTTAATCCAAACCTGTTCAAAAAATGAATTCAACAAGTTCCATTCAATTGTGAAGGTTATCTTTCATAAAAGCTACAAAGTCCTAAAAAGTCAAATTTACCCCTAGCTACCCCTAAATGAGTCAAACTGTTAAGAATAAGGTATCTACCAGCAAGGGTATCGGTTAAAATCCACCCCAATTAATCCAAAATTGTACACAAAATGAATTCAACAAGTTCCCTTCAATTGTGAAGGTTATCTTTCATAAAAGCTACGAAATACTAAAAAGTCAAATTTACCCCTAGCTACCCCTAAATGAGTCAAATTGTTAAGAATAGGGTATCTACCAGCAAGGGTATCGGTTAAAATCCACCCCAATTAATCCAAAACTGTTCACAAAATGAATTCAACAAGTTCCCTTCAATTGTGAAGGTTATCTTTCATAAAAGCTACGCTACGAAGTCCTAAAAAGTCAATTTAACCCTAGCTACCCCTAAATGAGTCAAACTGTTAAGAATAGGGTATCTACCAGCAAGGGTATCGGTTAAAATCCACCCCAATTAATCCAAAACTGTTCACAAAATGAATTCAACAAGTTCCATTCAATTGTGAAGGTTATCTTTCATAAAAGCTACAAAGTCCTAAAAAGTCAAATTTACCCCTAGCTACCCCTAAATGAGTCAAATTGTTAAGAATAGGGTATCTACCAGCAAGGGTATCGGTTAAAATCCACCCCAATTAATCCAAAACTGTTCACAAAATGAATTCAACAAGTTCCATTCAATTGTGAAGGTTATCTTTCATAAAAGCTACGAAGTCCTAAAAAGTCAAATTAACCCTAGCTACCCCTAAATGAGTCAAACTGTTAAGAATAAGGTATCTACCAGCAAGGGTATCGGTTAAAATCCAACCCATTTAATCCAAAACTGTTCACAAAATGAATTCAACAAGTTCCCTTCAATTTTGAATGTTATCTTTCATAAAAGTTGTGATACGAAGTCCTAAAAAGTCAAATTTACCCTTAGCTACCCCTAAATGAGTCAAACTGTTAAGAATAAGGTATCTACCAGCAAAGGTATCGTTTAAAATCCACCCCAATTAATCCAAAACTGTTCACAAAATGAATTCAACAAGTTCCATTCAATTGTGAAGGTTATCTTTCATAAAAGCTACAAAGTCCTAAAAAGTCAAATTTACCCCTAGCTACCCCTAAATGAGTCAAACTGTTAAGAATAAGGAATCTACCAGCAAGGGTATCGGTTAAAATCCACCCCAATTAATCCAAAATTGTACACAAAATGAATTCAACAAGTTCCCTTCAATTGTGAAGGTTATCTTTCATAAAAGCTACGAAATACCAAAAAGTCAAATTTACCCCTAGCTACCCCTAAATGAGTCAAATTGTTAAGAATGGGGTATCTAGCAGCAAGGGTATCGGTTAAAATCCACCCCAATTAATCCAAAACTGTTCACAAAATGAATTCAACAAGTTCCCTTCAATTGTGAAGGTTATCTTTCATAAAAGCTACGCTACAAAGTCCTAAAAAGTCAATTTAACCCTAGCTACCCCTAAATGAGTCAAACTGTTAAGAATAGGGTATCTACCAGTAAGGGAATCGGTTAAAATCCACCCCAATTAATCCAAAACTGTTCACAAAATGATTTCAACAAGTTCCCTTCAATTGTGAAGGTTATCTTTTATAAAAGCTACGACGTCCTAAAAAGTCAAATTTACCCCTGGGTACCCCTAAATGAGTCAAATTGTTAAGAATAGGGTATCTACCAGCAAGGGTATCGGTTAAAATCCACCCAAGTTAATCCAAAACTGTTCACAAAATGAATTCAACAAGTTCCCTTCAATTTTGAAGGTTATCTTTCATAAAAGCTACGAAGTCCTAAAAAGTCAAATTAACCCTAGCTACCCCTAAATGAGTCAAATTGTTAAGAATAGGGTATCTACCAGCAAGGGTATCGGTTAAAATCCACCAAAATTAATCCAAAACTGTTCACAAAATGAATTCAACAAGTTTCCTTCAATTGTGAAGATTATCTTTCATAAAAGCTACGAAGTCCTAAAAAGTCAAAAAAATTACCCCTAGCTACCCCTAAATGAGTCAAATTGTTAAGAATAAGGTATCTACCAGCAAGGGTATCGGTTAAAATCCAACCCATTTAATCCAAAACTATTCACAAAATGAATTCAACAATTTCCCTTCAATTTTGAAGGTTATCTTTCATAAAGGTTGTGATACGAAGTCCTAAAAAGTCAAATTTACCCCTAGTTACCCCTAAATGAGTCAAATTGTTAAGAATAGGGTACCTACCAGCAAGGGTAACGGTTAAAATCCACCCCAATTAATCCAAAACTGTTCACAAAATGAATTCAACAAGTTACATTCAATTGTGAAGGTTATCTTTCATAAAAGCTACAAAGTCCTAAAAAGTCAAATTTACCCCTAGCTACCCCTAAATGAGTCAAACTGTTAAGAATAAGGTATCTACCTGCAAGGGTATCGGTTAAAATCCACCCCAATTAATCCAAAATTGTTCACAAAATGAATTCAACAAGTTCCATTCAATTGTGAAGGTTATCTTTCATAAAAGCTACGAAGTCCTAAAAAATCAAATTTACCCCTAGCTACCCCTAAATGACTCAAACTGTTAAGAATAAGGTATCTACCAGCAAGGGTATCGGTTAAAATCCAACCCATTTAATCCAAAACTGTTCACAAAATGAATTCAACAAGTTCCCTTCAATTTTGAAGGTTATCTTTCATAAAAGTTGTGATACGAAGTCCTAAAAAGTCAAATTTACCCCTAGCTACCCCTAAATGAGTCAAACAATTAAGAATAAGGTATCTACCAGCAAAGGTATCGGTTAAAATCCACCCCAATTAATCCAAAACTGTTCACAAAATGAATTCAACAAGTTCCATTCAATTGTGAAGGTTATCTTTCATAAAAGCTACAAAGTCCTAAAAAGTCAAATTTACCCCTAGCTTCCCCTAAATGAGTCAAACTGTTAAGAATAAGGTATCTACCAGCAAGGGTATCGGTTAAAATCCACCCCAATTAATCCAAAATTGTACACAAAATGAATTCAACAAGTTCCCTTCAATTGTGAAGGTTATCTTTCATAAAAGCTACGAAATACTAAAAAGTCAAATTTACCCCTAGCTACCCCTAAATGAGTCAAATTGTTAAGAATAGGGTATCTAGCAGCAAGGGTATCGGTTAAAATCCACCCCAATTAATCCAAAACTGTTCACAAAATGAATTCAACAAGTTCCCTTCAATTGTGAAGGTTATCTTTCATAAAAGCTACGCTACGAAGTCCTAAAAAGTCAATTTAACCCCTAGCTACCCCTAAATGAGTCAAATTGTTAAGAATAGGGTATCTAGCAGCAAGGGTATCGGTTAAAATCCACCCTAATTAATCCAAAACTGTTCACAAAATGATTTCAACAAGTTCCCTTCAATTGTGAAGGTTATCTTTCATAAAAGCTACGAAATACTAAAAAGCCAAATTTACCCCTAGCTACCCCCTAAATGAGTCAAATTGTTAAGAATAGGGTATCTACCGGCAAAGGGTATCGGTTAAAATCCACCCAATTAATCCAAAATTGTTCACAAAATGAATTCAACAAGTTCCCTTCAATTGTGAAGGTTATCTTTCATAAAAGCTACGCTACGAAGTGTTAAAAAGTCAAATTAACCCTAGCTACCCTAAATGAGTCAAATTGTTAAGAATAGGGTATCTACCAGGAAGGGTATCGGTTAAAATCCACCCCAATTAATCCAAAACTGTTCACAAAATGATTTCAACAAGTTCCCTTCAATTGTGAAGGTTATCTTTTATAAAAGCTACGACGTCCTAAAAAGTCAAATTTACCCCTAGGTACCCCTAAATGAGTCAAATTGTTAAGAATAGGGTATCTACTAGCAAGGGTATCGGTTAAAATCCAACCCATTTAATCCAAAACTGTTCACAAAATGAATTCAACAAGTTTCCTTCAATTGTGAAAGTTATCTTTCATAAAAGCTACGAAGTCCTAAAAAGTCAAAAATTTATCCCTAGCTACCCCTAAATGAGTCAAATTGTTAAGAATAGGGTATCTACCAGCAAGGGTATCGGTTAAAATTCACCCCATTTAATCCAAAACTATTCACAAAATGAATTCAACAAGTTCCCATCAATTTTGAAGGTTATCTTTCATAAAAGTTGTGATACGAAGTCCTAAAAAGTCAAATTTACCCCTAGCTACCCCTAAATGAGTCAAACAATTAAGAATAAGGTATCTACCAGCAAAGGTATCGGTTAAAATCCACCCCAATTAATCCAAAACTGTTCACAAAATGAATTCAACAAGTTCCATTCAATTGTGAAGGTTATCTTTCATAAAAGCTACAAAGTCCTAAAAAGTCAAATTTACCCCTAGCTACCCCTAAATGAGTCAATTTGTTAAGAATAAGGTATCTACCAGCAAGGGTATCGGTTAAAATCCACCCCAATTAATCCAAAATTGTACACAAAATGAATTCAACAAGTTCCCTTAAATTGTGAAGGTTATCTTTCATAAAAAGCTACGAAATACTAAAAAGTCAAATTTACCCCTAGCTACCCCTAAATGAGTCAAATTGTTAAGAATAGGGTATCTACCAGCAAGGGTATCGGTTAAAATCCACCCCAATTAATCCAAAACTGTTCACAAAATGAATTCAACAAGTTCCCTTCAATTGTGAAGGTTATCTTTCATAAAAGCTACGAAGTCCTAAAAAGTCAATTTAACCCTAGCTACCCCTAAATGAGTCAAACTGTTAAGAATAGGGTATCTACCAGCAAGGGTATCGGTTAAAATCCACCCTAATTAATCCAAAACTGTTCACAAAATGATTTCAACAAGTTCCCTTCAATTGTGAAGGTTATCTTTCATAAAAGCTACGAAATACTAAAAAGCCAAATTTACCCCTAGCTACCCCTAAATGAGTCAAATTGTTAAGAATAGGGTATCTACCAGCAAGGGTATCGGTTAAAATCCACCCAATTAATCCAAAATTGTTCACAAAATGAATTCAACAAGTTCCCTTCAATTGTGAAGGTTATCTTTCATAAAAGCTACGCTACGAAGTGTTAAAAAGTCAAATTAACCCTAGCTACCCCTAAATGAGTCAAACTGTTAAGAATAGGGTATCTACCAGCAAGGGTATCGGTTAAAATCCACCCCAATTAATCCAAAACTGTTCACAAAATGATTTCAACAAGTTCCCTTCAATTGTGAAGGTTATCTTTTATAAAAGCTACGACGTCCTAAAAAGTCAAATTTACCCCTAGGTACCCCTAAATGAGTCAAATTGTTAAGAATAGGGTATCTACTAGCAAGGGTATCGGTTAAAATCCACCAAAATTAATCCAAAACTGTTCACAAAATGAATTCAACAAGTTTCCTTCAATTGTGAAAGTTATCTTTCATAAAAGCTACGAAGTCCTAAAAAGTCAAAAATTTATCCCTAGCTACCCCTAAATGAGTCAAATTGTTAAGAATAGGGTATCTACCAGCAAGGGTATCGGTTAAAATTCACCCCATTTAATCCAAAACTATTCACAAAATGAATTCAACAAGTTCCCATCAATTTTGAAGGTTATCTTTCATAAAAGCTACGATGCGAAGTCCTAAAAAGTCAAATTTACCCCTAGTTACCCCTAAATGAGTCAAATTGTTTAGAATAGGGTATCTACAAGCAAGGGTATCGGTTAAAATCCACCCCAATTAATCCAAAACTGTTCACAAATTGAATTCAACAAGTTCCCTTCAATTGTGAAGGTTATCTTTCATAAAATCTACGAAGTCCTAAAAAGTCAAATATACCCCTAGCCACCCTTAAATGAGTCAATTTGTGAAGAATAGGGTATCTATCAACAAGGGTATCGGTTAAAATCCAACCCATTTAATCCAAAACTGTTCACAAAATGAATTCAACAAGTTCCCTTCAATTTTGAAGGTTATCTTTCATAAAAGTTGAGATTCGAAGTCCTAAAAAGTCAAATATACCCCTAGCTACCCCTAAATGAGTCAAACAATTAAGAATAAGGTATCTACCAGCAAAGGTATCGGTTAAAATCCATCCCAATTAATCCAAAACTGTTCACAAAATGAATTCAACAAGTTCCATTCAATTGTGAAGGTTATCTTTCATAAAAGCTACAAAGTCCTAAAAAGTCAAATTTACCCCTAGCTACCCCTAAATGAGTCAAATTGTTAAGAATAAGGTATCTACCGACAAAGGGTATCGGTTAAAAATCCACCCCAATTAATCCAAAATTGTACACAAAATGAATTCAACAAGTTCCCTTCAATTGTGAAGGTTATCTTTCATAAAAGCTACGAAATACTAAAAAGTCAAATTTACCCCTAGCTACCCCTAAATG
Source organism: Papaver bracteatum (assembly GCA_023529315.1). Classification (NCBI taxonomy): domain Eukaryota; kingdom Viridiplantae; phylum Streptophyta; class Magnoliopsida; order Ranunculales; family Papaveraceae; genus Papaver; species Papaver bracteatum. The sequence goes on from JAJJWX010003515.1 coordinate 928,627, forward strand.
AGTCAAATTGTTAAGAATAGGGTATCTACCAGCAAGGGTATCGGTTAAAATCCACCCCAATTAATCCAAAACTGTTTACAAAATGAATTCAACAAGTTCCCTTAAATTGTGAAGGTTATCTTTCATAAAAGCTATTTAAGTCCTAAAAAGTCAATTTAACCCTAGCTACCCCTAAATGAGTCAAATTGTTAAGAATAGGGTATCTACCAAATAAGGGTATCGGTTAAAATCCACCCAATTAATCCAAAACTGTTCACAAAATGATTTCAACAAGTTCCCTTCAATTGTGAAGGTTATCTTTCATAAAAGCTACGAAATACTAAAAAGCCAAATTTACCCCTAGCTACCCCTAAATGAGTCAAATTGTTAAGAATAGGGTATCTACCAGCAAGGGTATCGGTTAAAATCCACCCAATTAATCCAAAATTGTTCACAAAATGAATTCAACAAGTTCCCTTCAATTGTGAAGGTTATCTTTCATAAAAGCTACGCTACGAAGTGTTAAAAATCAAATTAACCCTAGCTACCCCTAAATGAGTCAAACTGTTAAGAATAGGTATCTACCAGCAAGGGTATCGGTTAAAATCCACCCCAATTAATCCAAAACTGTTCACAAAATGATTTCAACAAGTTCCCTTCAATTGTGAAGGTTATCTTTTATAAAAGCTACGACGTCCTAAAAAGTCAAATTTACCCCTAGTACCCCTAAATGAGTCAAATTGTTAAGAATAGGGTATCTACTAGCAGGGGTATCGGTTAAAATCCACCAAAATTAATCCAAAACTGTTCACAAAATGAATTCAACAAGTTTCCTTCAATTGTGAAGGTTATCTTTCATAAAAGCTACGAAGTCCTAAAAAGTCAAAAATTTATCCCTAGCTACCCCTAAATGAGTCAAATTGTTAAGAATAGGGTATCTACCAGCAAGGGTATCGGTTAAAATTCACCCCATTTAATCCAAAACTATTCACAAAATGAATTCAACAAGTTCCCATCAATTTTGAAGGTTATCTTTCATAAAAGCTACGATGCGAAGTCCTAAAAAGTCAAATTTACCCCTAGTTACCCCTAAATGAGTCAAATTGTTTAGAATAGGGTATCTACCAGCAAGGGTATCGGTCAAAATCCACCCCAATTAATCCAAAACTGTTCACAAATTGAATTCAACAAGTTCCCTTCAATTGTGAAGGTTATCTTTCATAAAATCTACGAAGTCCTAAAAAGTCAAATATACCCCTAACCACCCTTAAATGAGTCAATTTGTGAAGAATAGGGTATCTATCAACAAGGGTATCGGTTAAAATCCAACCCATTTAATCCAAAACTGTTCACAAAATGAATTCAACAAGTTCCCTTCAATTTTGAAGGTTATCTTTCATAAAAGTTGAGATACGTAGTCCTAAAAAGTCAAATTTACCCCTAGCTACCCCTAAATGAGTCAAACAATTAAGAATAAGGTATCTACCAGCAAAGGGTATCGGTTAAAATCCACCCCAATTAATCCAAAACTGTTCACAAAATGAATTCAACAAGTTCCATTCAATTGTGAAGGTTATCTTTCATAAAAGCTACAAAGTCCTAAAAAGTCAAATTTAACCCTAGCTACCCCTAAATGAGTCAAATTGTTAAGAATAAGGTATCTACCAGCAAGGGTATCGGTTAAAATCCACCCCAATTAATCCAAAATTGTACACAAAATGAATTCAACAAGTTCCCTTCAATTGTGAAGGTTATCTTTCATAAAAGCTACGAAATACTAAAAAGTCAAATTTACCCCTAGCTACCCCTAAATGAGTCAAATTGTTAAGAATAGGGTATCTACCAGCAAGGGTATCGGTTAAAATCCACCCCAATTAATCCAAAACTGTTCACAAAATGAATTCAACAAGTTCCCTTAAATTGTGAAGGTTATCTTTCATAAAAGCTACGCTACGAAGTCCTAAAAAGTCAATTTAACCCTAGCTACCCCTAAATGAGTCAAACTGTTAAGAATAGGGTATCTACCAGCAAGGGTATCGGTTAAAATCCACCCTAATTAATCCAAAACTGTTCACAAAATGATTTCAACAAGTTCCCTTCAATTGTGAAGGTTATCTTTCATAAAAGCTACGAAATACTAAAAAGCCAAATTTACCCTAGCTACCCCTAAATGAGTCAAATTGTTAAGAATAGGGTATCTACCTGACAAGGGTATCGGTTAAAATCCACCCAATTAATCCAAAATTGTTCACAAAATGAATTCAACAAGTTCCCTTCAATTGTGAAGGTTATCTTTCATAAAAGCTACGCTACGAAGTGTTAAAAAGTCAAATTAACCCTAGCTACCCCTAAATGAGTCAAATTGTTAAGAATAGGGTATCTACCAGCAAGGGTATCGGTTAAAATCCACCCCAATTAATCCAAAACTGTTCACAAAATGATTTCAACAAGTTCCCTTCAATTGTGAAGGTTATCTTTCATAAAAGCTACGAAGTCCTAAAAAGTCAAATTTACCCCTAGCTACCCCTAAATGAGTCAAATTGTTAAGAATAGGGTATCTACTAGCAAGGGTATCGGTTAAAATCCACCCCAATCAATCCAAAACTGTTCACAAAATGAATTCAACAAGTTCCCTTCAATTGTGAAGGTTATCTTTCATAAAAGCTACGAAGTCCTAAAAAGTCAAATTTATCCCTAGCTACCCCTAAATGAGTCAAATTGTTAAGAATAGGGTATCTACCAGCAAGGGTATCGGTTAAAATTCACCCCATTTAATCCAAAACTATTCACAAAATGAATTCAACAAGTTCCCATCAATTTTGAAGGTTATCTTTCATAAAAGCTACGAGGCGAAGTCCTAAAGAGCCAAATTTACCCCTAGTTACCCCTAAATGAGTCAAATTGTTTAGAATAGGGTATCTACCAGCAGAAGGGTATCGGTTAAAAATCCACCCCAATTAATCCAAAACTGTTCACAAATTGAATTCAACAAGTTCCCTTCAATTGTGAAGGTTATCTTTCATAAAATCTACGAAGTCCTAAAAAGTCAAATATACCCTAAAGCCACCCCTTAAATGAGTCAATTTGTGAAGAATAGGGTATCTATCAACAAGGGTATCGGTTAAAATCCAACCCATTTAATCCAAAACTGTTCACAAAATGAATTCAACAAGTTCCCTTCAATTTTGAAGGTTATCTTTCATAAAAGTTGAGATACGAAGTCCTAAAAAGTCAAATTTACCCCTAGCTACCCCTAAATGAGTCAAATAATTAAGAATTAGGTATCTACCAGCAAAGATATCGGTTAAAATCCACCCCAATTAATCCAAAACTGTTCACAAAATGAATTCAACAAGTTCCATTCAATTGTGAAGGTTATCTTTCATAAAAGCTACAAAGTCCTAAAAAGTCAAATTTACCCCTAGCTACCCCTAAATGAGTCAAATTGTTAAGAATAAGGTATCTACCAGCAAGGGGATCGGTTAAAATCCACCCCAATTAATCCAAAATTGTACACAAAATGAATTCAACAAGTTCCCTTCAATTTTGAAGGTTATCTTTCATAAAAGTTGTGATACGAAGTCCTAAAAAGTCAAATTTACCCCTGGCTACCCCTAAATGAGTCAAATAATTAAGAATTAGGTATCTACCAGCAAAGGTATCGGTTAAAATCCACCCCAATTAATCCAAAACTGTTCACAAAATGAATTCAACAAGTTCCCTTCAATTGTGAAGGTTATCTTTCATAAAAGCTACAAAGTCCTAAAAAGTCAAATTTACCCCTAGCTACCCCTAAATGAGTCAAATTGTTAAGAATAAGGTATCTACCAGCAAGGGTATCGGTTAAAATCCACCCCAATTAATCCAAAATTATACACAAAATGAATTCAACAAGTTCCCTTCAATTGTGAAGGTTATCTTTCATAAAAGCTACGCTACGAAGTGTTAAAAAGTCAAATTAACCCTAGCTACCCCTAAATGAGTCAAACTGTTAAGAATAGGGTATCTACCCGGCAAAGGGTATCGGTTAAATCCACCCCAATTAATCCAAAACTGTTCACAAAATGAATTCAACAAGTTCCCTTCAATTGTGAAGGTTATCTTTTATAAAAGCTACGAAGTCCTAAAAAGTCAAATTTACCCCTAGCTACCCCTAAATGAGTCAAATTGTTAAGAATAGGGTATCTACTAGCAAGGGTATCGGTTAAAATCCACCAAAATTAATCCAAAACTGTTCACAAAATGAATTCAACAAGTTTCCTTCAATTTTGAAGGTTATCTTTCATAAAAGCTACGAAGTCCTAAAAAGTCAAAAATTTATCCCTAGCTACCCCTAAATGAGTCAAATTGTTAAGAATAGGGTATCTACCAGCAAGGGTATCGATTAAAATTCACCCCATTTAATCCAAAACTATTCACAAAATGAATTCAACAAGTTCCCATCAATTTTGAAGGTTATCTTTCATAAAAGCTACGATCTGAAGTCCTAAAAAGCAAATTTACCCTAGCTACCCCTAAATGAGTCAAATTGTTAAGAATAGGGTATCTACAAGCAAGGGTATCGGTTAAAATCCACCCCAATTAATCCAAAACTGTTCACAAAATGAATTCAACAAGTTCCCTTCAATTGTGAAGGTTATCTTTTATAAAATCTACGAAGTCCTAAAAAGTCAAATATACCCCTAGCCACCCTTAAATGAGTCAATTTGTTAAGAATAGGGTATCTATCAACAAGGGTATCGGTTAAAATCCAACCCATTTAATCCAAAACTGTTCACAAAATGAATTAAACAAGTTCCCTTCAATTTTGAAGGTTATCTTTCATAAAAGTTGTGATACGAAGTCCTAAAAAGTCAAATTTACCCCTAGCTACCCCTAAATGAGTCAAATAATTAAGAATTAGGTATCTACCAGCAAAGATATCGGTTAAAATCCACCCCAATTAATCCAAAACTGTTCACAAAATGAATTCAACAAGTTCCATTCAATTGTGAAGGTTATCTTTCATAAAAGCTACAAAGTCCTAAAAAGTCAAATTTACCCCTAGCTACCCCTAAATGAGTCAAACTGTTAAGAATAAGGTATCTACCAGCAAGGGTATCGGTTAAAATCCACCCCAATTAATCCAAAATTATACACAAAATGAATTCAACAAGTTCCCTTCAATTGTGAAGGTTATCTTTCATAAAAGCTACGAAATACTAAAAAGTCAAATTTACCCCTAGCTACCCCTAAATGAGTCAAATTGTTAAGAATAGGGTATCTAGCAGCAAGGGTATCGGTTAAAATCCACCCCAATTAATCTAAAACTGTTCACAAAATGAATTCAACAAGTTCCCTTCAATTGTGAAGGTTATCTTTCATAAAAGCTACGCTACAAAGTCCTAAAAAGTCAATTTAGCCCTAGCTACCCCTAAATGAGTCAAACTGTTAAGAATAAGGTATCTACCAGCAAGGGTATCGGTTAAATCCACCCTAATTAATCCAAAACTGTTCACAAAATGATTTCAACAAGTTCCCTTCAATTGTGAAGGTTATCTTTCATAAAAGCTACGAAATACTAAAAAGCCAAATTTACCCCTAGCTACCCCTAAATGAGTCAAATTGTTAAGAATAGGGTATCTACCAGCAAGGGTATCGGTTAAAATCCACCCAATTAATCCAAAATTGTTCACAAAATGAATTCAACAAGTTCCCTTCAATTGTGAAGGTTATCTTTCATAAAATCTACGCTACGAAGTGTTAAAAATTCAAATTAACCCTAGCTACCCCTAAATGAGTCAAACTGTTAAGAATAGGGTATCTACCAACAAGGGTATCGGTTAAAATCCACCCCAATTAATCCAAAACTGTTCACAAAATGATTTCAACAAGTTCCCTTCAATTGTGAAGGTTATCTTTTATAAAAGCTACGACGTCCTAAAAAGTCAAATTTACCGCTAGGTACCCCTAAATGAGTCAAATTGTTAAGAATAGGGTATCTACTAGCAGGGGTATCGGTTAAAATCCACCAAAATTAATCCAAAACTATTCACAAAATGAATTCAACAAGTTTCCTTCAATTGTGAAGGTTATCTTTCATAAAAGCTACGAAGTCCTAAAAAGTCAAAAATTTATCCCTAGAATACCCCTAAATGAGTCAAATTGTTAAGAATAGGGTATCTACCAGCAAGGGTATCGGTTAAAATTCACCCCATTTAATCCAAAACTATTCACAAAATGAATTCAACAAGTTCCCATCCATTTTGAAGGTTATCTTTCATAAAAGCTACGATGCGAAGTCCTAAAAAGTCAAATTTACCCTAGTTACCCCTAAATGAGTCAAATTGTTTAGAATAGGGTATCTACAAGCAAGGGTATCGGTCAAAATCCACCCCAATTAATCCAAAACTGTTCACAAATTGAATTCAACAAGTTCCCTTCAACTTTGAAGGTTATCTTTCATAAAATCTACGAAGTCCTAAAAAGTCAAATATACCCCTAGCCACCCTTAAATGAGTCAATTTGTTAAGAATAGGGTATCTATCAACAAGGGTATCGGTTAAAATCCAACCCATTTAATCCAAAACTGTTCACAAAATGAATTCAACAAGTTCCCTTCAATTTTGAAGGTTATCTTTCATAAAAGTTGAAATACGAAGTCCTAAAAAGTCAAATTTACCCCTAGCTACCCCTAAATGAGTCAAACAATTAAGAATTAGGTATCTACCAGCAAAGGTATCGGTTAAAATCCACCCCAATTAATCCAAAACTGTTCACAAAATGAATTCAACAAGTTCCATTCAATTGTGAAAGTTATCTTTCATAAAAGCTACAAAGTCCTAAAAAGTCAAATTTACCCCTAGCTACCCCTAAATGAGTCAAATTGTTAAGAATAAGGTATCTACCAGCAAGGGTATCGGTTAAAATCCACCCCAATTAATCCAAAATTGTACACAAAATAAATTCAACAAGTTCCCTTCAATTGTGAAGGTTATCTTTCATAAAAGCTACGAAATACTAAAAAGTCAAATTTACCCATAGCTACCCCTAAATGAGTCAAATTGTTAAGAATAGGGTATCTACCAGCAAGGGTATCGGTTAAAATCCACCCCAATTAATCCAAAACTGTTCACAAAATGAATTCAACAAGTTCCCTTCAATTGTGAAGGTTATCTTTCATAAAAGCTACGCTACGAAGTCCTAAAAAGTCAATTTAGCCCTAGCTACCCCTAAATGAGTCAAATTGTTAAGAATAGGGTATCTACCAGCAAGGGTATCGGTTAAAATCCACCCTAATTAATCCAAAACTGTTCACAAAATGATTTCAACAAGTTCCCTTCAATTGTGAAGGTTATCTTTCATAAAAGCTACGAAATACTAAAAAGCCAAATTTACCCCTAGCTACCCCTAAATGAGTCAAATTGTTAAGAATAGGGTATCTACCAGCAAGGTATCGGTTAAAATCCACCCAATTAATCCAAAATTGTTCACAAAATGAATTCAACAAGTTCCTTCAATTGTGAAGGTTATCTTTCATAAAATCTACGCTACGAAGTGTTAAAAAGTCAAATTAACCCTAGCTACCCCTAAATGAGTCAAACTGTTAAGAATAGGGTATCTACCAGCAAGGGTATCGGTTAAAATCCACCCCAATTAATCCAAAACTGTTCACAAAATGATTTCAACAAGTTCCCTTCAATTGTGAAGGTTATCTTTTATAAAAGCTACGACGTCCTAAAAAGTCAAATTTACCCCTAGGTACCCCTAAATGAGTCAAATTGTTAAGAATAGGGTATCTACTAGCAAGGGTATCGGTTAAAATCCACCAAAATTAATCCAAAACTGTTCACAAAATGAATTCAACAAGTTTCCTTCAATTGTGAAGGTTATCTTTCATACAAGCTACGAAGTCCTAAAAAGTCAAAAATTTATCCCTAGCTACCCCTAAATGAGTCAAATTGTTAAGAATAGGGTATCTACCAGCAAGGGTATCGGTTAAAATTCACCCCATTTAATCCAAAACTATTCACAAAATGAATTCAACAAGTTCCCATCAATTTTGAAGGTTATCTTTCATAAAAGCTACGATGCGAAGTCCTAAAAAGTCAAATTTACCCCTAGCTACCCCTAAATGAGTCAAATTGTTTAGAATAGGGTATCTACCAGCAAGGGTATCGGTCAAAATCCACCCCAATTAATCCAAAACTGTTCACAAATTGAATTCAACAAGTTCCATTCAATTGTGAAGGTTATCTTTCATAAAATCTACGAAGTCCTAAAAAGTCAAATATACCCCTAGCCACCCTTAAATGAGTCAATTTGTTAAGAATAGGGTATCTATCAACAAGGGTATCGGTTAAAATCCACCCCAATTAATCCAAAACTGTTCACAAAACGAATTCAACAAGTTTCTTTCAATTGTGAAGGTTATCTCTCATAAAAGCTACGAAGTCCTAAAAAGTCAAATTTACCCCTAGCTACCTCTAGATGAGTCAAACTGTTTCGACTAGGGTATCTACCAGCAAGGGTATCGGTTAAAATCCAACCTAGTTAATCCAAAACTATTCACAAGATGAATTCAACAAGTTCCCTTCAATTGTGAAGGTTATCTCTCATAAAAGTGACGAAGTCCTAAAAAGTCAAATTTACCACTAGCTACCCCTAAATGAGTCAAATTGTTAAGAATAGGGTATCTACCAGCAAGGGTATCGGTTAAAATCCACCAAAATTAATCCAAAACTGTTCACAAAATGAATTCAACAAGTTTCCTTCAATTGTGAAGGTTATCTTTCATAAAAGCTACGAAGTCCTAAAAAGTCAAAAATATATCCCTAGCTACCCCTAAATGAGTCAAATTGTTAAGAATATGGTATCTAGCAGAAAGGGTATCGGTTAAAATCCACCCAATTTAATCCAAAATTGTTCACAAAATGAATTCAACAAGTTCCTTCAATTTTAAATGTTATCTTTCATAAAAGCTACGAAGTCCTAAAATGTCAAATTAAACAAGCTACCCCTAAATGAGTCGAACTGTTAAGAATAGTGTATCTACCAGCAAGGGTATCGGTTAAAATCCACAACAATTAAACCAAAACTGTTCACAAATTGAATTCATCAAGTTTCCTTCAATTGTGAAGGTTATCTTTCACAAAAGCTACGAAGTCCTAAAAAGTTAAATTTACCCCTAGCTACCCTTAAATAAGTCAAATTGTTAAGAATAGGGTATCTACCAGGAAGGGTATCGGTTAAAATCCACCCCAATTAATCCAAAATTGTTCACAAAACGAATTCAACAAGTTCCCTTCAATTGTGAAGGTTATCTTTCATAAAAGCTAGGAAGTCCTAAAATGTCAAATTTACCCCTATCTACCCCTAAATGAGTCAAATTATTAAGAATAGGGTATCTACCAGCAAGGGTATCGGTTAAAATCCACCCCAATCAATCTAAAAATGTTCGCAAAATGAATTCAACAAGTTCCCTTCAATTGTGAAGGTTATCTTTCATAAAAGCTACGCTACGAAGTCCTAAAAAGTCAATTTAACCCTAGCTACCCCTAAATGAGTCAAACTGTTAAGAATAGGGTATCTACCAGCAAGGGTATCGGTTAAAATCCACCCTAATTAATCCAAAACTGTTCACAAAATGATTTCAACAAGTTCCCTTCAATCCTGAAGGTTATATTTCATAAAAGCTACGAAATACTAAAAAGCCAAATTTACCCCTAGCTACCCCTAAATGAGTCAAATTGTTAAGAATAGGGTATCTACCAGCAAGGGTATCGGTTAAAATCCACCCAATTAATCCAAAATTGTTCACAAAATGAATTCAACAAGTTCCCTTCAATTGTGAAGGTTATCTTTCATAAAAGCTACGCTACGAAGTGTTAAAAAGTCAAATTAACCCTAGCTACCCCTAAATGAGTCAAACTGTTAAGAATAGGGTATCTACCAGCAAGGGTATCGGTCAAAATCCACCCCAATTAATCCAAAACTGTTCACAAAATGATTTCAACAAGTTCCCTTCAATTGTGAAGGTTATCTTTTATAAAAGCTACGACGTCCTAAAAAGTCAAATTTACCCCTAGGTACCCCTAAATGAGTCAAATTGTTAAGAATAGGGTATCTACTAGCAAGGGTATCGGTTAAATTCCAACAAAATTAATCCAAAACTGTTCACAAAATGAATTCAACAAGTTTCCTTCAATTGTGAAGGTTATATTTCATAAAATCTACGAAGTCCTAAAAAGTCAAAAATTTATCCCTAGCTACCCCTAAATGAGTCAAATTGTTAAGAATAGGGTATCTACCAGCAAGGGTATCGGTTAAAATTCACCCCATTTAATACAAAACTATTCATAAAATGAATTCAACAAGTTCCCATCAATTTTGAAGGTTATCTTTCATAAAAGCTACGATGCGAAGTCTTAAAAAGTCAAATTTACCCCTAGTTACCCCTAAATGAGTCAAATTGTTTAGAATAGGGTATCTACCAGCAAGGGTATCGGTCAAAATCCACCCCAATTAATCCAAAACTGTTCACAAATTGAATTCAACAAGTTCCCTTGAACTGTGAAGGTTATATTTCATAAAATCTACGAAGTCCTAAAAAGTCAAATATACCCCTAGCCACCCCTTAATGAGTCAATTTATTAAGAATAGGGTATCTATCAACAAGGGTATCGGTTAAAATCCACCCCAATTAATCCAAAACTGTTCACAAAACGAATTCAACAAGTTTCTTTCAATTGTGAAAGTTATCTCTCATAAAAGCTACGAAGTCCTAAAAAGTCAAATTTACCCCTAGCTACCTCTAGATGAGTCAAACTGTTTTGACTAGGGTATCTACCAGCAAGGGTATCGGTTAAAATCCATCTAGTTAATCCAAAACTATTCACAAGATGAATTCAACAAGTTCCCTTCAATTGTGAAGGTTATCTCTCATAAAAGTGACGAAGTCCTAAAAAGTCAAATTTACCACTAGCTACCCCTAAATGAGTCAAATTGTTAAGAATAGGGTATCTACCAGCAAGGGTATCGGTTAAAATCCACCAAAAATTAATCAAAACTGTTCACAAAATGAATTCAACAAGTTTCCTTCAATTGTGAAGGTTATCTTTCATAAAAGCTACGAAGTCCTAAAAAGTCAAAAATATATCCCTAGCTACCCCAAAATGAGTCAAATTGTTAAGAATATGGTATCTAGCAGAAAGGGTATCGGGTAAAATCCACCCAATTTAATCCAAAATTGTTCACAAAATGAATTCAACAAGTTCCCTTCAATTTTAAATGTTATCTTTCATAAAAGCTACGAAGTCCTAAAATGTCAAATTAACCCTAGCTACCCCTAAATGAGTCGAACTGTTAAGAATAGCATATCTACCAGCAAGGGTATCGGTTAAAATCCACAACAATTAAACCAAAACTGTTCACAAATTGAATTCATCAAGTTTCCTTCAATTGTGAAGGTTATCTTTCACAAAAGCTACGAAGTCCTAAAAAGTTAAATTTACCCCTAGCTACCCTTAAATAAGTCAAATTGTTAAGAATAGGGTATCTACCAGGAAGGGTATCGGTTAAAATCCACCCCAATTAATCCAAAATTGTTCCAAAACTGTTCACAAAACGAATTCAACAAGTTCCCTTCAATTGTGAAGGTTATCTTTCATAAAAGCTAGGAAGTCCTAAAATGTCAAATTTACCCCTAGCTACCCCTAAATGAGTCAAATTATTTAGAATAGGGTATCTACCAGCAAGGGTATCAGTTAAAATCCACCCCAATCAATCTAAAAATGTTCGCAAAATGATTTCAACAAGTTCCCTTCAATTGTGAAGGTTATCTTTCATAAAAGCTACGAAGTACTAAAAAGTCAAATTTACCCCTAGCTACCCCTAAATGAGTCAAATTGTTAAGAATAGGGTATCTACCAGCAAGGGTATCGGTTAAAATCCACCCAATTAATCCAAAATTGTTCACAAAATGAATTCAACAAGTTCCCTTCAATTGTGAAGGTTATCTTTCATAAAAGCTACGCTACGAAGTGTTAAAAAGTCAAATTAACCCTAGCTACCCCTAAATGAGTCAAACTGTTAAGAATAGGGTATCTACCAGCAAGGGTATCGGTTAAAATCCACCCCAATTAATCCAAAACTGTTCACAAAATGATTTCAACAAGTTCCCTTCAATTGTGAAGGTTATCTTTTATAAAAGCTACGACGTCCTAAAAAGTCAAATTTACCCCTAGGTACCCCTAAATGAGTCAAATTGTTAAGAATAGGGTATCTACTAGCAAGGGTATCGGTTAAATTCCAACAAAATTAATCCAAAACTGTTCACAAAATGAATTCAACAAGTTTCCTTCAATTGTGAAGGTTATATTTCATAAAATCTACGAAGTCCTAAAAAGTCAAAAATTTATCCCTAGCTACCCCTAAATGAGTCAAATTGTTAAGAATAGGGTATCTACCAGCAAGGGTATCGGTTAAAATTCACCCCATTTAATACAAAGCTATTCATAAAATGAATTCAACAAGTTCCCATCAATTTTGAAGGTTATCTTTCATAAAAGCTACGATGCGAAGTCTTAAAAAGTCAAATTTACCCCTAGTTACCCCTAAATGAGTCAAATTGTTTAGAATAGGGTATCTACCAGCAAGGGTATCGGTCAAAATCCACCCCAATTAATCCAAAACTGTTCACAAATTGAATTCAACAAGTTCCCTTGAACTGTGAAGGTTATATTTCATAAAATCTACGAAGTCCTAAAAAGTCAAATATACCCCTAGCCACCCCTTAATGAGTCAATTTATTAAGAATAGGGTATCTATCAACAAGGGTATCGGTTAAAATCCACCCCAATTAATCCAAAACTGTTCACAAAATGAATTCAACAAGTTTCTTTCAATTGTGAAAGTTATCTCTCATAAAAGCTACGAAGTCCTAAAAAGTCAAATTTACCCCTAGCTACCTCTAGATGAGTCAAATTGTTAAGAATAGGGTATCTACCAAATAAGGGGTATCGGTTAAAATCCATCTAGTTAATCCAAAACTATTCACAAGATGAATTCAACAAGTTCCCTTCAATTGTGAAGGTTATCTCTCTTAAAAGTGACGAAGTCCTAAAAAGTCAAATTTACCACTAGCTACCCCTAAATGAGTCAAATTGTTAAGAATAGGGTATCTACCAGCAAGGGTATCGGTTAAAATCCACCAAAATTAATCCAAAACTGTTCACAAAATGAATTCAACAAGTTTCCTTCAATTGTGAAGGTTATCTTTCATAAAAGCTACGAAGTCCTAAAAAGTCAAAAATATATCCCTAGCTACCCCAAAATGAGTCAAATTGTTAAGAATATGGTATCTAGCAGAAAGGGTATCGGGTAAAATCCACCCAATTTAATCCAAAATTGTTCACAAAATGAATTCAACAAGTTCCCTTCAATTTTAAATGTTATCTTTCATAAAAGCTACGAAGTCCTAAAATGTCAAATTAACCCTAGCTACCCCAAAATGAGTCGAAATGTTAAGAATAGCATATCTACCAGCAAGGGTATCGGTTAAAATCCACAACAATTAAAATCCAAAATTGTTCACAAATTGAATTCATCAAGTTTCCTTCAATTGTGAAGGTTATCTTTCATAAAAGCTACGATGTCCTAAAAAGTCAAATTTACCCCTAGCTACCCTTAAATAAGTCAAATTGTTAAGAATATGGTATCTACCAGCAAGGGTATCGGTTAAAATCCACCCCAATTAATCCAAAATTGTTCACAAAATGAATTCAACAAGTTCCCTTCAATTGTGAAGGTTATCTTTCATAAAAGCTACGAAGTCCTAAAAAGTCAAATTTACCCCTAGCTACCCCTAAATGAGTCAAATTGTTAAGAATAGGGTATCTACCAGCAAGGGTATCGGTTAAAATCCACCCCAATCAATCCAAAACTGTTCACAAAATGAATTCAACAAGTTCCCTTCAATTGTGAAGGTTATCTTTCATAAAAGCTACGAAGTCCTAAAAAGTCAAATTTAACCCTAGCTACCCCTAAATGAGTCAAATTATTAAGAATAGGGTATCTACCAGCAAGGTTATCGGTTAAAATCCACCCTAATTAATCCAAAACTGTTCACAAAATGAATTCAACAAGTTCCCTTCAATTGTGAAGGTTATCTTTCATAAAAGCTAAGAAATACTAAAAAGCCAAATTTACCCCTAGCTACCCCTAAATGAGTCAAATTGTTAAGAATAGGTATCTACCGGCCAAGGGTATCGGTTAAAATCCACCCAATTAATCCAAAATTGTTCACAAAATGAATTCAACAAGTTCCCTTCAATTGTGAAGGTTATCTTTCATAAAAACGCTACGAAGTGTTAAAAAGTCAAATTAACCCTAGCTACCCCTAAATGAGTCAAATTGTTAAGAATAGGGTATCTACCAGCAAGGGTATCGGTTAAAATCCACCCCAATTAATCCAAAACTGTTCACAAAATGATTTCAACAAGTTCCCTTCAATTGTGAAGGTTATCTTTTATAAAAGCTACGAAGTCCTAAAAAGTCAAATTTACCCCTAGCTACCCCTAAATGAGTCAAATTGTTAAGAATAGGGTATCTACTAGCAAGGGTATCGGTTAAAATCCACCAAAATTAATCCAAAACTGTTCACAAAATGAATTCAACAAGTTTCCTTCAATTGTGAAGGTTATCTTTCATAAAAGCTACGAAGTCCTAAAAAGTCAAAAATTTATCCCTAGCTACCACTAAATGAGTCAAATTGTTAAGAATAGGGTATCTACCAGCAAGGGTATCGGTTAAAATTCACCCCATTTAATCCAAAACTATTAACAAAATGAATTCAACAAGTTCCCATCAATTTTGAAGGTTATCTTTCATAAAAGCTACGAGGCGAAGTCCTAAAGAGCCAAATTTACCCCTAGTTACCCCTAAATGAGTCAAATTGTTTAGAATAGGGTATCTACCAGCAAGGGTATCGGTCAAAATCCACCCCAATTAATCCAAAACTGTTCACAAATTGAATTCAACAAGTTCCCTTCAATTGTGAAGGTTATCTTTCATAAAATCTACGAAGTCCTAAAAAGTCAAATATACCCCTAGCCACCCCTAAATGAGTCAATTTGTTAAGAATACGGTATCTATCAACAAGGGTATCGGTTAAAATCCACCCCAATTAATCCAAAACTGTTCACAAAACGAATTCAACAAGTTTCTTTCAATTGTGAAGGTTATCTCTCATAAAAGCTACGAAGTCCTAAAAAGTCAAATTTACCCCTAGCTACCTCTAGGATGAGTCAAATTGTTAAGAATAGGGTATCTACTAAAACAAAGGGTATCGGTTAAAATCCAACCTAGTTAATCCAAAACTATTCACAAGATGAATTCAACAAGTTCCCTTCAATTGTGAAGGTTATCTCTCATAAAAGTGACGAAGTCCTAAAAAGTCAAATTTACCACTAGCTACCCCTAAATGAGTCAAATTGTTAAGAATAGGGTATCTACCAGCAAGGGTATCGGTTAAAATCCACCAAAATTAATCCAAAACTGTTCACAAAATGAATTCAACAAGTTTCCTTCAATTGTGAAGGTTATCTTTCATAAAAGCTACGAAGTCCTAAAAAGTCAAAAATATATCCCTAGCTACCCCTAAATGAGTCAAATTGTTAAGAATATGGTATCTAGCAGAAAGGGTATCGGTTAAAATCCACCCAATTTAATCCAAAATTGTTCACAAAATGAATTCAACAAGTTCCCTTCAATTTTAAATGTTATCTTTCATAAAAGCTACGAAGTCCTAAAATGTCAAATTAACCCTAGCTACCCCTAAATGAGTCGAACTGTTAAGAATAGCGTATCTACCAGCAAGGGTATCGGTTAAAATCCACAATAATTAAACCAAAACTGTTCACAAATTGAATTCATCAAGTTTCCTTCAATTGTGAAGGTTATCTTTCACAAAAGCTACGAAGTCCTAAAAAGTTAAATTTACCCCTAGCTACCCTTAAATAAGTCAAATTGTTAAGAATAGGGTATCTACCAGGAAGGGTATCGGTTAAAATCCACCCCAATTAATCCAAAATTGTTCCAAAACTGTTCACAAAACGAATTGAACAAGTTCCCTTCAATTGTGAAGTTTATCTTTCATAAAAGCTAGGAAGTCCTAAAATGTCAAATTTACCCCTAGCTACCCCTAAATGAGTCAAATTATTAAGAATAGGGTATCTACCAACAAGGGTATCGGTTAAAATCCACCCCAATCAATCTAAAAATGTTCGCAAAATGAATTCAACAAGTTCCCTTCAATTGTGAAGGTTATCTTTCATAAAAGCTACGAAGTCCTAAAAAGTCAAATTTACCCCTAGCTACCCCTAAATGAGTCAAATTGTTAAGAATAGGGTATCTACCAGCAAGGGTATCGGTTAAAATCCACCCCAATCAATCTAAAAATGTTCACAAAATGAATTCAACAAGTTCCCTTCAATTGTGAAGGTTATCTTTCATAAAAGCTACGAAGTCTTAAAAAGTCAAATTTACCCCTAGCTACCCCTAAATGAGTCAAATTGTTAAGAATAGGGTGTCTACCAGCAAGGGTATCGTTAAAATCCACCCCAATTAATCCAAAACTATTCACAAAATGAATTCAACATGTTCCCTTCAATTGTGAAGGTTATCTTTCATAAAAGCTACGAAGTAATAAAAAGTCAAATTTACCCCTAGCTACCCCTAAATGAGTCAAATTGTTAAGAATAGGGTATCTACAAGCAAGGGTATCGGTTAAAATCCACCCCAATCAATCTAAAAATGTTCGCAAAATGAATTCAACAAGTTCCCTTCAATTGTGAAGGTTATCTTTCCTAAAAGCTATGATGTCCTAAAAAGTCAAATTTATCCCTAGCTACCCCTAAATGAGTCAAATTGTTAAGAATAGGGTATCTACCAGCAAGGGTATCGGATAAAATCCACCCCAATCAATCTAAAACTGTTCACAAAATGAATTCAACAAGTTCCCTTCAATTGTGAAGGTTATCTTTCATAAAAGCTACGAAGTCCTAAAAAGTCAAATTTACCCCTAGCTACCCCTAAATGAGTCAAATTGTTAAGAATATGGTATCTACCAGCAAGGGTATCAGATAAAATCCACCCCAATTAATCTAAAACTATTCACAAAATGAATTCAAAAAGTTCCATTCAATTGTGAAGGTTATCTTTCAAAAAAGCCACGAAGTCCTAAAAAGTCAAATTTACCCCTAGCTACCCCTAAATTAGTCAAATTGTTAAGAATATGGTATCTACGAGCAAGGGTATCGGTTAAAATCCACCCAAATTAATCCAAAATTGTTCACAAAATGAATTCAACAAGTTTCCTTCAATTGTGAAGGTTATCTTTCATAAAAGCTACGAAGTCCTAAAAGGTCAAATTTACCCCTAGCTACCCCTAAATGAGTCAAATTGTTAATAATAGGGTATCTACCAGCAAGGGTATCGGTTAACATCCACCCCATTTAATCCAAAACTATTCACAAAATAAATTCAACAAGTTCCCTTCAATTTAGAAGGTTATCTTTCATAAAACCTACGACACGAAGTCCTAAAAAGTCAAATTTACCCCTAGTTACCCCTAAGCGAGTCAAATTGTTAAGAATAGGTTATCTACCAGCAAGGGTATCGGTTAAAATACACCCCAATTAATGCAAAACTATTCACAAAATGAATTCAACAAGTTCCCTTCAATTGTGAAGGTTATCCTTCATAAAAGCTACGAAGTAATAAAAAGTCAAATTTACCCCTAGCTACCCCTAAATGAGTCAAATTGTTAAGAATAGGGTATCTACCAAACAAGGGGTATCGGTTAAAATCCACCGCTATTAATCCAAAATTGTTCACAAAATGAATTCAACAAGTTACCTTCAATTGTGAAGGTTATCTTTCATAAAAGCTACGAAGTAATAAAAAGTCAAATTTACCCCTAGCTACCCCTAAATGAGTCAAATTGTTAAGAATAGTGTGTCTACCAGCAAGGGTATCGGTTAAAATCCACCCCAGTTAATCCAAAACTGTTCACAAAATGAATTCAACAAGTTCCCTTCAATTGTGAAGGTTATCTTTCATAAAAGCTACGAAGTAATAAAAGTCAAATTTACCCCTAGCTACCCCTAAATGAGTCAAATTGTTAAGAATAGTGTGTCTACCAGCAAGGGTATCGGTTAAAATCCACCCCAGTTAATCCAAAACTGTTCACAAAATGAATTCAACAAGTTACCTTCAATTGTGATGGTTATCTTTCATAAAAGCTACGAAGTAATAAAAAGACAAATTTACCCCTAGCTACCCTTAAATGAGTCAAATTGTTAAGAATAGGTTATCTACCGACAAGGGTATCGGTTAAAATCCCATTAGTTAATCAAAACTGTTCACAAAATGAAGTCAACAAGTTACCTTCAATTGTGAAGGTTATCTTTCATAAAAGCTAAGAAGTCCTAAAAAGACAAATTTACCCCTACCTACTCCTAAATGAGTCAAACTGTTAAGAATAGGGTAGCTCTACAAAAGGTATCGGTTAAAATCCACCCCAAATAATCCAAAATTGTTCACAAAGTGAATTCAACAAGTTCCCTTCAATTGTTAAGGTTATCCTTCATAAAAGCTACGAAGTAATAAAAAGTCAAATTTACCCCTAGCTACCCCTAAATGAGTCAAATTGTTAAGAATAGGGTATCTATCAGCAAGGGTATCGGTTAAAATCCACCCCAATTAATCCAAAATTGTTCACAAAATGAATTCAACAAGTTCCCTTCAATTGTTAAGGTTATCCTTCATAAAAGCTACGAAGTAATAAAAAGTCAAATTTACCCCTAGCTACCCCTAAATGAGTCAAATTGTTAAGAATAGGGTATCTACCAGCAAGGGTATCGGTTAAAATCCACCCCAATTAATCCAAAATTGTTCACAAAATGAATTCAACAAGTTCCCTTCAATTGTGAAGGTTATCTTTCATAAAAGCTACGAAGTAATAAAAAGTCAAATTTACCCCTAGCTACCCTTAAATTAGTCAAATAGTTAAGAATATGTTATCTACCAACAAGGGTATCGGTTAAAATACACCCCAGTTAATCCAAAACTGTTCACAAAATGAATTCAACAAGTTACCTTCAATTGTGAAGGTTATCTTTCATAAAAGCTACGAAGTACTAAAAAGTCAAATTTACCCCTAGCTACCTCTAAATGAGTCAAATTGTTAAGAATAGGGTATCTACCAGCAAGGGTATCCGTTAAAATCCACCCCAAATAATCCAAAATTGTTCACAAAGTGAATTCAACAAGTTCCCTTCAATTGTGAAGGTTATCCTTCATTAAAGCTACGAAGTAATAAAAAGTCAAATTTACCCCTAGCTACCCCTAAATGATTCTAATTATTAAGAATAAGGTGTCTACCAGCAAGGGTATCGGTTAAAATCCACCCCAGTTAATCCAAAATTGTTCACAAAATGAATTCAACAAGTTCCCTTCAATTGTGAAGGTTATCTTTCATAAAAGCTATGAAGTAATAAAAAGTCAAATTTACCCCTAGCTACCCCTAAATGAGACAAATTGTTAAGAATAGTGTGTCTACCAGCAAGGGTATCGGTTAAAATCCACCCCAGTTAATCCAAAACTGTTCACAAAATGAATTCAACAAGTTACCTTCAATTGTGATGGTTATCTTTCATAAAAGCTACGAAGTAATAAAAAGACAAATTTACCCCTAGCTACCCTTAAATGAGTCAAATTGTTAAGAATAGGTTATCTACCAGCAAGGGTATCGGTTAAAATCCACCCCAGTTAATCCAAAATTGTTCACAAAATGAAGTCAACAAGTTACCTTCAATTGTGAAGGTTATCTTTCATAAAAGCTACGAAGTCCTAAAAAGACAAATTTACCCCTACCTACTCCTAAATGAGTCAAATTGTTAAGAATAGGGTATCTACCAGCAAGGGTATCGGTTAAAATCCACCCCAAATAATCCAAAATTGTTCACAAAGTGAATTCAACAAGTTCCCTTCAATTGTTAAGGTTATCCTTCATAAAAGCTACGAAGTAATAAAAAGTCAAATTTACCCCTAGCTACCCCTAAATGAGTCAAATTGTTAAGAATAGGGTATCTATCAGCAAGGGTATCGGTTATAATCCACCCCAATTAATCCAAAATTGTTCACAAAATGAATTCAACAAGTTCCCTTCAATTGTTAAGGTTATCCTTCATAAAAAAGCTACGAAGTAATAAAAAGTCAAATTTACCCTAGCTACCCCTAAATGAGTCAAATTGTTAAGAATAGGGTATCTCAAACAAGGGTATCGGTTAAAATCCACCCCAATTAATCCAAAATTGTTCACAAAATGAATTCAACAAGTTCCTTCAATTGTGAAGGTTATCTTTCATAAAAGCTACGAAGTAATAAAAAGTCAAATTTACCCCTAGCTACCCTTAAATTAGTCAAATAGTTAAGAATATGTTATCTACCAACAAGGGTATCGGTTAAAATCCACCCTAATTAATCCAAAACTGTTCACAAAATGAATTCAACAAGTTACCTTCAATTGTGAAGGTTATCTTTCATAAAAGCTACGAAGTAATAAAAAGTCAAATTTACCCCTAGCTACCCCTAAATGAGTCAAATTGTTAAGAATAGGGTATCTACCAAAGAAGGGTATCCGTTAAAATCCACCCCAAATAATCCAAAATTGTTCACAAAGTGAATTCAACAAGTTCCCTTCAATTGTGAAGGTTATCCTTCATTAAAGCTACGAAGTAATAAAAAGTCAAATTTACCCCTAGCTACCCCTAAATGATTCTAATTATTAAGAATAAGGTGTCTACCGATTAAGGGTATCGGTTAAAATCCACCCCAATTAATGCAAAACTGTTCACAAAATGAATTCAACAAGTTCCCTTCAATTGTGAAGGTTATCTTTCATAAAAGCTATGAAGTAATAAAAAGTCAAATTTACCCCTAGCTACCCCTAAATGAGACAAATTGTTAAGAATAGTGTGTCTACCAGCAAGGGTATCGGTTAAAATCCACCCCAGTTAATCCAAAACTGTTCACAAAATGAATTCAACAAGTTACCTTCAATTGTGAAGGTTATCTTTCATAAAAGCTACGAAGTAATAAAAAGAAAAATTTACCCCTAGCTACCCTTAAATGAGTCAAATTGTTAAGAATAGGTTATCTACCAGCAAGGGTATCAGTTAAAATCCACCCCAGTTAATCCAAAACTGTTCACAAAATGAATTCAACAAGTTACCTTCAATTGTGAAGGTTATCTTTCATAAAAGCTAAGAAGTCCTAAAAAGTCAAATTTACCCCTACCTACTCCTAAATGAGTCAAACTGTTAAGAATAGGGTAGCTACCAGCAAGGGTATCGGTTAAAATCCACCCCAAATAATCCAAAATTGTTCAAAAAGTGAATTCAACAAGTTCCCTTCAATTGTGAAGGTTATCCTTCATAAAAGCTACGAAGTAATAAAAAGTTAAATTTACCCCTAGCTACCCCTAAATGAGTCAAATTGTTAAGAATAGGGTATCTATCAGCAAGGGTATCGGTTAAAATCCACCCCAATTAATCCAAAATTGTTCAAAAAATGAATTCAACAAGTTCCCTTCAATTGTGAAGGTTATCTTTCATAAAAGGTACGAAGTAATAAAAGGTCAAATTTACCCCTAGCTACCCCTAAATGAGTCAAATTGTTAAGAATAGTGTGTCTACCAGCAAGGGTATCGGTTAAAATATACCACAGTTAATCCAAAACTGTTCACAAAATGAATTCAACATGTTCCCTTCAATTGTGAAGGTTATCTTTCATAAAATCTACGAAGTAATAAAAGGTCAAATTTACCCCTAGCTACCCCTAAATGAGTCAAATTGTTAAGAATAGTGTGTCTACCAGCAAGGGTATCGGTTAAAATCCACCCCAGTTAATCCAAAACTGTTCACAAAATGAATTCAACAAGTTACCTTCAATTGTGAAGGTTATCTTTCATAAAAGCTACGAAGTAATAAAAAGTCAAATTTACCCCTAGCTACCCTTAAATTAGTCAAATAGTTAAGAATATGTTATCTACCAGCAAGGGTATCGGTTAAAATCCACCCCAGTTAATCCGAAACTGTTCACAAAATGAATTCAACAAGTTACCTTCAATTGTGAAGGTTATCTTTCATAAAAGCTACGAAGTCCTAAAAAGTCAAATTTACCCCTAGCTACTTCTAAATGAGTCAAACTGTTAAGAATAGGGTATCTACTAGCAAGGGTATCGGTTAAAATCCACCCCAAATAATCCAAAATTGTTCACAAAGTGAATTCAACAAGTTCCCTTCAATTGTGTAGGTTATCCTTCATTAAAGCTACGAAGTAATAAAAAGTCAAATTTACCCCTAGTTACCCCTAAATGATTCTAATTATTAAGAATAGGGTGTCTACCAGCAAGGGTATCGGTTAAAATCCACCCCAGTTAATCCAAAATTGTTCACAAAATGAATTCAACCAGTTCCCTTCAATTGTGAAGGTTATCTTTCATAAAAGCTACAAAGTAATAAAAAGTCAAATTTACCCCTAGGTACCCCTAAATGAGTCAAATTGTTAAGAATATGGTATCTATCAGCAAGGGTATCGGTTAAAATCCACCCCAATTAATCCAAAATTGTTCACAAAATGAATTCAACAAGTTCCCTTCAATTGTGAAGGTTATCTTTCATAAAAGCTACGAAGTAATAAAAGGTCAAATTTACCCCTAGCTACCCCTAAATGAGTCAAATTGTTAAGAATAGTGTGTCTACCAGCAAGGGTATCGGTTATAATATACCACAGTTAATCCAAAACTGTTCACAAAATGAATTCAACATGTTCCCTTCAATTGTGAAGGTTATCTTTCATAAAAGCTAAGAAGTCCTAAAAAGTCAAATTTACCCCTACCTACTCCAAAATGAGTCAAACTGTTAAGAATAGGGTAGCTACCAGCAAGGGTATCGGTTAAAATCCACCCCAAATAATCCAAAATTGTTCACAAAGTGAATTCAACAAGTTCCCTTCAATTGTGAAGGTTATCCTTCATAAAAGCTACGAAGTAATAAAAAGTCAAATTTACCCCTAGCTACCCCTAAATGAGTCAAATTGTTAAGAATAGGGTATCTATCAGCAAGGGTATCGGTTAAAATCCACCCCAATTAATCCAAAATTGTTCACAAAATGAATTCAACAAGTTCCCTTCAATTGTGAAGGTTATCTTTCATAAAAGCTACGAAGTAATAAAAGGTCAAATTTACCCCTAGCTACCCCTAAATGAGTCAAATTGTTAAGAATAGTGTGTCTACCAGCAAGGGTATCGGTTATAATATACCACAGTTAATCCAAAACTGTTCACAAAATGAATTCAACATGTTCCCTTCAATTGTGAAGGTTATCTTTCATAAAAGCTATGAAGTAATAAAAGGTCAAATTTACCCCTAGCTACCCCTAAATGAGTCAAATTGTTAAGAATAGTGTGTCTACCAGCAAGGGTATCGGTTAAAATCCACCCCAGTTAATCCAAAATTGTTCACAAAATGAATTCAACAAGTTACCTTCAATTGTGAAGGTTATCTTTCATAAAAGCTACGAAGTCCTAAAAAGTCAAACTGTTAAGAATAGGGTATCTACCAGCAAGGGTATCGGTTAAAATCCACCCCAAATAATCCAAAATTGTTCACAAAGTGAATTCAACAAGTTCCCTTCAATTGTGAAGGTTATCCTTCATAAAAGCTACGAAGTAATAAAAAGTCATATTTACCCCTAGCTACCCCTAAATGAGTCTAATTATTAAGAATAGGGTATCTACCAGCAAGGGTATCAGTTAAAATCCACCCCAGTTAATCCAAAATTGTTCACAAAATGAATTCAACAAGTTACCTTCAATTGTGAAGGTTATCTTTCATAAAAGCTACGAAGTAATAAAAAGTCAAATTTACCCCTAGCTACCCCTAAATGAGTCAAATTGTTAAGAATAGGTTATCTACCAGCAAGGGTATCGGTTAAAATCCACCATAGTTAATCCAAAACTGTTCAAAAAATGAATTCAACGAGTTACCTTCAATTGTGAAGGTTATCTTTCATAAAAGCTACGAAGTCCTAAAAAGTCAAATTTACCCCTAGCTACCCCTAAATGAGTCAAATTGTTAAGAATAGGGTATCTACGATCAAGGTTATCGGTTAAAATCCACCCCAATTAATCCAAAACTGTTCATAAAATGAATTTAACAAGTTCCCTTCAATTGTGAATGTTATCTTTCATAAAAGCTACGAAGTCCTAAAAAGTCAAATTTACCCTAGCTACCCCTAAATGAGTCAAATTGTTAAGAATAGGTTATCTACCAGCAAGGGTATCAGTTAAAATCCACCCCAATTAATCCAAAACTGTTCACAAAATGAATTCAACAAGTTACCTTCAATTGTGAAGGTTATCTTTCATAAAAGCTAAGAAGTCCTAAAAAGTCAAATTTACCCCTACCTACTCCTAAATGAGTCAAATTGTTAAGAATAGGGTAGCTACGAGCAAGGGTATCGGTTAAAATCCACCCCAAATAATCCAAAATTGTTCAAAAAGTGAATTCAACAAGTTCCCTTCAATTGTGAAGGTTATCCTTCATAAAAGCTACGAAGTAATAAAAAGTTAAATTTACCCCTAGCTACCCCTAAATGAGTCAAATTGTTAAGAATAGGGTATCTATCAGCAAGGGTATCGGTTAAAATCCACCCCAATTAATCCAAAATTGTTCAAAAAATGAATTCAACAAGTTCCCTTCAATTATGAAGGTTATCTTTCATAAAAGGTACGAAGTAATAAAAGGTCAAATTTACCCCTAGCTACCCCTAAATGAGTCAAATTGTTAAGAATAGTGTGTCTACCAGCAAGGGTATCGGTTAAAATATACCACAGTTAATCCAAAACTGTTCACAAAATGAATTCAACATGTTCCCTTCAATTGTGAAGGTTATCTTTCATAAAATCTACGAAGTAATAAAAGGTCAAATTTACCCCTAGCTACCCCTAAATGAGTCAAATTGTTAAGAATAGTGTGTCTACCAGCAAGGGTATCGGTTAAAATCCACCACAGTTAATCCAAAACTGTTCACAAAATGAATTCAACAAGTTACCTTCAATTGTGAAGGTTATCTTTCATAAAAGCTACGAAGTAATAAAAAGTCAAATTTACCCCTAGCTACCCTTAAATTAGTCAAATAGTTAAGAATATGTTATCTACCAAAAAGGGTATCGGTTAAAATCCATGATTAATCCGAAACTGTTCACAAAATGAATTCAACAAGTTACCTTCAATTGTGAAGGTTATCTTTCATAAAAGCTACGAAGTCCTAAAAAAGTCAAATTTACCCCTAGCTACTTCTAAATGAGTCAAACTGTTAAGAATAGGGTATCTACTAGCAAGGGTATCGGTTAAAATCCACCCCAAATAATCCAAAATTGTTCACAAAGTGAATTCAACAAGTTCCCTTCAATTGTGTAGGTTATCCTTCATTAAAGCTACGAAGTAATAAAAAGTCAAATTTACCCCTAGTTACCCCTAAATGATTCTAATTATTAAGAATAGGGTGTCTACCGACAAGGGTATCGGTTAAAATCCACCCCAGTTAATCCAAAATTGTTCACAAAATGAATTCAACCAGTTCCCTTCAATTGTGAAGGTTATCTTTCATAAAAGCTACGAAGTAATAAAAAGTCAAATTTACCCCTAGGTACCCCTAAATGAGTCAAATTGTTAAGAATATGGTATCTATCAGCAAGGGTATCGGTTAAAATCCACCCCAATTAATCCAAAATTGTTCACAAAATGAATTCAACAAGTTCCCTTCAATTGTGAAGGTTATCTTTCATAAAAGCTACGAAGTAATAAAAAGACAAATTTACCCCTAGCTACCCTTAAATGAGTCAAATTGTTAAGAATAGGTTATCTACCAGCAAGGGTATCAGTTAAAATCCACCCCAGTTAATCCAAAACTGTTCACAAAATGAATTCAACAAGTTACCTTCAATTGTGAAGGTTATCTTTCATAAAAGCTAAGAAGTCCTAAAAAGTCAAATTTACCCCTACCTACTCCAAAATGAGTCAAACTGTTAAGAATAGGGTAGCTACCAGCAAGGGTATCGGTTAAAATCCACCCCAAATAATCCAAAATTGTTCACAAAGTGAATTCAACAAGTTCCCTTCAATTGTGAAGGTTATCCTTCATAAAAGCTACGAAGTAATAAAAAGTCAAATTTACCCCTAGCTACCCCTAAATGAGTCAAATTGTTAAGAATAGGGTATCTATCAGCAAGGGTATCGGTTAAAATCCACCCCAATTAATCCAAAATTGTTCACAAAATGAATTCAACAAGTTCCCTTCAATTGTGAAGGTTATCTTTCATAAAAGCTACGAAGTAATAAAAGGTCAAATTTACCCCTAGCTACCCCTAAATGAGTCAAATTGTTAAGAATAGTGTGTCTACCAGCAAGGGTATCGGTTAAAATATACCACAGTTAATCCAAAACTGTTCACAAAATGAATTCAACATGTTCCCTTCAATTGTGAAGGTTATCTTTCATAAAAGCTATGAAGTAATAAAAGGTCAAATTTACCCCTAGCTACCCCTAAATGAGTCAAATTGTTAAGAATAGGGTGTCTACCAGCAAGGGTATCGGTTAAAATCCACCCCAGTTAATCCAAAATTGTTCACAAAATGAATTCAACAAGTTACCTTCAATTGTGAAGGTTATCTTTCATAAAAGCTACGAAGTCCTAAAAGTCAAATTGTTAAGAATAGGGTATCTACCAGCAAGGGTATCGGTTAAAATCCACCCCAAATAATCCAAAACTGTTCACAAAGTGAATTCAACAAGTTCCCTTCAATTGTGAAGGTTATCCTTCATAAAAGCTACGAAGTAATAAAAAGTCATATTTACCCCTTAGCTACCCCTAAATGAGTCTAATTATTAAGAATAGGGTGTCTACCAAATAAGGGTATCAAGTTAAAATCCACCCAGTTAATCCAAAATTGTTCACAAAATGAATTCAACAAGTTACCTTCAATTGTGAAGGTTATCTTTCATAAAAGCTACGAAGTAATAAAAAGTCAAATTTACCCCTAGCTACCCCTAAATGAGTCAAATTGTTAAGAATAGGTTATCTACCAGCAAGGGTATCGGTTAAAATCCACCATAGTTAATCCAAAACTGTTCAAAAAATGAATTCAACAAGTTCCCTTCAATTGTGAAGGTTATCTTTCATAAAAGCTACGAAGTCCTAAAAAGTCAAATTTACCCCTAGCTACCCCTAAATGAGTCAAATTGTTAAGAATAGGGTATCTACGAGCAAGGTTATCGGTTAAAATCCACCCCAATTAATCCAAAATTGTTCATAAAATGAATTTAACAAGTTCCCTTCAATTGTGAATGTTATCTTTCATAAAAGCTACGAAGTCCTAAAAAGTCAAATTTACCCCTAGCTACCCCTAAATGAGTCAAATTGGTAAGAATAGGGTATCTACGAGCAAGGGTATCGGTTAAAATCCACCCCAATTAATCCAAAACTGTTCAAAAAATGAATTCAACAAGTTCCCTTCAATTGTGAAGGTTATCTTTCATAAAAGCTACGAAGTCCTAAAAAGTCAAATTTACCCCTAGCTACCCCTAAATGAGTCAAATTGTTAAGAATAGGGTATCTACGAGCAAGGGTATCGGTTAAAATCCACCCCAATTAATCTAAAAATGTTCACAAAATGAATTCAACAAGTTCCCTTGAATTGTGAAGGTTATCTTTCATAAAAGCTACGAAGTCCTAAAAAGTCAAA